>JAQQAC010004253.1:9106710-9488227 GCA_029783875.1 Phataginus tricuspis | reverse complement strand
ACATGGCTTCTAAGTCCTACCAGCACATCAGCAGGGCTGTACATGGCCTCTAAGGACGATGCCAAACAGTCCGTCCCTTTTCCTGTGGAGTCATCGCCAGTCACTTAGTCCACCTGAGATAAGGGACATCCTGGAAATCCCTCCTCCCTGTTCACCCTCAGCTTGTCAAACACCTCTTTCAATATTTTGACCCCATTTCTTGCCCTCTTCAGCTGTTCCCATCTCCAGCATGAAATGAACAGTCGGGTCATCTAGGTCCTGAGTCATCCTTCTGCCTTCTGAGCAAAGCACCTAGAAAACAAGATCCCAACATACCTGTTTCATGCTCGTACTGACCTTAAAACCCAACACCGGGGAGTCATTGTTATACCAAATGTTCTCCCTTCCCTGTCTTACCTAAGATTCCCTCCCAAGGGAAGGGATTGGGTCAGGAAAAGAAACCCATCCTGTCACCCATCTACATCCGTCATTCTTGCAGAGTCCCAGTTCCATCCTCTCGGTGCCTTGAACAAATGGAACCCAGCTGGACAGCATGGCAGATACATCAGTGGTCAGTGGTTCATACATAGTCTTCTGTTTCCCTACACAGTAGGCTGTGAGCACCTGGAGGGTAGCCCTGTCTGTTATTAAGGAATAATTTAGGACACGTTGAATGTAGCTTTGGATTTCCGTGATGAGTGTACTCCTGACCCAGAACAGTTCTCCACCTTGCCTCCAAACCTTCTCCACAGTTAGAGAACTGCCTTGCCTAGGGAATTTGAATAAGCCATATCATTCCTGCCTGTTCCATTTCCCAGGATTTCACCTGACTCCTGTCAACTTGACTCATCAAAACTGACTGAATGAGTGGGTTATTCTCCATGAATGGATACTCGCACTAAGCACATTTTCCAAAACTGACACCAAAACTCCAAAACTATGGTTTTAGAAATAGGCACAATGCAGGCACGATAAGAGATTAGACATACTGGACACTAGTAAAATGGACTCTTGAATTATGACTGCAAGTCAGACTACATGAGATATCCACAGTTCAGTCAGATGTCGTTTTTAAACAGTGTTCCTTAAAGTTGTAGACCCCGAACATATGAGGAAATGCAAGACCCTATTAAGTTAATTTTTTTCATTTACATGTAAAGACAATTAAAGAGTTGACTTAGTCTGCTAGTCTGTTCAGGCTGCCACAACAAAACACCATAGATTGGGTGGCTTAAACAAGGGCACTTTATCTTCTCACAGTTCTGGATGCTGAAAAGTCTAAGATCATAGTTCCCACAGAGACCGGTGTCTGGTGAGCGCCCTCTCCCTAGCTGGAAGACAGCGCCTTACTGTGTCACATGGTAGACAGAGAACACTCTCTATGCCTTTTCCTCTTTTATAAGGATACCAGTTCTATAGGTTTGAGGCTCCACCCTATGACCTCATTTAACCTTAATCACCTCCTTAAAGGACCTCTTGTCACTACAGCCACATGGGTGGGTGGGTGGGGTCAGAAAAATTATGTATCTAATGAGGAGAGAGAAAAACAAATAGAGCAACATACTGACATCTGTTGAATTCAGATGGAAGTATGTAGGCATCCATTGCATTATTTTTTTCAACTTCTCTGTATGTTCGAAAATTTGTATCATACAAAGTTTGGGGGAAAAGCAAGTTTGGAAGAACTACTGTAATTCATCAAAAATTAATCTTCCTCATCAGTAAGGTTTTCACTCTCTAGTAAATGTTACTCTACTTCTACCATAATGTAATAGAGTTCAGAGAGCTTCACACGTCTCTGAAGCATTCTTTGAATGATCACAGAGGAAAGGATCAGAAGGATGATATATGCCACAGCATTAAGTGAAATCGAGACCACTTATACTATTTTTATTTGTCTAGCAAACTACAGTTTAATCTCAGTAACCCACTTTTGTCTCAGAATAAAAGCTTAATACATTGGTAGCTGGAGAAAAATTCACTGACAATGTAAAAATAAGAACTCTACCCTTTCTGAAAAAATGACTTTGTCATTTTTATATACAATTTTGTAAAATTTTCTAATTCCATTGTCAGATGCAATTCACACTGACAGAATGTAAGTTAATATACATTGTCAGGGATCATAAGCATTTTACTTTATTTCTCGTAAAGGAAGTTGCCGGTGTGATTATTGGTTGCTGATTCCCTTCCAGATCTGGTCCTTTTTTTCCATCTGAAATGCTCAAACCATAGAGAGTAGGGGTCTGTTCTTTCTCAGTGACCCTCCTTATCACATTCATTAGTGCGTGCTTCACTCTGAGTTATGCCTGCTCCTTCCTGGGTGTGCAGTCATTTATTTGAGTTAGGTTTCCTAAGCTCCCTGTGGGCTTGTTATTTTCCTCATCACATTTTTCACTGCCTTCGCCAGGGCCTTTTACAGTGTGCTGGAGGGCAACCGTTCCAGTGCAGACGTGCTCAGGGCCTGGAAGCACAGATAACGAGCTCCACCCTACCTTTTATGCTCAGTGGAGCTCAAGCAGCACTTAGAGACCTACACGTCAAGTGGGAGACCCCTTTCTCTGCTCAGCTTCAGATCTGCTCAAGCGCCTCTGCGAGAGAAGGCAAGAAGCACGTTTTAGAAGATTATAAGGCATTCATGCATTCTAAACATTTGTTAGGTATCTTCTGTGGGCTGACAGTGTGCGATACAGGTACAAGCGATACAGAGAAGAATGAGACATGGTCTTAAAAGCTTAGAGCCTGAAAGTAAAGGATACAAATAAATGTGAACACAGAGCTGTATGAAAACATACTATGAATCTGTGTGAGGGTCCTAGCAGAGATACTCCTGTGCTGTGGGCTTAGAGTCAGAGACAACTGTTTACCTTGCAGGGTTTGCTTGCTGTGGGTTTCCTCTGTATCCTCATCATAAAACTTGCTACCTGTAGTTAGAGTTAAGGACTGTAGGCCTAGTGGGATCAGCGACACTGTGGTCGCTCAGCAAAAGCTTGCTTCCGTCCTGTGTGCCCAGTGGTGGCTGTGGAACCCAGCAGAAGCAACCTCTAAATGGGCTTCAGTGAGAGGTAAGGGGGTAAA
This sequence comes from Phataginus tricuspis, assembly GCA_029783875.1. Lineage (NCBI taxonomy): Eukaryota > Metazoa > Chordata > Mammalia > Pholidota > Manidae > Phataginus > Phataginus tricuspis. The sequence goes on along the minus strand of JAQQAC010004253.1, from coordinate 9,485,170 downwards.
AAGCCTTCTCATCAAACAGAGCTGCAATCTCCTAGCACATACGGGTGAAGAGTCAAAGACCCTCTACCCTTGATGGATTCTCATCGTCGGTTTGGAGATTCCTCAGCCTAACTTTGAGTCATAGGGGCATAGCGATATCTCAGTTATAGAACTAAAAGGGACCACAGTGAAATCATGAAAGTAAAAAGCTTAGGCCACTGTGTGACACATTTTAAGTGCTTAATGGATAATAGGCATTATCGTTACCAGCCCTAATTTTATACTTGGGGAGCCAGAAAGCCTGAAAGGTAAACCCCTAAACCACCCAACTAACAAATGGCCTTTCTGTAACCCCCGTCTGATTAATGTCTCTACTGTAACTCATTACACTGAAACTTTAAGTAGAGCAGGAATGGGGTTAAGTTTTTGCTTACTTTTGTATTCTCAGCATCTATAGCAGCACAGGCATATAATAGATACCTATAGATTGTTGAAACATTTTTTTAAACCAATGCCTTTTAGTCAGATAGACCTGGATCGAAATCCGTATTCCAGAATCTTCTAGCTATGTAAACGAAGGCCAGTTAACCACTTCGCGTCAGGACTTCCACACCTGTTGCAAAGGGGGCTAACAATTCTCACTACCTACTTCTCAGGCTTGAGGAGAAGCTTAGATGAGATGACAAACGTAAGCGCTCTGTGGCTCGTGTCCCGCACGTGGGAATGTTCCTTGCAGTTCCGTGTCCTTAGCTTTTCCTCTCTGCTTTACGGTTTTCCGTCAGTTTGCACACATCATGGTTCGCCACAAGAGGGCAATATTAAATGGAAATAGAAACCTATGCCTTAACTCCTCTTCCCCTCAAACCAAAATACCTAACTTATACCAATTCATTCCCCTCTCTATAGCTATCGTCTTCCCTGTCGATGTAATTAGTTGATGAGGGCTCAGTGCTTAGAACTGTGTTCTTTTCTTTCATCCTGTTCTTCAGAAACCTTCCATCATCATAAAATCTTAGCTCTAGAAGGGACTTTAGAAATCATATTGTCACATGGACAAATTCCCTCTCTGTGGTTATTCCTGCTCCCTTAGTTGGTGGTCTTGACTCACTGTTTCCAAGGCCCATCTATTAAGCTAAACCCTCCACTCCCGTGTTAATGCCACCGTTCTCACCCCAGAGAGCACCTCAGCATGGAGAACTAAGCCTATCTATGTTCATTCTAAAAAGAAAATATGTCTGAGTTAACTAAGCTCAAACCTAAGAGTTATGGATTCCTATCTCATCCATGTTACTACACAGTATGTTTCCTTCCTTTGTTTAATCTGCTTACGGGCCATCTCTTCATGTCTACACTACTCATGTGTAGTCCAAATTCCCTCTCCTCATCTCTCAGCCATTTACCTTTTTGGATAATAAACAGTTGGAGTCAATACACTCATACGTTGTAATCTATGTTCTGTATTCTTCCTTGGAAAAACTCCCATTTGTGAGTTGTGAATAAAACGAAGCTTCTTTTTCAACCTAGGCTACATTTCGCATTTGTCTGTGTTTCATGACAACAGTGGAAAGGAAGAAGGGGGAGTTAGTTGTATCCATTTGAGAGGGGGTATGCAATTTATGAAATCATTTTTTTTTAGCTGCAAAAGACAATGTTAGCAAGTCACAAAAACTGCTGTTCCTAGATATGACATGCACACTTGCCCATCAGAGAATGCAATGCCGTACACCCACCACCTGATGAGAAAACAGTGATGTTAGGAGCATTGCGTGGAACAAAATTAAAAAAAGAAAATGCTTTTAATAAAGCAGAATAAACAGTGCTATGATTTCAAGTTTTTTTTTCTGCTAGCAGAAGCGTATCTTAGAAACTTTTGATTCAAAAATGTATGTAGGCTTAAATGGCTTAGAAAACAAATCTGATTCTTATATCTTCTTTGCTTCTCTTATTAATAATTAAATAATCTAAGTAAAATAAGCCAGACACAAAAGTATAAGCCTACTTATATGAAGTACTTAGAGTAGTCAAATTCATAGAGACAGAAAATAGACTGGTTGGGGGTAAGTAGGTATGGAAAGTTATAACTTAGTGGATACAGAACTTCTGTTTAGGAAGATGAAAAAAGTTCTGGAAATGGATAATGGGGATGATTATGCAATACTGTGAATATACTTAATGTTACTGAATTGTACCTTTAAAATGGTTAAAATGGTAAACTTTATGCATATTTTATAACAAAAATGTGTAAAAATATTGAGTCATGTGTTTTGTTCAGGGTTCAATATTGCTTTTGTAGATGTAAGGTTCAGCTAGAATGGTATAAGGAGCCTGCTTTGAGAAATGGTAGCACATGGGTGGAAATGCAAACAGTGGCATGTCACTTCATTCTCACTGTAGGAAGGGCCCAAGAGTACATTTAGTCTTTTTTAGGTACATTTGATTTCTATTTAGTCATCTCTTACTGAACTTGGCTTCTGAATATCTGAGTCTAGAAGGCCTAAGTTGACAAAGCTAATTGAAATTACAGTAGCCCTTCCTTATCCATGGGAGATATATTTTAAGACCCCCCCCCCAATGATTGCCTGAAACCATGGATGCACCAAACTCCATATATGCTATGCCTTTTCCTATACATTGTACTTATGATAAAATTCAATTTACAAATAAGGCACAGGAAGAGATTACCAACAATCAACTAATAATAAAATAGAACAACTATAATAATGTACTATCATAAAAGTTATGTGAATGTGGTCTTTCTCTCTCAACGTATCTTATTGTACTGCACTCCCCCTTCCTCCTTTAACGATGTGAGATGATAAAATGCCAAGGTACTGAGATGGAGTGAGGTGCCTGAGGTAGGCATAGTGTTAGGTTACTGGTGGTTTTCTGATGACTGTCAGAAGGTGGATCATCTGCTTCTGGACCGGGGCTGACTGCAGGTAACTGAAACTGGAATGCAAAACCTTGGATGAGGGGCAACTATTGTAATAATAACCCAACAGTAACACTTATTGAGTACATATTAAGCACAGGCTTAAGTAACACTTACTGAGTACATATTAAGCACAGATATGATCTAGGTCAAGAAAAACATCTTAGGCAGATTACAAACAGCAAATATTAATTTACTTTCCCCAACTCTTAAAGCCCCACACATCTCATTTCAAAATTAAGAAAACAACCTTAATTTCTCTTCATACTAAAGACAATGTCAGCCAATAATATTTGTAAAACTCACTATGCAGCTGAAAGGGCCACGTATTGTGAAGTGGAAATTCTGGGAGAGGCTACAGTTCAATCCATAAAAATTTCACATGAATAAAGCTTGCAGGTATAGCCACTTTTACTTAGAAAGCCTATTCTCTTAGAAAGAATCTGGTTCAATTATCACGATGGGGATAATAATATATGAAAACAACAGCTCAAAGCTGACCATAAATCTACCTCAAAGCAAAACCACTTCTGGCATCTCTCAAGTAGCTGGGTTAACGTAGCATAAGAGAAAGCTTGACTAGCAGGTATAATTAAAGAATGAATCACAGGGATCAGTCACGAGTAACCTTCAAAGCACCTTCAAGAGAAAGGCCCATTATAACAGACCAAAGTTTAGAGACTAAAGGGTGAAGGGTAAGAGGAAAAATCCTAATACTACGCACATGCAATGATGGGCCTGAGTGGAAACACATTATTATTGGTGCATTATAGGTGCAGCATGTATGTGAGGCTCATAACAATAGCATATTATGCCCCACGTGATATGAGTACTCATTCTCTGTTTTCTATTCTGAGAACTGCCAGAGTCAGGTACTACATTGTGCTTTGTCTTCCACATAAATAACTTTTCTGCCGACATCCTAGCAGAAGCAGTTACAAAACATGCAATTACATACATGAATGGCGAAATGGTAACCCATATCTTAGAATCTAGAGTAAATGTGTCCTGGCATATAAGGCTTTTCAAGAAAAATGAAAATTGACCTCCAACATATTAAATGCTACTTATCAAAGACCGTTGATGCATTTTGAAAGAATTAATCACAGGACTTTTATTTAATGAAAAACAGGAAGAGATCGTTATATTTTATCCTGTTTCATATCTCAGCAGTTGGCATTGGATTTGTTGCTTGGAACAGCAACATGGCAAAGGTTGAAAGGAAATTACTTGTTGGCCTGACTGGTTCTGTGTCTTTCAGGCTGTGACGAGGAGATGTAAAATCACCTCAGGTGAAAAATAGCCCCACTGCCGCTTCTGTCACTCCATTAACTCGCAAATGACATTATTTCCCCCCAACCCACCCCACCCCACCTACCCAGATGAGGAGTATTTAAATGACAGACCCAAATTACACTCTTGGAGTTAAAATGAATCGAATGGTGATTGGCCATGCTGCCAATATTTTGAGGTCTAATGATATAAATATGTAGATGGAAGGTTTTTAAGTTCAGTTTTCTGGCTCAGAAGAATTTAAATCAAAGCCATCAAATATACTGTTTACATCATCTTACCTGTCTTAAGTTTAAGGTTTATGTGCTATTTTTAATATTCATGTATACTTTTTTTTAAAACCATTTAAAACTAAAAGTCTTGAGTCTCTGAAACTTAATTGGGAAAAATGTAAAGCACATTAATGGAATTTTCCCCATGATCTGTAGAAGAGTTTTTTAACAGATGGTTCAAATGGACAAAGCAATGAAAACACAGAAATTAAAAGCAGATCCTTAAGAAAAATGACCGAGTTCTCAGAAATCCTATAGATGATGGCAGGACGAGATGTAAAGAAGCAGTTTCTGTTGCCGTCAAGGAGAACAGAAATTTATCAGGTGTTCCTCTACTAGAAGAGGGGTAACTGCCTCTTAGTAGGAATTAGCTATTCCTTCGGAACTCCAGCCAACTTCAACAGTTTGAAAATCTCCACGCCTGGAGGGCAATTCCATCCAGGTGCCGGTAGTATTGTGATGCGAATAGGTATTATTGCAAGACTAGCAACACCCAAATCCGAGGTGCCTATTTGGGTGTGGGGAGGCTGTAAAGTCTTGTCACTTTTAAGGCAACTAGGAAAACCAACAGCGCAAGGCCTACCTATGAAGGTTTTCGTTTTTTAATATAAAAACCCTGCCTTTCTTGGGTCAACGCAGTGAGCGGTGGGAAAGGCAGGGGAAACTTTTCCACCTGGAATTTACATGCGTTCAGTGGAGTCATGGGAAGTGGCATCTCCTGACCAGCCTTCAACACGGTTATATCAACTTGAGGCAAAGTCAACTTACGTTTCTCTCCCAGACAAGTCTAAGGAGTGGCTGGGGAGGAGGACCTTGGGAGCTGGAGTCCTTCTGTAGACGGGGGACCCCAGGGTGCCCTCCGGGGCTCGGCGGGGCCAGGCGCCGGGAGGGCACGGGGGCAGCCGCGCGGGCCGGGGCAGGAGCGCAGCGCCGCGCGGGGCGGGGCGGGGCGGGGCGGGAGCGCACGCGGGCGCGGGGAGCGCGGAGGCAGGGGGAGGGTCTCCGAGCCGGCGCCCCGTCTGCCGCGCTCTGAGCCTGCGTCCGCCGAGGGGGAGGGTTTCCCCGGCCGGCCCGGAGTGGCTGCTGGGCGCCTCTGGCTCGCCGCGCAGACGACTGTCAAGGGAGCCGGGAACGGAGCTGCCGGAAGTCCCTGCGCGCCGCGGGAGAGCGTTCCTGCTCCGGCGCGGCCCGGAGCCCCCGCCGCCCGAGCGCGCAGCACGATGCGCCCTGAGCACAGCGGCCAGAGCGGACCCGTGCCTCGGCCCACCGCCCGTGTCTGCGCCCTCGCCGCTGGGGACGAGGACTGAGCCCGGAGGCGTCCGCGCGCCGCGGCGCGGGGGCCCGTTCCCTCCGCGCCGGCCCCGCGATCGCGCGTCCCCAGCGCCGGCCGCGGGCGCCGGCTGTCCGCGCGCTGATCGCCGGCCGGGACGCGCCGCGGGCTGCGGCTGGCAGCGCCTGTGCCATGGGGCTGCCTACTCTGGAGTTCAGCGACTCCTACTTGGACAGCCCGGATTTCAGGGAGCGCCTGCAGTGTCATGAGATCGAGCTGGAGCGAACCAACAAGTTCATCAAAGAGCTCATTAAGGACGGCTCTCTGCTCATCGGGGCGCTGAGGAGTAAGTGGGAGCGGCGGGGCCGGGCAGAGGGCGCGGGGATCCGGACGGACCCGCCGGGCTGCGGGTCTCAGAGGTGGGACGGGGCAGACGGAGCTTCTTTTGTTTGAATGGGTTTGGGGACAAAAGCTGAAGAGCTCCCCTGCTGGTGGCCAACAAAGTTTGTTCTTAGGTGTCCTTACTTCCACGTCTACGGAGAAGGGAAAGTTCTCTACGGGACGCAGGAATGTACATCCTGAGGAAAGTTGATCAGTCATCTTTTTGTATAACGCTCCTAGAAAAACGTTGGTCTGTCCTTGCAATTTCACTGTGGCTAGTTTGAACACTTAAACAAGAAGCCCTTAAGGATAAAATGAAGGTACTTTATTTAGCATATTAAAAGAAAATGATTTTCTAGGTACATCCGTGGGTCATGATTGGCCACAATCATTCAGTTGGCTTTATAAAAATACATCTGTAGTTTTGCCATTTGGTAAAATGACCAAAGACAGCAGGGCCCCAGTGGATTTTTATCTCTTTTCAAGTTCTTTTGTGCGTCTTAACTTTTTGTTTGCCTTGTAAATCTGTGGGCGTTGGGATGAAAGTTCAGTGGCTAAAGGCCAATCAGAATTTGCTCTACAGAAAGTAAAGACTGCCTTTAGGGGCTTCTCCCTTTCCCACACACCTCCTTTCCCACACACCTCTTGGTCGATTTTCTTTTCTTCTCTTATAGACAACTGAGTGACTGAATGATAAGGCCTAATTTGTTACTTTTCCCAGAATGTATTTGCATCCTAATAGAGGCTTCTGAATGTTTTAGCTCCTGTCTGGAAACCCTGGAGTTTCTGGCCTCTGATGGCTGGGTGGGTGAGGGACTTTCACCCGGTGGAGAAACGTTCAGGTGATGTAGCAGGACACATGTAGCAGGGTGATCCCAGGGTAAATGTAGGGGAAGCATCATTGTATATGTCAAGTGCAAGGTCAGTAAGAACTTGATGGGGATGTGTCTGTGTCTGAAACTGAAACATTAGCATCTGATTTGTAGTTTGAAGTACGTATTAATGGTGAGGGTGGAGCTCAGCAAAATGTGTTGGAATTTGTGTGCTCCCAAATCCTTTTATATTTCAGCCATACCAAATGCTAAAACATCTACTTGTCACTTGTGTTACTTAACCAGGGTAAGGACATGTTTTATGCCCACATTCACTTAATTTCTCAATTTGAGGCTACTGCTGATACCAGTATTTCTTGATTTTTAGTTTATCTGAAGTTCTTTCCAGCCTGTGTGTACATAAATGTGAACTCTCTGGTTAGCAAATCCTGGCTGAGGTCTCAGGACTAGCCTCTGTGTCTTAGAGAGCTTGCTGCCTCTTTAAAATGAGTTCCTTATCTCAGAGTGCTAAATGCCAAGCCGCATCTTGCTGGGGCTGCCAGGTGGTTTACAAGTGACGTTTTCTGCTCATTCTGCTGGAGATAGTTTTAGTGTTTGGAAAGTCGAAAGCACTTACATAGTTGTGATGAAAGCCCAGAAATGTACATTATTTTACTAGCAATATTATGGAATTTATTATAATTTTTAATATAGCCTTGTGAAAATTCTCATCCTTATAGGTTTATTCTTCCACTCAGAAATCTTGAGAGTAAAATTTTTTGAATGTCTACAGACCCTTGCCTCATTAATTTGGCCTTTTGCACTTAAATATACAGCCTGCTATCTTTCTAGGATTTTTCGGTTTGTGATGAGAGTACATTACTTGCACTAACATTTGATTATTCTTTCACTGTGGAAGGAAAGTGTTTTATTCTTTTTTAAGAGATTTCCCAGCATCAACTGCCAAATGGGAGAGATTTGGAGCAGAGGAACCTTTGAAGTCACATGACACGGCATTGCTTTCTATTTCCCACCAAGCCACCTCTGTCCCTTGGGGAGTATGTTCTGAGTTTCGACTGCAGCTGCTACATGCCTGCCCTCTGAAGCTGCTCCCACAGGAGCAACAAACATCCCCTCCCCAACCAAAAAAAAGGATAGACAGAAATACAATTGTCCACATTGAATTGAGCTGATTGGGTGGGGAGAGCCTATCAACATTCTTTACCCGCCTTACCCTGCAGCTTTTGGCCATTTTCCCTTTCTTATCACTATCTCCTTCCGCTTATTGCCTTAAGGTAGAATTAGCCACCCATTTACTCTGCCTTTAGGATAGTGTTTCTCAAACTTGGGTGTCTGGGCTTCTTTTAAAGGAAAGAAAAAGTGGACTCTAAAGGTTTAATTATTTATTGGTAGTTAAGTAAATATATACAAGGATGAAAATATAATTCTTATGCTTATTCATACAATCTTAAAAGCAAATGAGTTTACAAGTTAAACATAAATCTGTGAAACCAATAAAAAACTTGCCAACTATGATGTTATTTTGCTGAAATGAAATTTCCTCTTATATAAAGGCGACTGATAATACCAGATGTGTTCAACGGTTCATTTTCTCACTGCTTTTCCCAGTTGCAGTTGCAGTTCTTCCGAATCTTCTTGCCCTATTGATGGCTTCCTCTCTATCAAGAACTTCATTTACTTATTGGTCCTATTGCCTCTGTCGTTAAAGCAGGATTGTCCTGGCACTAGTGATCTGTGACACAAATAAGGGCATCTGTGTGAGTGGTACAAGTTTTTTGCTCGTAAATTGGTGCAAAAAATGCAGTTAATGAAGACATTAGCAAGAGGGAAACACACACTTTTCTTCAAGACTTTCTTAAATGTCTCTCCTCTGTCCACAGACCTCAGATTGTAGTACACTGCTGTGGGGCGCTTGTGACCTGGGGATTAAGTAACCCCACTGTGCTCCATGCACACACACTAGGTGTTCCCCTGTAAGCCCGTCTTTCGTGTGGATGTTCAGGGTCCACTTTACTTCCAGAATTTTTGGTGGCACAGGGGAAGGGTTAAATAAAAGGGAGGAAAAAAGACAAGAAATTTGAGACTTTTTATAGTTATTGTCATCCTTCGGTTTTTATGAGTACTGCTATTTTAGGCTATTTTTGGTATTTAAATTTGCATGTAGGTTTTGTTTAGTTGAAGATTCTCGTTCTCGGGCCAGAGCTGCTTCACTGCTGCTTATTCATCTGAGGTGTGGCGCTTGGTTAGCCGGGCAGCCTGAAGGTGTAGAGCCGTTCATTTGGTTCTTACAGTCCTTAGAATTTGAGTTAAATGAGCAGTAGTAACTACCTTTTAAATGAACTGTAGTTAATTTTAGGAACTGGTAGATTAGGAACGTGGTGCTTTAAGGTTCTGCTTCAGAGACATGTTACAAGTAAAAGCAGTTGTATTTGTATTAATTTAAACGGGAGTCTTGGCACTCAAGGAATTCATTTGGGCTGGCTAGTTACTTCCATCTATCTCTCTTCTGAATGCTTAATGCGAGTGTAATAGGTGCCCTTGAACAGTACCTGTATTTCCATTGAATTTCCTTTTGAGCAGGTAGTGATTGAGAGGTTGTCCTGTTCCAAGGCCAGGGAAACATTTTGGGGAGAATAGAAAATGGCTCCTGTTTAGTGGAGGAGGATGGCTTAGCGCTCATCACCTTTCTGCCTGCCGTCTGTGACTGTTGTGACCAAGGTACTTGGAGAAGGCAGAAAACTCAGGGAACCACCGAGGTTTCAAGTCACTGAAAGCTGCTTTAACAGACACCTTTCAATTATTAACATTTCGTAGAGTACAGTGTTAATTGTGGTAACGAAGCTTAAGCATTTCTGAGATTATAAAGAAAATAATAGTAAAGCCCACATTCAGTATTGCTTTGGCGTCAAGGGCAGTTTTATTCAAATAATGAACAAATGGAGAGTGGCAGACTTTAGGTTTGTAAAGAGAAATATTAGATGAAAGGAATCAGACTGTTAAGCCGCATTTGGTAAATACACAACAATGGTGTGTTTGTTATGGGCAGGTAAGGAAGGGGGGAGGAATGCAGTTAGTCAGTCTTGAATCTCTTTCATAAATATTGTTTCTTGCCAGAGCTGTGGTTGCCACTTACTCTGGTTCAAGCGATCCCTACCACCTAGAGGGTAACTTCCATCATTGCGGCCTTTCAGGCAGGAGCCCCCCAGCCTCCTCACAGCCTCACCTGCTGCCCAACGGGTCCAGCGGGCCGCTGTGCTGGTTTTCCTTCTCCCTCCAGCCCGCTGAGCCTCTTCCCAGCACTGAGTGATCCTTACACTGTATCTCCCAATGGATCTGGCTTCATCAGCCCAGGTCTTGCTACCTGCTTCTTGCTGACTTTCATTCCGAAAATTAAAACCAGTTGCTGAGCACCTGGCTCTCCAGTGCATAAAATCCATGCTGCATCTTCTGCAGCTGCCATATTCAAGTTGTATGGCTGGCTTTTGTGTCAGCATAGTGACTTCCACAATATTTGTTAGTCTAAATGGCCTTTGACACAAACGAAAAGGGACAGATGATTACAGGACAGTTAATAGAAGTTCAATTCTTTGCACAGTTTTGTTTTTGGCTAGGTGGGTAAACTTTGGCCTGGGCATTTCTGGTAATGTGGGTCCTTTTCTGCAGGATCACATCTAAGTGAAATGTTTGATTAATCAGAATATGCTGATGTTCATATCTGCAGTACTCTTGATTGTTTTTCAAAATCAAGAATCCAGTTATAATGCTGGAGAAAGTGTTATGGCAAAACACACACGTCCGTCACTGTGGGAGGCAAAAGTGAACTGTGGGGTAGTAACATACCTTACGGTAGCTGGTAATCTGCTACTTTTCCCTCCTTTCCCTTTGTTGCAGAGGTGTGCTGAATAAAAGGGGGAAAAAAATAAACCTTAGTTCCTAGGATTTTGAGTATTTCCCTTGAGAGTAATTTTTCTAATCCTGACTTTTACCTGGAACATGATGGGAAAAGACTAGGATGAGACCAATGAACTCTTGGTAGATTACTTTATATTAATGAGATCTTGTAGTTATAATTTTTAGGTTCTATGATCAAAGTCTCCACTCCTAATTGTATCATAAAAATGCCAAAACGTGACTTTTTTTGCTGTTGTTGGTTTATATGATTTGGGAGATTACTGAGTGTAGTGGGGAGGGTTTTGTCTTTTGTGAAGGATAGGGAAACTTCCTGGGTTGGTTCTCAATGTCAGGTGGTATTAAAAAAAAGACAGAAACGGAAAATTTGGAAAATTGCTCCTGCATTTAGGACTCTCCCTGAACCTTGGCTTTACCCTGGGAAAAAGTGGATAGACACAGAATGACCCCTTTATTTGGAAGTCAGACACATTTCTCAGTAGCGGAATTTTTATATTTCGTCATGCAAATCTTTGCCTGCTAGTTAATGAAAGGCATGCCGAATAATATTCCCGTGTGTGTAAACATATTCTGGAGCTTATCCAGATGAAAGACCCGGCTTCAGTTCTCTCTTTTGTGCACTGGAAAAATGATGATTTAATTTAGGAAACTGCTATGTGGTTGTATGTGGAGGTGAGTGATAAGCTGCTAATGGAAATGAGTGTTCTGTGCACTGTGTTATCCTTTCCCAAGTGTAAATTGATTTTACTTTGCCCTGGTGAGAATTTCCTCTTCTTCATTTATTTAATTTCCTTATTTTTTTAAATTGTCTGAATGGAAGATAATGGCCAAAAAAAGGAGCAGGGTGCACGGGTGGTGGTGGAGGAAGGCCAGGCAAGGAGAAGCAAATGAAAATGCATCGTGAAAACCATTTAAATGCGGTTTTGGAACGTGTGTCCGACTTTGTGTGCCTTCTATGAAGAAGTTAGTGTGCGACCCTGGAGAGTCAAAGGAAGAAGAGCCTAGCTTTCCAATTTAAAAGTTGGTTGTGGTGAATTTGGGGGAGGTGGTTCCCATTAAGCATTATCAACATAAGAGAGGGGTGACTCTTTTAGAGAGCACACTGTTTGGGGGAAATTTGGGAAAGCTGTGTCCTCATGAAAAAATGAGGTCAACCTAGGGGGTAGTAGGAAGGGACTTGGGAAGGCTTGTCCTGACTGCTTGCCAGCCCCAGTTTTCCTGAGGTGACCCTTGCTGACATCACTTCCTCTGGATCCCAACTCCAGCCCTGCACCTCTTTCCTCAATACAGGAGGCGCTGAGTTCCTTTTCCCTTTTCAGTCATTTCCTCTATCCTTGTCTTCAGTGTTCGGCGCACAGGGATCCTTTCTTAGTCCTTTTACTGTTTGCCCTTCTTGTGTGATAGCATCTGCCCCCAGGGCTCTGGCGCTGGCTGGCGGGGGCCTGATTTTCACCAGAGGGGCTGCATGTCACCACCTGGATGTGCCTCAGGCCCCTCAGACTCAGTGTGTCAAACAGTGTGTCCTCCTCCTCCAGCTGGTTCTCTTTGTGTTCTCATGCATTCAGGGAGATCCTCTCCCTCCTGGTCATAGCATAGAGAAGTGTCTGAGTCCTCACTTTCTGTTTCCTTCTACTCTGGTTCGTAAGCTGGAGGTTTTCACTGCTAGTGTTTGGTTAGTCCTGCAGTTCTGCACCTAAAATGTCTTAAATTTTATTTGCCTGCATTTGTACTCTGTGTGTTTGCAATATATATACATCTATGTGTATATATTATGTATATATATTTTTTTCTTAGCTTAAAGCAACCAAAATTCATGTTCTCACAGTTCTGGAGGCCAGAAGTCCAAAGTCAAGCTGTTGGCAGGGCCCTGCTCTGTGAAGGCTCTAGGGGAGGATCTTTTCCTGCCTCTGCTAGCTTCTGGTGGTGGTAGCGATCCAGCACGTTCCTCAGCTGGCAGATGTACCACTCCAATCAGTCTTTCGAGTATAAACTTCTAAATGCCAAGGACACTGTATTCAGATCAGCTCTAACTGATGCTCAGTAATTGCTGAACATCAACCAGTTCACATTTTATCATTTCACTAAGAAAAGTATGATATGGGGGAATATTCTGAATATTTGTGGGGCGAAGGAGCCATGGAATGGGGGCTACAAGCTTGCTTTTTAATGCTGTTTCTGACAAGCTTTATGGGCTCTGGCCTCGCCATACTGACTTTAAAATGGGGTGACCCACGGGCCAGCAGGCAGAGCTGGAGCTTTATTCTAGTCCTTTGCCTCCCCTAACTAGTGGCATGGGGACAGGCCACTTGCCTCAGATCCTATGTTTTCATCAAAACTAGGAATAATGTTCACCTTATATTCTTTGTAGGATTTTTGCATGGGCCAATGGAAAGGGGTATAGTAACATAAAACTCTAACATTATTTTCGTTTCCTTTACACAGGATCATTCATAATCTCAGCCTTTTTCAAGACATTAATAGGTTCTTGTCAATGTTATTATTGTAGGCAATGGAAACAAAATTAATGAATTGGAAATGCTTTAATTAAATATTAAAGCATGCTCTTGTTTGTCCCCCAAATTAAATCTATTTGATAGGAAATGACTGTAAGATGTGGCATAGTTTGGAGTTAGCCTTTTTCTTTTAAACAAATAAATATTTATTGTGATTTGGGGAGCAAGAAAGCATTAAGTTTGCATTTGGGAATTGTGAACAGGCAGTGCAGATACTGACGCTTTATGGCCACGTCTGCTGGTGCTTTAGTTCTCCTGGCTCAGGCCAGTGGCCTATAGAAGTCATTAAAAATGATGATCTCACTTGCACTTCTCAGAGGTGGAATAGATAATCGGGCAATTTCACAAAATATAACGGGCCCAACTGCAGAGGAGAGATGTTTTTCCACACTGACTGCTGTACAGAAGACAGTGGCTTAGGAAAGCACTTTCCTAGGTGTTTCTTATATTGCCCAGATGTTTTGCAAATGTATTTATGTTTGAGGTCAGACCACCTTAATGGTTATTGGTGAAAAAAGAAAATAATGAGATTGGTGGGGCATTGCTGGAAGGTCTGAGAGCAGAGAATTATGGGAAAAGGTTTAATTAAGAATTGAAGGGGAAGATCCAGTCGGCTCAGTAAGAAAATTGAATGGAGCCTGTTAGCTGGTTGATCTAGGAAAGGTGGTGTGATTGAAGCGGTGTCTGAACTGCCAGGAGAGAATGTTCGGGTGGTACCCTAAAGACAAAGCAGAGTATTAAAAAATAAGTTATTTCTTGAAGAGGACCTATGACTTTTAGGGGCACTCTTTCCTGGGGATAGGATAAGTGGGGAATAATGGACAGGAAGTCTGACCTTGGGACAGTTTGGAATATAAAGCAAGGCTGGGAAGGCCAGCCTCAGGGTTAATGAAAGACAGGATGGATCCTTAATAATAAGAAAGGAAATTCAGACCTTTAATAATGCTGAACAAGGAAGAGCAGGGAAGGAGTGAGAGCTTCTGAGTTTGTTACCCAAGAAAATGGGCGCATTTCCTTCCCATTATTGCCCTGATGCCTCCGGCGGCTCTCGAGTTCTGTGGACATTCGTGGCTGGCCAAGTGTGATGGTCTGCGGCACCCATTGGGAGGACTGAGAGAAGACGAAACAGTAACAGAATCAAGATGTCAGGTGCAAGGTGCTCTTGGCACTTCACGTCCTTAGGGTCCGGCTTAAACTTACCTGTTTCTTGTTTGAAATTGTAATTGTACTTATATGAGATTGTTTTGTATTTCTGTTGGCAGATAAATTAATTCAAGCTAATCCCAGTTTATCCAAGTAATCTGAACGTTAAATATGGCTGAAAGAAACAGGTCTTTCTTTAGCTAAGTGTAGTGTTATCATTCACACACGTGCAGTGCTACTAAAGTTTAATCTTTAATCATTAGAACATGTTAATATTGACAGCAGTCAACGTGGTGTCGTGGAAAGAAACCGGGCTTTAGAACCAGAGCAGCGCTTTTCAATACCAGTTCTGCCACTTAGGAGTTAGAGCTACATGGCTGTGAGCAAGTGACTTGGCTTCTTTTTGTGGCTTCCCTTGTCTATGATTTGGGGGGAATATTTATTTCATATGAATATTTGCAGAATTAAATAACACATGAAAAGCATCTAGTCCAATGTACCGTCCTGAATATTAAAATATTAATGTTCTTGTCTATCTCATGTCTAGTTAATATTGGGAGTAGGCAGTGAAATTAGACCAGAGTTATAAACAACCACCGCCACCATACTTTATTCTAAAGAGGACATCAGGTGGACTTTCTAAGCAAATGCTTTACCTTACCCTGACAAATGTACCATGTATGTAGAGGGAGCGCTCTATTTAATGCTGATAGGAGAGCTGGAGACCCTGTGTCACTGCTTGGTGTCATGAATGTGGCTTGCAATGCGAGGGAAGCATTGTTTCTGTGGAAAAAAATGAAATTACATGGTGGTGTTGGTTACACAACAAAATGTCCCTTTAGGGACATTTCCATATCTGAGATTCTATGATTTAGTAAAAAACATGGTGTTTATTATGTTTTATTTAGATAATTTGATTATTTGCCCGTTTTTCTCTTCAGCAGTGACAATGAAATGTAATAACTCAAATAGGAGAGATATTGCTAAGAAAGTGAAATTGTAGAAATGATTTATGCTGTTTTCTATTTATAAGAAAGCATTGCATGTGTTAGTTTCAGGATGCTATTTCAGGTTGGTTTTAACTGTATGGGAATGCCTTCTTTTATTTATTTATTTGTTTTTATTTAAAAAAATTTTTATTAAGGTATTATTGATATACACTCTTATGAAGGTTTCACATGAAAAAACAATGTGGTAACTCCATTTACCCATATTATCAAGTCCCCACCCATACCCCAATGCAGTCACTGTCCATCAGTGTAGTAAGGTGCCACAGATTCACTATTTGCCTTCTCTGTGCTACACTGTTTTCCCCGTGATCCCCCACACCATGTGTACTAAACATAATACCCCTCAATCCCCATCTCCTGCCCTTCTCACCCGCCCTTCCACACCCCTCTCCTTTGGTAACCACTAGTTCCTTCTTGGAGTCTCTTAGTCTGCTACTGTTTTGTTCCTTCAGTTTTGCTTCGTTGTTATATACCACAAATGAGGGAAATCATTTGGCACTTGTCTTTCTCTGCCTGGCTTATTTCACTGAGCATAATATCCTCCAGCTCCATCATCCATGTTGTTGCAAATGGTAGGATTTGTTTTCTTCTTATGGCTGAATAGTATTATATTGTGTATATGTACCACCTCTTCTTTATCCATTCATCTACTGATGGACACTTAGGTTGCTTCCATATCTTGGCTATTGTAAAAAGTGTTGCAGTAAACATAGGGGTGCATATGTCTTTTTGAATCTGAGAAGTTGTATTCTTTGGGTAAATTCCTAGAAGTGGAATTCCTGGGTCAAATGGTATTTCTATTTGGTGTATTTTGAGGAACCTCCATATTGCTTTCCACAATGGTTGAACTGACTTACATTCCCACCAGCAGTGTAGGAGGGTTCCCCTTTCTCCACATCCTCGCCAGCATTTGTTCTTCTTAGTCTTTTGGATGCTGGCCATCCTTACTGGTGTGAGGTGATATCTCATTGTGGTTTAAATTTGCATTTCCCTGATGATAGTGATGTGGAGCATCTTTTCATGTGCCTCTTGGCCATCTGAATTTCTTCTTTGGAGAACTGTCTCTTCATATCTTCTGCCCATTTTTTAATTGGGTTATTTGCTTTTTGGGTGTTGAGGCGTGTAAGTTCTTTATATATTTTGGATGTTAACCCCTGGTCGGATATGTCATTTACAAATATATTGTCCATACTGTAGGATGCTTTTTTGTTCAGTTGATGGTGTCCCTTGCTGTACCAAAATTTTTAGTCTGATGTAGTCCCATGAGTTCATTTTTGCTTTTGTTTCCCTTGCTCGAGGAGATGGGGAATGCCTTCTTTTAAAATGCGATTAATTTTTTAAGCAGCATTATTGAGTTATAGTTCACTACCATTAAATTCATCCTTTCAAAGTGTAGAATTCACTGGCTTTTCATGTTTACAGAGTTGTGCAACCATCACCACCATTTAATTTTATTTTTCTAAAAATTGTTTTTCAGTGTTATTGAGGTATAATTGACAAAATGGTAAGATATTTAGTGTGTGTGCATCATGGTGATTTGATATATATACACACTGTGAAAGGATTCCTGACAGCTAGTTAATACATCCATCACCTCACATATTCATCTTTTTTATTTTGAGAGAGCATTTAAGTTCAACTTCTAGCAAATTTCAATTATATAATACAGTGTTATCAACCAGAGTCACTATGTTTGATGTTAGATCCTCACACCTTATTCATCTTATAGCTGGAAGTTTGTGCCCTTTTACCAACCTTTCCCTATTCCTTCCACCTCCCAGCACCTGGCAGACACCAATCTGTTCTTAATTTGATGAATTTGACTTTTTTTTTTAATTCTGTAGATAGGTGATACCATGAAATATTTTCCTTTCTCCATCTGGCTTATTCCACTAAGCATAATACCCTCATGGTTCATCCATGTTCTTGCAAATGGCAGATCTCATTCTTTTTCATGGCTGAATAATACTCCTTTGTGTATATCTGTCGTATCTTTTTATTTATTCATCTGTTGATGGATGTAGGTCATTTCCATATCTTGGCTGTTGTGCATAATACTGTGATAGATATGGGAGTGCAGATATCTCTTCGATATTCTGTTTTCATTTTCTTTGGATATAAACCCAGAAGTGGGATTGCTGGACCAAATGGTTGCTGTAATTTTAATTTTTCGAGGAACCTTCATTGTGTTTTCCATAGTGGCTGCCCCAGTCGTGGATTTCCATCAGCAGTGTGCAAAGGTTCCCTTTTCATGTCCTTGCCAACACTTGTTACCTCTTGTCTCCTTAATGTTAGTCATCCCATCAGGTGTCAGATGGTAGCTGATAGTGGTTTTGATTGGCATCTCCCGGATGATTAGTAATGGTGAATATCTTTTTATGGACCAGATGGCCGTTTTATGAATGTATTCCCTGGAAAAGGTCTATTCAGGTCCTCTGCCCATTTTTTAATCAAATAGGTCGGTTTTTCTGCTTTTGAGTTGTACGAGTCCTTTATATATTTTGGAACCACTATCTAATTTAGAATAGTTTTATTTCCTTAAAAGAAATCCCATCCCCATTAGTTGTCATGCCCCATTCTCTCTCTTCCTCAGCCCCTGTCAACTGTTACGAACATACTTTCTGTTTCTATAGATTTGCCTGTTCTGGACCTTTTGTATAAATGGGAACTATACCATCTCTGGCCTTCCGTGACTTAACTTCTTCCACTTAGCATGTTTTCAAGGTTCATCTGCATTATAGCATGTTTTGGTGGTTTATTTCTTTTTATTGCCAAGTATTCATTTGTATGGATATGCCACCACATTTTATTTATCCATTTATGAGTTGATGGACATTTCGTTGTTTCTTTTTTTTTTTTTTGCTATTATAAATAGTGCTACCAACATTTGTGTACCTGTTTTTGTGTGGAAATACATTTTCATTCTCTTAGTTAGATCCCTAGGTGTAGATTGTTGTGTCATATGGTGACTCTGTGTTGAGACTTACCTTTATAAATAGAAACTGAATAGGTTTATAAGCATTTACACTATATATATTTTTTATGTTGAAAAGCAGTGTAGCTTCCCATAACATATTCATATATGATCTTTCTATTTATTGGAGATACAGAAGCACTTGGTGGATATTTAAGAAGGAAACATTTCCTTGTTCTTTTAATTTTTGTTACAGATAAATTAAGTATTTAAATATATTAGAGGCAAATACAGGACAATAACAATTTTTATATATGTTTAAAGAGTGGCAGGAGGAGTGGCGAGGAGAAAACAGAAGATGTGCGGGACAGTGTGACAGGCCAGGAGAGACGTGGGGCAGAGAGAGGGAGGGGGACACTTGCTCACATAGTCATTCAGTGTATTTATTTAGCATTTGGTGTATGTCAGGTGTTGTTCTAGGCTTTGGAAGTACAGAACAGAGGCCCAGCTATTCTGGGTTTACATTTAATGGGGGCATGCTGCTAATATGTGGTGTGTGTGTTGTTTCTGTTTAGTTTTAAGACTTGGTAGGTACCATGTGTGCCCTTTATTTCTTCTAGGCTGTTTTTTTGTCGTTGTTTGTTTCACAGAGTAACTTGTGCATACCTCCTTTACAGCAGTCAACGCAGCATAGGGATCTCATATGAGAACATGAATATCCATTCTTTATCGACTCAGATCTATTCAGGAAACACTTAGGGATCACCTACTGCACTTCAGGCACTGTACTAGATACCGGTGTGTGTGTGTGTGTGTGTGTGTGTGTGTGTGTGTGTGTGTTGCTCTATAAGTCACTCTTCTTCGTCAGCTCTGGTTTCCTCATTTTTACAATGGAGACAATAATATTAAAATACCTCCTTTTGAGCTGTACCATGCCTGGCACAAAGGAATCAGCAAATGGTCGATACTATAATCACACTATCATCTTTTAACAGAAAAAAATGAGGTAATCTCAATATTAAACATCTTTTAAGTGGGAAACATTTTCTGTGCCTGTCTATGATGATAAACTTTATTCATTTCACCTTCCAGGACTACATGAACACACTCAAGAATATAAATACAATCACAACATATAGTGTGCCATTTATATATGTTTAAACCATTACATTAAATATTTTCCTTCTTCTGTATGTTTTTTATTATTAGCATATTGATGGCTACAAATCCTCACATTGAAGGTGACACTGTGTTTAAGCCATTTAAAGCAGTCTACATATGAAATGTAAGTGAAGCAGAGGGGGTTACATTTTGAGTAAAGAAACATCTGCAGTTTGCCGCAGTTCACCAAAAGGAAATTGGATCATGTATCAGCTATGTGATCGAATAAGACTTTCATCTTTTAAAGTATTTTTCCTGCCTAAAATCTGCACTCATCTGTTATTCTGAATGAAGCCCGTGGTATATACAGTGTGGCACGGGGTTCGGGGAGCCCCAGCACGTTCTGTTACTGGACTACAGCTGCAGCATCTGCGCAACTTCCCTGGAAATCAGAAACAACTAGTTTTAAACTTCTTCAAGCTCACACGTTTAGATTGTTGCTTTTTCTTGACCTGGACAGCTTAGTTCTTGCCTGTGTCTTTTTAAGCCCTAAATTATTAGCTTTTTGGAACTATAAATCACTTCATGTTTTATATATTATAAACCTTGAGCTTTTTAAAGGAATTACTTATTAAATTAGTCAGAGAGGAAGAACTTGTCCCATAGGGCATCTTTTGGCTTTAGCTCTTTCTGACCAGTTCCATTTAACCTCTGCTGTTCCAGTCCCCTCGAACTATACATGTGCACACAGGTCTCTCTCGGGTTCCTCTGAACTGTGGTCTGTGTCTCCTTCTTCATGTCTAGTACTCTGCCAGGTTCATATTTATTGCCAGCTAACTATTAAATACATTGGTTATTTCGAGTTTGTGAAAATTCAATGCTGAAATAATCTAAAATTCCGGACTACAGTGACCACTTGTCAGATCCAAAGGACACTGTGGCCACCCTTTTGCTGGACTGCTGTGCATCTGGCCCGACCCACCGCTCTGCGTCCTGAGGCTTGTTCTCCCTTGGCTTCTGGGAAGCCTTACTCTCTTACCAATCTTTTCATCCACTTCCAACTTTTTCTTCTGAGTCTTTTAGACTTCCTTTACTTTCTCTTTCCTCTTGAATGTAGCTGTTCATATTGTCCAATGAGAGCCTTTTCTCAGTAGACATAAGTTGGTAACGACTCTTTATCCACAATCAAATGGTTAGTATCAAAAGACAAGTGGGGGGAAAATGTTAGAAAGTCAATAGATAAGTGAGCACTAGACGCAGGACAGTTGATTAGCCAAAGAATAAATAACAGCTGTTAATGTTTACCAGGAGTCAGAGAAATGCAAATTAGTTAAGAGTAGGCTATCCTTTTTTTTTTAATCTATTAGACAAAATGTTTTTTTAATGTCTTTTGCTAATTAGGGTATACTAAGACCTTTTTTTTCATTGTGCTGATATAGCACTTAAATTAGTAATATGTTTCAAGAACCTTAAAGGGTTTATACCCACTGATAGAGTGATCCCCATTATGGTACATTTTCTACAGCAGGAAATACTGGTTTTCTATCCAACATCTGTGACCTTTCATCTTTTCTATAAGAACACTGAGTTTGTTCAGGGGCACAGCTCGTCCCCTAAATCAGGGGTAAGTCCTGATTGGTTGAATCGTGACCCATTCCCCTTGCTGGTGACCCAGTTCTAACTAATGTGTTACAAGGGACGTTAGTTTTTCTCTGAAGTTTAGTAATCAACAGCACCCCCACGAGTTTGTTATGATCCTGCATGCATTTGGGAACTGTGGTCCCATCCCTTCTAAATAAATAATAATTGAAATTGATTTATGATAGAAAATAACTAGAAATGACTTAACTAATCAAGTAAATTTTAACAGTAATTACTAATCTAGTCAATTAAACATAACTCTTATGATATAAATCTGCTTTAGAGAAAAGCAGGGTATTTGTGTATGTGCTTTTGTCATTCTATGACAAAAAATATGCCTGTGAAAAAGCTTAGTAAGATGGAACAAAAGAGTGCTGTGTGTAAATGCCCTCGGGTGGTGATAGTAGAGATTCCACACTCCTTCCATCCACACCCCAGAGTAGTGGGGGAAAGGAAGTTAGTGAGAACCCAGCAGGAGGCATTGGAGAGGGAGTCCTGTGAGTTGGGCTTTGTGACTGTGATTACAGGCATGCTCACGTTTTCCAGCACAGAGTGGAGCTGGCGGTGGGTGGAGTGGGAGGCCGCGAGCTCTCAGGCTCCAGCTGATGAGGTAGAAGCTCAGATAGTCTTTGTAGTCTTTACTCTTTTAACTACATTTCTTTCCAATCCAGTAACACATTTCTGTAAATCATTTGCTAGTGACTTCCTTAACTTATAATCTTCACATCCTTTCTCTGTGTGGTTTCCCACTCTCCAATTTATGGCTATTTAATTTGTTTCTTAGAGGAGTCCAGTTATCTTAGAGCAGTTTCACTTTTTATTCCTTTAAAAATGAGATATCGAGGCTGTCATTAAATATACATATCAAGGTCTCAGCTGTTTGTGAAAAAACACCATTTTCATGGAAAAACTAACTATACCCCGGTTTTGTTCAAATATGACTAGTATTAATAGCCATAAGGGTCGTCCTGGGAAGCAGATTTAGGTTCTAAGGATGCTGAAAATGTATTTCTGGTAAGGGTTTAAGCACAGAACCTGTGGTGAGCCTGATTTCTTTTGTAATATTTTGTAAACTTTGCACAAGCGAATCTAGTTTCTGTGAAAATCTCTTGCAGGAAAATATGACCTTATTACTTTAGAGTTAACAGATATTGAGACGGATGGGACAGGGTTAAGAGGAGAAAGCTTGAGACTCAGATAGACATCATGAAATTGGAGTTCTACCATCTGGTAAAATTTGGCATGAGACCAACCAGGGAATAGATCCTGACCATGTGATCTTATATATAAAACCTTGGAAGAGTCCTTAGCTCTCTCTGAATTTGTTTCCTCTACTTCAAATTTCGGATACTCATCTCTGCCACACAGATTTATTATGATAATTAAACCATTCATTTACCAGGTAATTATTAATCATCTATTGTGGATCATGCATTGTGCTGGGAACGTAGCATTCTAAATTAAAACAATCCAATAAAGTGATAATTTGTTTTCTCTAATTTCTGCTACAAAATACTTGGAAATTTTAAAGCATTTAGATGAGAGGAATTTGGTAAATAACACATCGGCTATTTATTGGCTATACTTTAGGGATTTCTTTAGGAAATCTGCAGAAATTGTTCCTTTGAAAGTATTACTATAAATGGTCTGCTGCGTTCATTGCCCTCTTATGCTGAACTTAAATTTGAGCACATTGGTTACAAACTGTTTACTTTGATAATCCATGGGCTTTATTTTTAATATGGTTTGAGTTTTATTGTATTTATTAGTCACCCTTTCTAACAAAACTGTTATCCTACAATTGTCTTAATACTCTTTTTTTAACAAAAAGGAAAGAGTCATCTAAGGCAAAACGTTTGGCTATGCTGGCTACTCTGAACAGGTATGGTTTTGTAATATGGTATCAATATCCTGTGTTTTCTGTTATTTAAATCATGAATAACTGTAGTGTGAAGAATGATGCAAAGGTTTCTGAAATCATGTTTTTTTTGTGTGTGGAAATAGGCAGAATCTTTTCAGCAGAAGCTTTTTTTTAATTAAGGTATTATTGATATACACTTTTATGAAGGTTTCACATGAAAAAATGTGATTACACTCACCCATACTATCGTGTCCCCATCATACCCCATTGCAGTAACTGCCCACCAGTGTAGTAAGATGCCACAGAGTCACTATTTGCCTTCTCTGTGCTACACTGTCTACCCCATGATCCCCCCCCACACCATGTGTACTAATCATAATACCTCTCAATCCCCTTCTCCTGCCCTACAACCCATCCTCCTCCATCCCTCCTTTGGTAACCACTAGTCCCTTCTTGGAGTGTATGAGTCTGTTGCTTTTGTTCCTTCAGTTTTGCTTTGTTGTTTTACTCCACAGATGAGTGAAATCATTTGGCACTTGTCTTTCTCTGCCTGGCTTATTTCACTGAGCATAACATCCTCCAGCTCCATCATCCATGTTGTTGCAAATGGTAGGATTTGTTTTCTTCTTATTTCTTCTATTGTGTATATGTACCACTTCTTCTTTATCCATTCATCTACTGATGGACATTTAGGTTGCTTCCATTTCTTGGCTGTTGTAAATAGTGCTGTGATAAACATAGGGGTGCATATGTCCTTTTGAATCTGAGAAATTAAATTCTTTGGGTAAATTCCTAGGAGTAGAATTCTGGGGTCAAGTGGTATTTCTATTTTTAGTTTTTTGAGGAACCTCCATATTGCTATCTACAATGGTTAAACTAATTTACATTCCCACCAGCAGTGTAGGAGGGTTCCCCTTTCTCCACATCCTCACCAGCATTTATTGTTCTAAGTCTTTTCAATACTGGCCATCCTGACTGGTGTGAGATGATACCTCACTGTGGTTTTAATTTGCATTTCCCTGATAATTAGCGATGTGGAGCATCTTTTCATGTGCCTGTTGGCCATCTAAATCTCTTCTTTGGGAAAGTGTCTGTTCATATCCTCTGCCCATTTTGTAATAGGGTTATTTGCTTTTTGGGTGTCGAGGAGGCATGTGAGTTCTTTATATATTTGGATGTTAACCCCTTGTCAGATATGTCATTTACAAATATATTCTCCCATACTATAGGATGTCTTTTTGTTTTGTTGATGGTTTCCTTTGCTGTACAGAAACTTTTTAGTTTGATGTAGTCCCATGTGTTCAGTTTTGCTTTTGTTTCCCTTGCTCAAGGAGATGCATTCAGGAAGAAGTTCCTCATGCTTATATTCAGGAGATTTTTGCCTATATTGTCATCTAAGAGTTTTATTGTTTCATGACTTATATTTAGGTCTTTGATCCATTTTGAGTTTACTTTTGTGTATAGGGATAGACAATAATCCAGTTTCATTCTCTTGCATGTAGCTGTACAGTTTTGCCAACACCAGCTGTTGAAGAGGCTGTCATTTCCTCATTGTATGTCCATGGCTTCTTTATCGTATATTAATTGACCAAATATGCTTGGGTTTATATCTGGGCTCTCTAGTCTGTTCCATTGGTCTATGGGTCTGTTCTTGTGCCAGTACCAAATTGTCTTGAGTACTGTGGCTTTGTAGTAGAGCTTGAAGTTGGGGAGCATAATCCCCCCAGCTTTATTCTTCCTTCTCAGGATTACTTTGGCTATTTGGGGTCTTTTATGGTTCCATATGAATTTTAGAACTGTTTGCTCTACTTCATCGAAGATTGCTGTTTGGTATTTTGATAGGGATTGCATTGAATCTGTAGATTGCTTTAGGCAGGATGGCTATTTTGACAATATTAATTCTTCCTATCCATGAACACAGGATGTGTTTCCATTTATTGGTATCTTCTTTAATTTCTCTCATGAGTGTCTTGTAGTTTTCAGAGTATATAGGTCTTTCACTTCCTTGGTTAGGTTTATTCCTAGGTATTTATTCTTTTTGATGCAATTGTGAATGGCATTGTTTTCTTGATTTCTCTTTCAGCAAGTTCATGATTAGTGTATAGGAATGCAACAGATTTCTGCACATTAATTTTGTATCCAGCAACTTTGCTGAATTCAGATATTAGATCTAGTAGTTTTGGAGTGGATTCCTTAGGGTTTTTTATGTACAATATTATATCATCTGCAAACAGGGACAGTTTAACTTCTTTCTTGCCAATCTGGATGCCTTTTATTTCTTTGTGTTGTCTGATTGCCATGGCTAGGACCTCCAGAACTATGTTGAATAGAAGTGGAGAGTGGGCATCCTTGTCTTGCTCCCAATCTTAAAGGGTAGGCTTTCAGCTTCTCACTGTTAAGTATAATGTTGGCTGTGCGTTTGTCATATATGGCCTTCATTATGTTGAGGTACTTGCCTTCTATACCCATTTTGCTGAGTGTTCTTATCATGAATGGATGTTGAATTTTGTCGAATGCTTTTTCGTCATCTATGGAGATGATCATGTGGTTTTTGTTGTCCTTTTTGTTGATGTGGTGGATGATGTTAATGGATTTTCTAATATTGTGCCATCCTTGCATCCCTGGAATAAATCCTATTTGATCATGATGGATGATCTTTTTGATGTTTTTTTTTTAATTCAGTGTGCAAATATTTTGTTGTATTTTTTCATCTATGTTCATCAGGGATATTGGTCTGTAATTTTCTGTTGTATCTTTGCCTGTTTTTGGTATTAGGGTGATGCTGGCCCCATAGAATGAGTTTTGAAGTATTCCCTCCTCTACTTTTTGGAAAACTCTAAGGAGAATGGATATTAGCTCTTCACTAAATGTTTGATAAAATTCAGTGGTGAAGCCATCTGGTCCAGGAGTTTTCTTCTTAGGTAACTTTTTGATTACCAGTTCAATTTCTTTGCTAGTGATTGGTCTGTTCAGGTTTTCTGTTTCTTTCTGGGTCATCCTTGGAAGGTTGTATTTTTCTAAGAAGTTGTCAATTTCTTCTAGGTTATCCAGTTTGTTAGCATATAATTTTCATAGTATTCTCTAGTAATTCTTTGTATTTCTGTGGTGTCTGTAGTGATTTTTCCTTTCTCATTTTTGATTCTGTTTAGGTGTGTAGACTGTCTTTTTTTCTGATAATTCTGGCTAGGGGTTTATCTATTTTGTTTATTTTCTTGAAGAACCAGCTCCTGCTTTCACTGATTTTTTCTATTGTTTTATTCTTTTTGATTGTATTTATTTCTGCTCTTATCTTTATTATGTCCCTCCTTCTGTTGACATTGGGCCACATTTGTTCCTTTTTTTCTAGTTTCATTAATTGGAGTTTAGACTGTTCATATGGGATTGTTCTTCTTTCCTGAGGTAGGTCTTTATTGCAATATACTTCTGTCTTAGCCCGGCATTTGCTGCACCCAAATGATGTTGAATTGTTGTCTTTGTCTCCATATAGTGCTTGATCACTGTTTTCATTTGGTCAATGATCCATGGATTATTTAGGAGCATGTTGTGAAACCTCCTTGTGTTTGTGGGCTTTTTTGTTTTCTTTACATAATTTATTTCTAGTTTAATCCTTTTGTGGTCTCAGAAGCTGGTTGGTACAATTTCAATCTTTTTGAATTACTGAGGCTCTCCTTGTGGCCTAGTATATGATCTATTCTTGAAAACATTCCATGTGCAGTTGAGAAGAATGTGTATCCTGCTGCTTTGGGGTGTAGAGTTCTGTAGATGTCTGGTAGGTCCATCTGTTCTAATGTGTTGCTCAATGCCTCTGTCTCCTTACTTATTTTCTGTGTGGTTGATCTGTCCTTTGGAGTGAGTGGAGTGTTGAAGTCTCCTAAAATGAATGCATTGCATTCTATTTCCCTTTTTAATTCTGTTAGTTTTTGTTTCATATATGTAGGTGCTCCTATGTTGGGTGCATAGATATTTATAATGGTTCTATCTTCTTGTTGGATTGACCCTTTTATCATATGTAATGTCCTTTGTCTCTTGTGACTTTGTTTTGAAGTCTCTTTTGTTTGATACTGCAACTCCTGCTTTTTTCTCCCTATTAGTTCCATGAAATATCTTTTCCATCCCTTCACTTTTAGTGTGTGTATGTCTTTGGGTTTGAAGTGAGTCTCTTGTAGACAGCATATAGTTGGGTCTTGTTTTTTTATCCATTCAGTGACTCTATGTATTTTGATTGGTGCATTCAGACCATTTACATTTAGGGTGATTTTTGATCGGTATGTAATTATTGCCACTGTAGGCTTTAGATTCATGGTTACCAAAGTTTCAAGGGTAACTTCCTTACTATCTAAGAGTCTATCTTAACTTACTTAGCATGCTATTAGAAGCACAATCTAAAGGTTGTTTTTTTTCTATTTTTGCTCCTTCTTTTTCTTCCTCCTCCATTCTTTATATGTTAGGTGTCATATTCTGTACTCTTTGTCTTTCCCTTGACTTCCATGTATAGCAGTCCTTCCAAAATACACTGTAGAGACTGTTTGTGCTAGGAAAGTCTCTCAGCTTTTGTTTATTGGGAGATTGTTTAATCCCTCCTTCAAATTTAAAATGATAATCTTACCAGATAGAGTATTCTTGGATAGAGGCCCTTCTGCTTCATTGCATTAAATATATCATGCCACTCCCTTCTGGCCTGTAAGGTTTCTGTTGAGAAGTCTGATTAGCCTGATGGGTTTTCCTTTGTATGTGATCTTGATCTTTTTTTTTCCTCTGTGACTGCTTTTAAAAGTCTGTCCTTATCCTTGATCTTTGCCATTTTAATTATTATGTGTGTTGGTGTTGTCTTCCTTGGGTCCCTTGTGTTGGGAGATCTCCATGGCCTGAGAGACTATCTCCTCCCCCAGACTGGGGAAGTTTTCAGCAGTTAAAATCCTCAAAGACACTTTCTAACCCTTTTTCTCTCTCTTTTTCTTCTGGTTTTCCTATAATATGAATATTGTTCCTTTTGGATTGGTCACACAGTTCTCTCAATATTCTTTCATTCCTAGAGATCCTTTTTTCTCTCTGTGCCTCAGCTTCTTTGTATTCCTCTTCTCTAACTTCTGTTTTATTTATCATCTCCTCCACCATATCTAATCTGCTTTTAAAACCCTCCACTGTGTTCCTTCATGATTGGATCTCTGCCCTAAATTCATTCTTGAGTTCTTGAATATTTTTCTGTACCTTTAGGAGCATGTTTATGATTTTTATTTTTAAATCTCTTTCAGGAAGATTGATGAGATTGGTTTCATTTGACTCTTTTTCTGGTGTTTGTAGGGTTTTTGTTTGAACTAGGTTTCTTTGACATTTCATATTTTTATGTGGCGCCCTCTAGCGCCCAGAAGCTCTACTCTCTGGAGCTGCTCAGCCCCTGGAGCGATGTCAGGGTTGCAGGGAAGCAGTGCTGGTGCCTGGGGGGGAAGATAGAGCTGTTTCCTGTTTCCCAGCTGCTATGCCTGTCTTCACTGCTGAGGTCAAACACACAGGTGTAAGCCTCTATGCATTGCGTTTGTAGCTCCTGTAGGCAGCGCTTCTCTCTGGCTATCCTGACGCCAGGGCAGAGGTTGCTGGTTTGCAAGCCAGATCTGGGCTGGCATGGAGTAAGGCCCAGCAGGTGACTTATCATGGTGGGGAGCCTTGGGGCTGCTTAGCCAGCCACAGGGATGGAGCACCTGAATATCCTGAAGTTCCCAACTTGCTGGGCAGAGTTCACCTGGACAATTTTGTGTCCCTGTCCTTTCTCCTGAGCAGTGAGTTCTGTGCAATCCTTGCCCCTTTAGCAGCCCTCTGGCTGTTAGGAAGTCTCTCAGACTGCCTGCCCATAGTAGCTGTATATGGATCCCTGTTTTCCACAAGCAGCTGGAATCTGTCTCTCCAGGTGTTCCTCCTGTCTTAGCTTTCTACCCCCACTAATCACCAGAGTACCATGTGATGTAGGTTTGTGTTCCCAGAGCAGATCTCCAGGGCTAGGTGTTCATCAGTCCCAGGCCTCCACTCCCTCCCTGCTCTGTTTCCCTTTCTCCCACCGGTAAGCTGGGGTGGGGGAAGGGTGTGGTCCCACCAGGTCATGGCTTTGGTACGTTACCCTGTTCCGTGAGGTCTGTTCTTTTCTCCAGGTGTGTGCAGTATGGCACGGCCTTCTTTCCTGTTGCTGTTTCAGGATTATTTGAATTAATTATATTTTCATATTATATGTGGTTTTAGGAGGAGTTCTCTGTCTCACCTCTCACGCCACTGTTTTAATCCCTTCCTTTTAGCAGAAGTTTCAAATGATCTAGACATGATGAAATGATTTGCTTAAAGAGGATGAAAGTGTATTTACTCGTGAACTCAGTTCTTACACTGCAATCTGAAAAGGTTTTTGATAGTCACATTTTGTATCCCTAAATCTGCTAAACTTTGTAAGAAGACTTCAGAGGGTGATCATTGAATTGAATTTTATGTCCCATTATGTGAAAATTAATGAATCATTATATGTATTTTTGGGTATGTAATATTTGATAGAATTTACTGCCATCTGAAGTAGTCATTCCCACTAACTCCTAGCTCTGAAGTTCATGAGGTCCTTTATGTTTTTTCAAACACCAGTTGGAAGGGGAATTCCAAAACTCCAGGGTAAAAGGAATTTTGTTGGGCATATGGGACAGCCCGCCCTCTAACTTCTGGAGATGGTTCTTGGGCCTGATGAAGAGGAAGTAAGCATCAGCCAGAGAAGAGAAGAGATGCCTGGCTAGACTTCTCAGATACCTTTCTCCTGGCCAGGTTGAAGTGCATTAGGCAGACCTAAAGAATTCTTAGTTTAACTTGGACTTTGGATCCCAAAATAGTTACACCTTGAGCATTCTTAACTCTTCTCCTGTTGGAGAATAGGAGAAACTAACTTTCCCTTTCTGTCCTTCCATGTGTAGGACTGAGACAAGACTTAAACATGGTGGAAATAATAAGCTGCCTTTGAGGGGGTTCCCCCTCCCCATTCCATTTCCTGTTCTACTTGCTGCCTGGGAACGTGTTTATCTGAAAATGGTAATGAGAGGAAGCAGTTCCTTATGGCATGAGGTACATGTTCATTCTGATTTATGAGATAATCATCATCTCATTTTCACTGCTACTGGCCATATTAAAAGTTTTCTGTTTGAAAGGGATAACAAAATACCAACACAAGGAAAGCTAAATGTCAACAGGAATTATCTAATATCTACCAGGAAATATACAACTATACAAGTTGTTGGAGACCCTGTAAGACCAAGAAGTGATTGCTGTCCTTAAAAAGCTTACAAACTAAATGGAACACAGATATGTGCAAAGAAGTGGATGGTTTTACTTTACACTAGAGGAATGCAGTCAGCATATCTTAGGGAATGATGTCTACAGATTGGGCTAGTGTGGGAAGAGAGTCTAGCAGAACAGGACAGCAAGGGCAAAGCCCTGAAGCAGAAATGGATCATCTTATGACAGGGCTGATGAACTGACTTCTTGTATGGACAAAAGCAGTTAATAAATTACAAATGAGAACTGGGAAATGAGTACTATGAATGTCTTTGAAAGTTACCTTAAGTTAAGAGTCAACTAGATGTAAGCTTCAAGGGGCCTTTGTCCATCCTGTGTTTTGATTCATCCACGTTCCTGGCTCTTGAATTGGGCCTGGAAAATGGGTGGTGTGGAATCATTAGATGTTGAATATGGGCTATGACCAGCAATGCAGCATATATCAGCGTGTGTATTTTAGTTAAAACCTATTAGTGGTTCATTGCAAAGGATGTTTTTAAGCTTCAGTAATTAAAACATCAGAATTTAATTGCATTTAATTATATAAATAAAAAATAGTGAATCCTGGACCAAAGAAATGCTCTAGGTAGTTAATGAAGATAATGATACTGAATTCTTAATAAATAAACCAGTAGAAGTTTTCTAGTTAGTGAATTTACTAATTTGTTTGTTTCTGAAACAGTTATTTCACCTGACTTACAGGTTTATTATGTGAAATCGAACTGTATTTTTCTGGTTTTATGTCACTTGGTATATGCGTTTCATTAAAGCCTATTTCTTTTCTTTTTTTTATTAAGATATTATTGATATACACTCTTAGGAAGATTTCACATGAAAAGACAATGTGGTTACTACATTTACCCATATTATCCAGTCCCCACCCATACCCCAGTGCAGTCACTGTCCTTCGGTGTAGTAAGATGCCACAGATTCACTGTTTGCCTTCTCTGTGCTACACTGTTTTCCCGTGATCCCCCACACCATGTGTACTAAACATAATACCCCTCAATCCCCTTCTCCCTCCCTCCCCACCCACCCTCCCACACCCTTCCCCTTTGGTAACCACTAGTCCCTTCTTGGAGTCTCTGAGTCTGCTGCTATTTTTTTTCCTTCAGTTTTGCTTTGTTATTATACTCCACAAATGAGGGAAATCATTTGGCACTTGTCTTTCTCCACCTGGCTTATTTCACTGAGCAAAATATCCTCCAGCTTTATCCATGTTGTTGCAAATGGTAGGATTTGTTTCTTTCTTATGGCTGAATAGTATTCCATTGTGTATATTACCACATCTTCTTTATCCATTCATCTACTGATGCACACTTAGGTTGCTTCCATATCTTGGCTATTGTAAAAAGTGCTGCGATAAACATAGGGGTGCATCTGTCTTTTTGAATCTGAGAAGTTGTATTCTTTGGGTAGATTCCAAGGAGTGGGATTCCCAGGTCAAATGGTATTTGTATTTTTAGTTTTTTGAGGAACCTCCATATTGCTTTCCACAATGGTTGAACTAGCTTACATTCCCACCAGCAGTGTAGGAGGGTTCCCCTTTCTCCTCATTCTCGCCAGCATTTGTTGTTCTTAGTCTTTTCTATTAAAGCCTGTTTCTTTCATTAAGGGGAAGATTAGTATAATTAGGAAGTGACTTGAGTTTCATCATAAAAATCCACCGAAAAATAGACATTTAGTAAATAGTTTTCTTTTGTTAGTAGATTTTCAAAAAAGAAAGAAGTTACTTAAAAAAAACATTTTTTTAAGATAAGTCTTAGGAGAAATTTCAGGAAGGATAAGAAAGCTACCCCCCACTCCCCTTTCCTTTTTTTTTAATACAACTTTTTTATAAGGTATCATTGATACACACTCTTATGAAGGTTTCACATGAAGAATGATGTGGTTACTACATTCACCCATATTATCAAGTCCCCCCCATACCCCATTGCAGTCACTGTCCATCAGTGTAATAAGATGCCACAGAGTCACTATTTGCCTTCTCTGTGCTACACTGTCTTCCCCATGACCCTCCCCTGACACCATGTGTACTAATCATAACCCGCTCCCCTTTTCTTAGCTGTCAGGGTTATTTTGGGAATGATATGTTCAGCAAAAAGAAATACTGAATTTTAAATAAAGAGAAAGATAGTGGTGTCAGTCCGTTCAGAGGCCCTGAACTGAGGGGATGGCCAGAGAGGAAAATTCCAGGATGAGCTCCTGAGGTACTTAAAGCTACAGAATTAAATATTCATGGGAGATTTCAGCAGCTTAGACATCTGTTGAATAACAAATATCAGTAAACATTTATCATCTGAGGATGATTCTGGGTTATGTAGAGGACAAATTCAAAAAAGGAAACTATGGAGAAGCAGTTCTGATTTTGTTTCATGCACGTAGGGAAGGAAAAATAATTTGATCTTGATGTCCGTTTAGTACTTACTCTTTACGTAAACTGCCCCGAGTTATTCCGGCACTCAAGTTCATCCACATAGGCTATTGTATATTCAAGTGTCCCAGTGGTTTTCAAACTGTGGGGTATGATCCTAGAGGGTTCTTGAAATCCATTTAATAGTGAGTTGAGCTATAGGAAAAAATAGAATAAAAAATATAGTACAGTATATTGAATGTATTAAGGGAAAATATTGTTTAATGAAACTTTTGTTTTAAAACTACAGACAAATGAGTAGATAATATTGTAAGATGTAGTTCTTCCTCTGAGTCATGGTCAAAAATGTAAAAAAAAGAAAAATCAACGTTTTCATAAAATGTAAAAAAAAAAGTGTGCTTCTTCATGAATTAGGTTGTGCCTGTCTAGCATGTATATGGCGAAGCCTGATGAAATTTTCTTTGTGAGGGTAAGTGGGCAAATGCATTGGAGTCGAGAAATTCTCTGGTGCCACAGAAACGTTTTGAGGTCACAGTTTTTGTTTGGCAAGTGGCGCATCCCATGGAAAAGCAGATCCTGGTTAACACTAAATAGCTCTTCAGAGTGATCTTAGCTACTGTATCTAGCAACTGACACTAAGGGCAAGAAAGAAAATTTATCTTGTTCTTGAAAGCAGATATTTTCTGTGCAAACTCCTATGCTTGTGAAAGAAACCATGTCTTTTAATTTGGTTCTTCTGACACTATTTAGAGTTTTAGAGGAACAACGATAGCTTGGTAGTTAGAAAAAGGAGGATCTACCTCAGTGAGCAAGTTTGAAACTGAGAGCAGAAAGGTCATCCTATAAGGATTGCTGATGGTAATATATAAATCAAACAGTTTCAAACATGTCAGGAGTAGAAAAATTTAAGTTACATATACAAAGGTATTTAAAACAGGGTTCAGGGAGGAAGGTAAAAATAAGTCCTTGAAGAAATAGAATTTGATAAAACTGGAATCATCTACTATGTGGGGCATAGTAATGTCTCACTTAGGGATATTGTCCTTTTCTTTTTGCTGAAACACCAGCCATATTGAATATTATCAGAAAACAATTGGATGTTCAATGATAGTTTCTAGTTAGTCAGGTATGGATTTTATTGCAGATTAAGGCTGTGACTGCAAGCTGTATCCACTTTGAGCTCAGCTGGAAATTTTGGCCATGATAATTACTTCACATCAGTCTCCATGGCAACAAGGAGAAAAAGTCTAGGCAAGCCAACAGATGGATTCAGAAGAACTGGTGGTCAAGTCCTGTAGGAGCCAGCAGTTGGCCTTCTGTGGGTGGCATATTATCATTTTCCCTAGCTCGTGTGTCTGCCTGCACTCCACAGCAGGTTGAAGGTAGATCTGTGCTGCAAACGTAACTGTTTGCTTCCAGATTCTGGTATACACTCACAGGGAGCCTCACCCATCTCTCTGTCTCCCTCTCTTCTTTCCTCTCCTCCTCCTGTTTCCTTTTTTATTGTGTGTGCACGTGCAGGCTCAGAATAACAGATGGTAAAACTAGCAACAAAGGGACACTTTTGGCTACACCAGGTATACTTGTCATTCAGATATTGCACATCCTAAGTCTGCTATTTTTACAAAGAAGAAAAATGAAGCTATTTCTCATATTCACAGAGATAAGAGTTTGAAAAGAGAAAGAAAGAAGCAGAAAAGGCACATCAGCAAAGCTATTATTACTTCTGGATCCCAGGTACAATGCCAGACTGTAGTTTCACCCCCAGCATTGCCTTGCATGATGAATTTGGCTCGTGCAAATCCCGAGACTGGCTGAGTCATCAGGCCCTAGTTGTCCGGGCTCTGTAGTCAGCGTTTATAGACTTGGAAAACATTGTTGCTTTGGAGCAAGTTCATTGCTCCTCATGTCTCTCTTGGGGGGAGTGGTCTCCATATTCTAGTTGCAGTGGGCTCTACAGCATGGTTTTCCTTAATTGGGAATCTGCTGGGGCCGGGAACCTAGCCCAGAGGTCACATTGTCATTGCTGTCCATGCACTAAGACCTGGCGTATGTGATACCGGGAAATCCAAACAAATTGCCCCTTAATTCAGTTCACCAGACTTTTACTGAGTGCCCATAAATTAGATGATCTGACAAAATTAAATGGATTATTTTGCTTCTGACCCAAAGTTAATGGAAATTTTAGGTTGACCTTAGGGATTCCGTTTCTGTGTAACGTTTGTTAGTAATATTGGAAAAAATTGGAAGACAATTCATAAAAATGACTGTTCTGAAGGGAATATGTTTATTTTTTCCTCCCATCTTTCTCTAATGTTTCAGTATTTTTGTAATAATAATAATCATTTTTAATAATAATAGAACTAGTTTTATTCTCCTGGGGAAAAAAGCCCAAGATGAAAATACCAGATTTATAAAAGTAATAACATGCCTAACTTCTTGATCTTGAAGAATATTTCTAAAAACAAACAAAAGAACCCAAAAAATTTTTAATGAAAATTTTTTATGTTGGTTTTAATCTGACTATATTGTTTGAGGCAACAGTGTTTATTTTTTGAAAAGAGAGATATTGATATTTAATATTCATTAACCATTAACACATACTGCTTTTAGTAAACATAAATGTGAATGTTCTCTAACTAGGATTTTATTTTATTAAAAATATTTAATAATTTTACCATAAACATTTCAAACATATTAAAAAATAGAATATTAATCAACTACCATATAATATTCAGATTTTTTCAAAAAGGTATTAAAATTTAGATAATTTTATCTAAAGATACTAAAATTTAGTAGAGTTGTAATATTATTTCCATTCCCTTGCATATATATGTATATATGCAGCTTCCCCTATTAACATTTTGTGTTAGTGTGTTACATTTATTAAAATGAATGAACCAATACTGATATTATTATATAAAGTTCATAGTGTACATTAGTATTTATTCTTTATGTTGTATGGTTGTAAGGGTTTTGACAAATCCATACTATCAGTTATCCATCATTATTGTGTCTGGCAGAATAGTTTCTCAGCTCTAAAATATACCCTATGCATCACCTAATAACCCTCTCTCCTTTTCTCCCAAACCTCTGGCAACCTCTGATCTTTTTTTTTTTTTTTTTTAACCTCTGATCTTTTTATTGTCTCTATAGTTTTGTCTTTTCAAGAATGTTGTGTGTAGCCTTTTCAGATTGGCTTCATCCACTTAACCAATATGTATTTAAGGTTCTTCCATGTTTTTTAATGTGGCTTGATAGTTTATTTCTTTTTATTGCTGAGTAATAATCCATTGAATGAATGTACTACAGCTTGTTTATCCATTCACCTACTTAAGGTTGCTTCTAAGTTTTAGCAATGATGAATAAAGTTGTACGTGTGCAGGTTTTTGTGTGCAAATAAGTTTTCAGTTTTTTTGGGTAAATGCTAAGGAGTGTGATTGCTGCATCACATGGTAAGATTATGTTTTGTTATGATAAAAACCACCAAACTATCTTCCAAAGTTGCTGCATCATTTTGCATTCCCATCAGTAATGGATGAGTGTTCCTTGTTGCTTAACATCCTTCTTAGCATCTGGTGTTGTCAATGTTTTCGATTTTGGTCATTCTAATAGGTGGGTAATCATATCTCATCATGGTTGGGATTTGCAGTTTCCTGTGATGTATGCTTTGGAGCTTCTTTTCATGTTTTTTTTTTTTTTGCCATTTGAATATCTTTAGTGAGGTGTCTGTTAATGTCTTTGGCCCATTTTTTAAAGCTGGTTATTTATTCTCTTATTGTTGAGTTTTAAGAGTTCTCCGTACATTTTAGATACAAGTCCTTTATCAGATATGTGTTTTGCAAGTATTTCTTCCAGTTTGTGGCTCATCTTTTCATCCTCCTTAGAGTGTCTTTTACAGAGCAGAGTTTTAAAATGTAATGAAGTTCAATTTGTCAGTATTTTTGATGGGTCTTCCTTTTGGTGTTGGATCTAAAACATTGCCAAAGCCTAGGTCATCTACATTTTCTCCCTTGTTATTGTCTAGGACTTATATTTTATATTTAGGTCTATGTTGCATTTTGAGATAATTTTTGTGAAGAGTATAAGATCTATGTCTAGTTGTTTTCTTTTGCTTTTTTTTGCATATGTATGTCCAGTTGTTTGAGCATCATTTGTTGAAAGACTGTTCTTTCTCCATGGAGTGGCCTTTGTTTCTTTGTCAAATATCGTTTGTGTTTATTTATGTGAGTTTATACTGGGCTCTCTATTATGTTCCATTGATCTATTTGTCTTCTGCCAATACCAAAATGTCTTGATTATTGTAACTTGATACTAAATCTTGAAGTTAGGTATTATCAGTCCTCTTTGTACCTCTTTTTCCATAGTTAATCTAGGTCTGTTGCCTTTCCATATAAACTTCAGAATCAGTTTGTCACTATCTACAAAATAACTTGCTGAGATTTGATTAAGATTGTATTGAATCCATAGTTAAAGTTGGAAAGAACTGACATCTTGACACTGTTGAATATTCCTATCCATGAACATAGAATATCTCTCCATTTTTCTAAGATCTTTCATATTTTCCACCGGAGTTTTGTGTTTTTCTTCATTTAGATCTTGTATATATTTTGTTAGTTTTAAAACTCATTATATTTTCTTGGTGTTAATGTATATGATACTGTGTTTTTAATTTGAAATTCTAATTGTTCATTGCTGGTGTATGGAAAAGATTTATTTTTATATATTAGCCTCATAGCCTATGTAATCTTGCCACAATTTCCTATTAGGCCTAGTAGTCTTTTTTTAATTAAGGTATCATTGGTATACAATCTCATGAAGGTTTCACATGAGCAACATTGTGGTTTCAACATTCACCCATATTATCAAGTACCCTGCACCTCCCGCACTTCATTGCAGTCACTGTCTATCTGCTTAATGAGATGCTATAGAGTCATTACCTCTCTTCACCATGCTGTACTGCCTTCCCTGTGACCTACCTATATTGTGATTGTGAATTACAGTTCCCCTTAATCCTCCTCTCCCTCCCCCCTGCCCCATACCTTCTCCAACCCCTTCCCTCTGGAAACCACTACTAGTCCCTTCTTGGAGTCTGTGAGTCTGCTGCTGTTTTGTTCCTTCAGTTTTGCTTCATTGTTACACTCCACAAATGAGGGAAATCATTTGGTACTTGTCTTTCTCTGCCTGGCTTATTTCAGTGAGCATAATACCCACTAGCTCTATCCATGTTGTTGCAAATGGTAGGATTTTTCTTCTTATGACTGAATAATAAATATTTCATTGTGTATATGTACCACATCTTCTTTATCCATTTGCTGATGAACACCTAGGTTGCTTCTATATCTTGGCTATTGTAAACAGTGCTGTGATAAACATAGGGGTGCATGTGTCTTTTTGAATCAGGCATCTTGTTTTCTTCAGGTAAATTCCCAGGAGTGGAATTACTGGGTCAAATGGTTTTTCTATTTTTAGTGTTTTGACTTGACAGTAACCTCCAGATTACTATCCACAATGGTTGAACTAATTTACATTCCCACCAGCAGTGTAGGGGGGTTTCCATTTCTCTGCATCTTTGCCAGCATTTGTTGTTCCTTGTCTTTTGGATGTTGGCCATCCTAACTGATATGAGGTGATATCTCATTGTAGTTTAATTTACATTTCCCTGATGATTAGTGATGTGGAACATCTTTTCATGTGCCTGTTGGCCATCTGAATTTCTTCTTTGGAGAAGTGCCTGTTCATATCTTCCACCCATTTATTAAATTTTTTTATTTTTTTATTTTGCTATTATCAATATACAATTACATGAGCAACATTATGGTTACTAGACTCCCCCTGTTATCAAGTCCCCACCACATACCCCATTGCAGTCACTGTCCATCAGTGTAGTAGGATGTTATAGAATCACTACTTGTCTTCTCTGTCTTCCACCCATTTTTTAATCGGGTTATTTGTTTTTTGGGTGTTGAGGCATGTGAGCTCTTTATATATTTTGGATATTAAACCCTTATTGGATAGGTCATTTATGAATATATTCTCCCATACTTTAGGATGCCTTTTTGTTCTTCTGATGGTGTCCTTTGCTGTACTGAAGCTTCTTAGTTTGATGTAGTCCCATTTATTCATTTTTGGTTTTGTTTCCCTTGCCTGAGGAGATGTAGTCAGGAAAAAGTTGCTTGTGTTTATATTCAAGAGATTTTTGCCTATGTTTTCTTCTAAGAATATTATGGTTTCATGACTTACATTCAGGTCTTTGATCCATTTTGAGTTTATTTTTGT
Organism: Phataginus tricuspis; assembly: GCA_029783875.1. Lineage (NCBI taxonomy): Eukaryota > Metazoa > Chordata > Mammalia > Pholidota > Manidae > Phataginus > Phataginus tricuspis. Next base: position 9,446,175 of record JAQQAC010004253.1, on the reverse strand, counting down.
GTATGGAGTTAGATAATACAGTTTCATTCTCTTACATGTAGCTATCCAGTTTTGCCAACATCATTTGTTAAAGAGGCTATCATTTCCCCACTGTATATCCATGGCTTCTTTATCATATATTAATTAGCCATATATGCTTGGGTTTATATCTGGGCTCTCTATTCTGTTCCATTGATCTAGGGATCTGTTCTTGTGCCAGTACCAAATTGTATAATACCATGTCATCTGCAAACAGTGACAGTTTAACTTCTTCTTTACAAATCTAGATGCCTTGTATGTCTTTGTTTTGTCTGATTGCCGTGGCTAGGACCTCCAGTACTATGTTGAATAACAGTGGAGAGAGTGGGCTTCCTTGTCTCGTTCCCCATCTTAGAGGAAAAGCTTTCAGCTTTTGCTGTTAAGTATAATGTTGACTGTGGGTTTGTCATATGTGGCCTTTACTATGTTGAGGTACTTGCCCACTCTACCCATTTTGTTGAGTTTTATCATGAATGAATGTTGGATTTTGTCAAATGCTTTTTCAGCATCTATGGAGATGATCATGTGATTTTTGTCTTTCTTTTTGTTGATGTGGTGGATGATGTTGATGGATTTTTTTGGATATTATACCATCCTTGCATCCTTGAAATAAATCTCACTTGGTCATGATGAATAACCTTTTTGATATATTTTTGAATTCAGTTTGCTGATATTTTGTTGAGTATTTTTGCATCTATGTTCATCAGGGATATTGGTCTGTAATTTTCTTTTTTGTATGGTGTCTTTGCCTGGCTTTGGTATTAGAGTAATGCTGGCCTCATAGAATGAATTTGGGAGTATTCCCTCCTCTTCTACTTTTTGGAAAACTTTAAGGAGGATGGGTATTAGGTCTTCTCTAAATGTTTGATAAAATTCAGAAGAGAAGCCATCTGGTCCAAGAATTTTGTTCTTAGGTTGTTTTTTGATTACCAATTCAATTTCATTGCTGGTAATTGGTCTGTTCATATTTTCTGTTTCTTTCTGGGTCAGTCTTGGAAGGTTGTATTTTTCTAGAAAGTTGTCATTTTCTTCTAGGTTATCCAGTTTGTTAGCATGTAATTTTTCATAGTATTCTCTAATAATTCTTTGTATTTCTGTGTTGTTTGTAGTGATTTTTCCTTTCTCATTTATGATTCTGTTTATGTGTGTAGTCTCTCTTTTTTTCTTGATAAGTCTGGCTAGGGGTTTATCTATTTTGTTTATTTTGTCAAAGAACCAGTTTCTGGTTTCATTGACTCTTCTGTTCCTTTGTTCTTCTCAATTTTATTTATTTCTGCTATGAGCTTTATTATGTCCCTTCTTCTACTGACTTTGGGCCTCATTTGTTTTTCTTTTCCTAGTGTCATTAATTGTGAGTATAGACTGTTCATTTGAGATTGTTCTTCTTTGTTGAGGTACGCCCCTATTGCAATATACTTACTTCCCTCTTAGAACAGCGTTCACTGAGTACCACAGATTTTGGGGTGTTGATTTGTTGTTTTCATTTGTCTCCATATATTACTTGATCTCTGTTTTTATTTGGTCATTGTTCCATTGATTGTTAAAGAACATGTTGTTAAGCCTCCATGTTTGTGTGGGCTTTTTTCTTTCCTTTCCATAATTTATTTCTAGATTCATACTTTGTGGTCTGAGAAGCTGGTTGGCACAGTTTTTGAATTTACTGAGGCTGTTTTTATGGCCTAGTATGTGATCTCTTCTGGAGAACAGTCCATGTACACTTGAAAAGAATGTGTATCCTGCTGCTTTTGAGAGTGTTCTGTAGATGTCTGTTAGGCCTGTGCATTCTAATGTGTTGTTTAGTGCCTCTGTCTCCTTACTTATTTTCTGTCTGGTTGATCTGTGTTTTGGTGTGAGTGATATTTTGAAGTCTCCTAAAATGAATGCACTGCATTCTGTTTCTGCCTTTAATTCTGTTGGTATTTGTTTCACATATTTATTCCTACTATGTTGGGTGCACAGATATTTACAATGGTATATCCTCTTGTTGGACTGACCCTTTATCATTATGAAATGTCCTTCTTTTTCTCTCATTACTTTCTTTGTTTTGAAATTATTTTTTCTGATGTATGTACTACTACTCTAATTTCTATTTCATTTTCCATCTCCTCTACTTCATGTAATCTACTTTAAAATCCCCCTATTGTATGTTTCATTTTAGACAGTGTATGCTGCATTTTTCAAAGTTTCTGTTTATTGAAGTCCTCCATGAGATCTTGATTATTTTTATGTAGCTCCATGAGCATGTTTATGAATTTTTATTTTGAAATATTTATCAAAATTGTTGATTTCAGTTTCACTTAGCCCTCTTTCTGGCATTTTTTCCTGTATTTTTGTTTGGACAAAATTGTTTTTCCATTTCATTTTTTAGTGATTCCTGTGGAGTAATAACTTTGTGTAGGTGGCACCCTGTGTGCCCCAGACATTGTACTCTCTGGAGCTGCTGAGCACCTGTATCAATGACAGGTGTTGCAGGTTAGCAGAACCAGCACCTGCCCAGAGGAAAGAGCTCTTTCCTGCCCTCGCTGTTATAACACCTGCCTCCACTGCCAGTTCCAGTGGGCCAACCATCCAGGGAGGAGCCCCTGTGCCATGCTGCTGTATCCACCATAGGCGGGGCCACCCTCCGGCTGGTGTGGCACGATGGCTGGGCAGCCGGTGTGTGGGACTGGTGGCTGCCAGGAGGAAGGAGCGGCAGGCTGCATACCACAGTGGGGGGCTTCAGGTCTGCATTTACAGCCAGGGGGATGGAACGTCTGAAGCTCCTGAGAGTTCCCAACCTGCTGTGCTGAATGTGCTGGGATGATTTTGTCCACCTGCCCTTTCTCCTGAGCAGTGAGCTGTGTGTACTCTTTGCCCCTTTAGCACCCCTCTGACTGTTGGGAATTCTTTCAAAGTGCCTGCCTTTCTTTTGTTCCAGGGGGGCTGTTTGTGTGTACTTTGTTCTTCACAAGTGGCTGGAGTCTAAGTCGCTCCAAGTGTTCTGTCTGTCTTTGTTTTCCAACCCCACTAATCTCCAGAACACCAGGGTTCTGTCCAGGGTTAGTTGCTTGGCTAGAGAAGTAGTGGGAGCTGTGAATTGAGGAGGTTGATAGATCACATTGGGATCCTCGAGTAGACTATGAAGGCAGTGAGCAGAGATGGTCCCTGTAGACAAATCTGAGAGGCTGTAAGTCATGGTAACTAACCACAGAATCAGAGTGGTAAAATTAGAACCCAAAGTACTAAGAACTGACCAACTTCCCTTCCCTAAGTTTTCTAAACCATTTATCCAAGTTGTTGACAAAAGTATTGATGAATTATTGATGATTTAATAGAACAATGTTAACTGCAGTCTGAGTTAAGGGATACAGATAAAAGGTTCTTTCATTGCAGATTAAACCGATGTACTCTGCATAAAAAAGAAGACCATCGAGTAGTGAGCAAGCCTTCTCATTTTGCCCATTTGAGAAAGTATCCTTCAGACCTGACACAGTTAAGGCAAAGGAATTGTTATACAACCTATTTCAGTTTGGATCCTGGTCTGATCTCTATTAAATGTGAAGATATTGATGATGTTGATGGGTTATAGGGTGAAGTGAAATGATGGAAGTAATTAAGCCAGTGTTTGTCACCTTATAGGTACTTAATAAGTGGTCACTACTATTCTATGATAGTAATAAAAGCCAAATGCAGCTGTGTGCCACATAATTGTTTTGGATAAAAGATAGCTTTCTTGCGTATTCTCAATGAGAGCAATGACATTTTGTTCAGAAGTACCATGTAACACAAATGAAAAAAGGACCAAAACTCTTTCTAGTTTTAAGTAAAATCGAGTTCATTTGCAAGAGAAAGCATTATTATTTGGGGTGCTGTATTTCTACATCTGCGATTTACGTGGAACTCTACCAGAAAGTCACTACAGAACCTTCCCAGGGAAGCCCTGAATACTTCAGTTCCTCAGCAGTGGTTGAGCTGCCACCCTCTGTGATGTTGTGGAGATGATTAGAATTACTTTCTCTTAACTGGCTTAACTCAGCAGGGTGAACCTTGTGGTGATTTCATTTAGGATTATATCTGTGCCAGCTGGGCTCCATTTGGAATTCCTTTGACCTTGCTCAGCTGGAAATCATCATTCCAACTGGGATTATGCTGATCCTAGGAGAGCTGAAAGTTGAGGAATGCCTCAGAATTGTTTTGTCAACTTAGGGGGAAGATTCAAGTGCACCGTTGGTTATAATTCCTTAGCTCCTCGCAGGGATCAGTGAGAATGAGTTCCTCCCTGCTGTCATATGTTTGAGGAATCATAGGTGAAAGAGAGGAAGGCTGTGAGGCAATCATTGTTTTATCCTGAAAGGTTGTTCTGTTTTTCTAGAAAATAGCTCGATTTGAATCAGTTTTGTGCAGCAAACCTGGAAAACCATCAGTATCATTCTGTGCACAGGTTGATAATATGCTAGTAATTGCTAAAATATGCACTGGCTCAGTTGACAAATTTTCCTCCTTTCTAGGAAAAAACACAGCATGTTTTGGTACCTCTTTCAACAGACCTGCTAGACTTGAAGCTTTGTGCTCATGCATTTGATTCCTGAAGAGAACAGGCTGTTCCTGCACTCCACCTGCATTAGGAGTGGGGGTGGAGTGACCCATATTGAGTAGTGATTGGGCAGAGACGTCTCGGCCTGTAGATAAAAAGTTCTAGAGTTTTCAGTTTTAGCGGTAGGTTCAGTGACTGTAAGACCTTGTGCTGAGCAGAGTAAAGGTGACTCAGCAGAGAGACAGTGACCTGGTAGAATAGCTTTGCCATCTCAAGGGATTTCTGGGGCTCTGGTTCACTCTTTCAGGTATGCTTTGTCTTAGTCCTCCTTCCCCTCTGTGGGGTAGGCGTTTATTGTGGTGCTTGCACCAGCGATCACGAGTGTTTCCTTTTCTGTTTTCCTCGCTGTAAGCTCCATAGGAGTAGAAAACATTTTATTAGCATGAAGCAGTGTGTTTGGCTTCTAGTAATTCTAAATAAACTTTGGATAGATGAAGTTATATGAGCATCTTTCTTTGCTCTGTTTTTTTTCTCCCTCCAGTAATGGAATCAGAAAATAAAGTGTCAAGGTTTCTCTTAATGAGACAACAATTTCACTGCTTGCTACTCTTAGCAAAAAATAAATACAGACGTGTATTTATTTAGTTAATATAGTGGCTAAAGGATGTCTGGTGACTTTTAGGTGACACGAGAAACTTACTGAGTATGTATAAAACCTGAATCTTGACATTAAATGTTAGTAATTATTAATATATATTAATATATGTATATATATATGTAGGTTTCATGTGGCAAAAAGAAACCCATACATCCGAATGTTGAAATTAAAGTGTAAGAAAATCATACCAGTTGAAGAGATTATGCTCTTACTGTGAATTTGGTCTGGCTTTAGAGAATATGCCAAATGTTCCTTTAGTAAGGGGAAGGGTTAGACTGAAGAGTTTATTTCCAGTCTAAGAAGATACTCTGTTGTGCTTTGTCGTCACTGTCTGGACATGCTTTACGTCGGCTTACTCCTCACTGATTGGGAACAAAATGTCCATGTACCTAAATTTCATAGACAAACGAAGCTTTCAAAAAGCAGTGATTTTAAAAACTTTTCTGAAACATTACTTACATCCATGTTCCCTAAAGGGCAGTCTACTGAGTACCTAGAATCTCTTAATAACTAGTATGAACATCGTGTGATGCTATTTTATGCTTATAAGCACGGAGGTCTCAGGAAGCAGGGGACTCATGGCCCCAAGCTTTGGTGCCCACTGTGGTTTCTCTGTCCAGCTGCTTATGTTTTCCTTTCTGTCTGGCGTCATCTCTCTTACTAGGTGTGCCTTGAGCTGACCTGACCCTCTCACACTGCAAAAAAGAAAATTCAAAACGCACCTTTTGCTTGTGGACTGATCACAGGTAAAGAGGTGTTTTACAGAGTAAGTGCCAGGAGGTTTTTCAACGGGCATTTTATTGAGATTTATTTTTCTCCTTTATTACATAAGGAAGAGAGGGAGCTTTTACCTTTAGAGAGATTGTATCAATCATTATTAACATTTGTTAAATATTAAGACAGCGTTTATGAAGACTGTGCAGTGCCCGATTAGTAAATTTGTCATCTAAATTTCAAATAAGATTTAACTAGACAATAAACAAGGTTTGCCGTCCTGGAGATTGTGCACCTGCACTTCCCCTCTGAGCATGGAGCTTTCCTCCATCCATACCCAGCAAGCGGAGAGGCTCAAACTGAGTCACTGGTTTGTTCTCCAACCGCACATCTTTCTGCTCTGCTGAGCACCAGCAGCTGAATTTTCTTTAGGAGAAAAATCAGCTGTTTTGCATCTAACCCGAGAGGTACATATGCCCACTAAGCCTTATGTGTGAATGCTCTCTGGGTGTATGGGTGCGTGCAGAGGTATCCTTTGACCGAGTATGGCCTCTCTAGGCTGAATTGAATTACAGCTGGAAAGCCAATGCTGCTTTCTCACAGTGAAATTTTAAGAAACACTGAGTGTGCACCTCAAAGCTTGAATTTTTTCCCTCTCAAGGACTATCAGAATGACATATGTCATTGATTAAGCCTCATGCAAATGCTGACATAGGCCATGTCAAATAAACTGGGAAGTTTGAATGACGTTTTTTTCCCTTGGCTTCTTAAATAATTGCCTTTTTTTCTCTATCATTTTGTGCAGTCTTTCAGTGTTTTTTCACTTTTCAATAAAATGACTTTTTTGTAATCTTGAAAATCAGGAATGATGCTTTGGTGCCTTTAAATATAACCCAGATTTACATCTTTGTGTTCTCTTAAAGGTTTGAAGTCAGGACTGTAAAGGATTTTATTCTAGTGATTCTAAATAACTGGGCCGATCTTTGCATTTTGCTGATTGTCCAGCTCTTGTCAGTGGAAGGTGCTGTTTCTGAGAAATGGGTTCTCGAACTCAGGCTGACTTTTCTGGGCCACTCTGGCTATGCTGGGAGCAGGCATGGGGGGAGTCGTTTGGGTTGCTGAGCCTCTAAATGTACTGCTGGTAAGAAGAGGATCTTCGCATAGCTGCCTGCCCCATTCAATGAGCAGTTAAGTGAATGCCTGGTTCTATTTAGTGAATGCCCTACTTCCACCAGACCTTTGTTCAGAAGTCACTTTCTCAGACCTTCCCTCACCATGGTAAAGTAGAACAGTTTCCTTGTCCTTCCCCCGACTCTCCCCCCATCCCTGGTACAGCACTTGCCACCACCATCTAACACGTTGTGCGATTTATTTCACTGTCTCCACTGAAAGGTAACTTCCATGAGGGCAGGGCATTTTTAACTCTCGTGTACTGCTGAATCCCAGTAGCTGGGACGACACTCAATAAACATTAAATGAATGATTGAATAGCTTTCACTGATCAGAAGCTGCTGGAGCCTATAGTCTCCAACCCTGCAAACTCTTACCAGGAGGCAGATTGCCTCAGACCAAACAGTGAAAAATGTGGGCTTTTAATTGCAAATGGGCACAGTCATGTTTGGCTGGGAGAATTCCTTCTCTAGGTCCTCAGATACAGTGACTGACTTCTTGAATGAGAGTTTTTCTCTAAACTGGATGTTAGAGTGTTCTTGGGATAAGATTGGTGGGTTCTGTAGTTCGCTCAAACAGCCAGAACCTCTGAAATAGAGACAGAACAAGAGGCTGTAGATGTGGAGATCTAGGTCTGTGGCATCGGCAGTGATTTATGCCTTATTCATTTAAAGATTAGGAACTATTACGCCTCTGCCAATCACTTGTCTTGAGCAGCAATGTTATCAATGGAAAAAGGGTCTCTAGTCCTTTTTGTGCTGCTTAGCCAGCCCTAAACTCTTGAGAGGTGCTTCATAAACTAATTATCTAGCAAGGTATTGATTCACTTAGGACACTTATGTTAATTAGCCAACCCCAAAATATGAAGTCAGATTAACTTATTTTCACAATTCATATTACTTATAATGAAATATTTAAAATACATCTCCACAAATCCAGTGTAACAATGTAGGTATGTAAAGCGTGGGATTTAGCATGTGCTCAATTTGTGTAAACCAAGTGTAAAAATAGTGATTATGAACTCTGATTTCGTACTTTGACTGCTGGATTCAGATTTAGGTGTAGATTCTCACTAGCTGGGTGACTTATGGCAAGTTAATATGTCCACATCTTAGTTTCCTTGTTTGAAATGGAGTAAAAGAATTTAACTCATATGATGGTCATAAGTATTATGTAAGACTTATGAAACTCTTGGCAAAGTTCTTAGCACACAGTAAGTACTCAGTTCAATGTTAGCTTCAATGTACTGACTTGTCAAAAAACTGTCTACAGCAATGTAGGTTAAAGACTTGTAAATCTGAATTTGAAATAACTTGGTGTGGGGAAAATGGAAGTTCCTATGGCCAGCATCCTCACCTGACCCTAAACTACTTGATGATGTAACTGGCCTGCTGCTAGGCTACTGCTTCCACACCTGTAGGCAATAAGCTATTACTGACTGAGTCACTGTGTAAAGAGCTCCACCCAGTGCTCTGGGTGTAGGTGGATTATGAACCTGCGGACTGCTGGACACAGACATGATTCTAATGCTCGACCTTCTGCCATGAGAATGAAACCAGGTATAAATCTTTTCACCCCAAGAAGTTCCTTGTCATTTCTCAGTCTCAGCTGAGAAATGTGAATCCACAGTGAACCTGCCCAGGGCTGAAATGCTCAGGCAGGACGCTGGGGTTAAGACTGGATTGCTGAATGGGATACTGTAGACAGAACAGAAATCCTTAAGAGAGTAAGATCTCATTGTATAATTAAAACGAACTTTTTTTTTTACACAAATCAGCAAACAGTGGCTTCCAGAAAATTCTTTAGAGTGGATTATTCCTGCAAAGATTTTAAGATTGTTTTTTAAATGATTTTTGTCATTAAAAAAAAAGAATTTAATGCTATCTAGAGTGGTTTATTTAGCTGATTGTTTTACCTCTTCTGTTGAGAATATGAGGATAAAAAGGGGGGAAAAAAAAGACCTGCATTTTCTAGTTTCCAGATAGCAGGCTGGATAGAATTTGAAAGTCAAAAGACTTGGATATAATTGGTGTCCCTCACCTCAGTGTCCACTCCAACTTAATTATAAAACATCAAATTCCATGAGGTTTTTTACTGTTATAGAAGTCTAATTACCATTCTGTAACTACTGGCTGGATTGCACAGTAAGGTTTTCATTCAGTAGGGTCATACTTAAGGAAATTATAACATCTCAATTCTCAACACTCAGAATCGTCACTGAGGCCAATTACATGAATACTAGTCTCGAGTAGTAGAGCCTGTGGGGTTATTAAGCATTAGTCTTAAAGGAAGGTGTATTTCAAAAAACACAATAGCATATTACAGCCTGTTTGATTTTGCAGAATTTTGGCTTTGATTGGAGTAGCCTACAGAATTTTGCTGTACTCTTAATAAAAAAGGTGAATATCAGAAAGGTATTTGCCAACTTGTTCACAGAGAATAACGACATAAAAGTTTTCTACCAAAATGCTTCATTGATTCAAAAGATTATTTATGCCCCCAAATTGGATCAGTGAATAAAATGTACTTTTGCTTTAATTCTCTCTCCCTTCTCTGTCTTTCCTGGTGGTGTGTATTGGAAGAAATTTTCAGAAAGTGGTTGGCCCTGAATTTTTCAAAAAAAAAAAAAAAGGGTAAACCACACAGCCTAATGTCAAATGGGGTGCTGGTGAACGGTAATGTTTTCTACAGCTTTGCTATGCCAGGTGTGGTCCGTGGGCCATTAGTATCAGTGTCACCTGGGAGCCTCCATTTAATGTCCTGAGCTCATCAGGCTCTGCCGCAGGCCTGCAGGATAAGAATCTGCATTAACAAGATCCCTCAGGTGATCCAGTGCACACTACTATTTGAGAAGCACTCAGACTGTATAAGGAGCATAATCAGGAAAGTAAATAGTTCTCAAGTAGACATGCAGTTCAACAGGACAGGTTGATTTTTTTTTTTTTGCATACTTTTGATGGGTCTGTGAAACATGGATGTCCTATAAGTCTGCTTTTTCTCACAGGTGTTTCTGCCATACTGAGACATGTAGTCCTGATAAAGGTATTAAATGCACACATAAATATCAGGACTTGGAATAAGTACAATTAAGGGTAGATAATTAAAAATGTCTGCAAATTTAACTAGAGCCTCAAGAAAAACAGTTTTGATTTAAAAATAGCAGAGTTAAAACTCCACTTCCCATGCAAGTCTATGCTTAACTATGGGACTCTTGCTTCATTCAGAAGGAATCTGCTCCATTGTGTTGACTTTTTAATTTTTTTTTTTTTAAATCACTCAGAATCTGCATGTACAGCTCCACCACATGGGGCTGTGGAAAGGGTGGTGGATGTTGAATTCACTAAATGAGTTACTTATGCTAAAGAAAGTTCTTCCGCAGGATTTTTAGCCTTTTTAAAAAAAATCTTCACATAGGTAAGACACTTTTTAATTGTGAAAAGGCTTGTCCCTGATGACTTCAAAATGTGTTGGGGAGGAGAAAAAAAATCACACTTGAGCACATGTGACTTTGATATATGCTGCCCGCTAATCAGATCCCTTAATTCACGTGGCAGAGAGACATTGTAGCAGAATAGACTAAAATTTTCAGTTTTCTAATCTTTGCAGGTCTCCAAGTGTGTTATGAAACTGAAAGATAGAAAATTTTCATTTAATGAGTTCATCAGTACAAAGAGGTGGTTGACTCAAAATGATGAAAGATCTAGAAGTAAAATTGAAATTCACATTAAGGAGAGTGTGAAATTGCTTAGAAAGCCACTGGGTGCAAAACTTTCCTTCTGAGTCCTTTGGGCTCCGTGTTCTCCCTGTGAACTGAAGAGTTAGACGTGACAAAACAATCTCTAATTTCTCATCTTGCTCTGATTTTCTCTTGTAAATATTTTTTCTGATTCCTTTAAACATATGTGGTTCGAGTTTAATGCTAAGCCAGTGCCAAATAGAATGGATTCTTGCCCCTTCTAGTTTAGTTTCTCTTCCTGAGTGGAATCCCCCTTTTTTGTCTCTTGGCCTCTTAAGAGGCTTGCTAAACTCTGTAAGAGGAAATGCCAAAAATGTCTCTAATCGCAAAGTCACTTTACATCATTTTTTCATTGCTTATTTGGGGAGTAATCTGCAAGAATTCTAGTCTTGTAGGGACTTTGAAGAGAACTATGAAAGAAATGGGAAATGGTTAGAGGGATGGATAAAGGTCAGTGATGTTACAGTATTTTACTTTTACCATTTAAGTGTTTCATATGTTACTAAGTGGCTGTCTGTTTACACAGGTAATGTGGAAAGGCCAAAGGTACCATGTTCAGAAGCAAAGTAAAGGAAATCAGTAGAAAGGCTAGTTGTCAGAGCTGGGGTGCATTTTTCTAAAATGTCATGGCCCAACTGTTTGTACTGGGCACCATCTAGAGTAGGATAATGGGAGATGACGTACTGCAGTCAACCCAAGCTTTGCTCTTTTGAAACCGAAAGCCTCAGTGGATTTGAGCAAAGAATAAGGATAGAGAACTTTTGCCATTTTGTGGAGCTTTGTGAGCATTTTCATTCTCCATTTTTCACAGAAGCCTCATAATTTCCTTCTTTTGGATTCATGCCAGGGGGTCTTCCCAGTTATCACTTGAGAATGGCTCTGGAAAGAGGGAAAACTTAGTGGAAATCCCCTTGAGCTGCCTTCCTGGAATAAACTGGGTTTGAGAAATCATGGGGCTCTGGGTACACACTGAATCCCTGGTAGACAAATCACAGAGGTGCTGCCACCGCCCTATCAGATGTGATGAACTGGGACTGATTATGGAGACAGGGTTGCAACCCTGGAAGGTATCTGCCTGTGTATGTTATTTTTGTTTTTGTTTTTTTCTGAACACATTCCAGTTGATATTTAAACACACACACACACACACCAAAAACTCTAGAAATAGGGTGATTTTTAAATACTTAGAGAGTACAGATTCTCCAAAAGACTCCTGATGTTTTATTGTTATAATCCAAGCAATTTGTATTTTTTCACTAAAAGTTATGTAAACTTGGCATACATAACCTTTCTGTCAAAAATTAAAAAAGGACAGGAGTAACTCTGTTTTTCACCCACCTGTGTTCAAGCTTTTTTACACATAACTTCCTGACTTCAGGAAACACCAAGGGTTAGCGGAGCAAGCTGAATACTTGGAGGAGGCACTCAGCCAAATCGAGAAATTGGAAATCCTACAAAACAGCTGAATCAGTTTAGTCAATGAGTCAGTGGCTTGGGAAAAGGAGAAAAGGGAACTATTCTGTATTAAAAGTGACTTGAAAGATTTAAGAGACATAAATGGGTACAATGAGTAGATTTTGTTTTTTAGAATCCTTAGTTGTAAACAAGTATTTAAAACAAAAGTTTAAACGTAATTAGGGAAATCTGAATGTAGGCTGACTTTTGATGAAAGAATTATTTGGTTACAAAAGATAATAGCCACATGGTAGTATGAAAATTCCCCCGCTGTCTCCACTACCCAACAGGTGGGCACAGAGGAGGTGAGTCCTATCCTATTCAGAGTCAGTTTCTCCATTTGTGAAATGAAGATGATTATTGTAGAGGATTTGTAGGGTTGATGTGAAGATTGAATGAGATATTAGCACAGAATCTGACCAGGGGTGGTTAAATTTGGTGGTGGCTGTCACTGTCACTGTTATTATGAGACTCATGTAGCACTTCAGATCGAATCCGAGTTTGTCCTTTAGCCTTTGTGTTTCCTTTTGTCTTCCTCTTGATGATCTTGGTGTCCCATCACCCAGTATGCAGCCGTTACCTTAGGTGGCCTGAACCCAAGGCATAAACATCGTGGTCCGCCATGGCCTTTCCCTCCATTTACTCTCAACACTGAGTTCTGTACCAGGCCCAGTGACCAGCCCTGAGTGAATGCTCAATTATCTTTTTTTTTTTGAATTTTCAATAACATATTATTGATATACACTCTTATGAAGGTTTCACTTGAAAAAACAATGTGGTAACTACTTTTACCCCTTTATCAAGTCCCCACCCATACCCCAATGCAGTCAGTGTCCTTGGGTATAGTAAGATGCCACAGATTCACTGTTTGCCTTCTCTGTGCTACACTATTTTCCCCGTAACCCCTCACACCATGTGTACTAAACATAATACCCCTCAATTCCCTTCTCTCATCCTCCCCACCTGCCCTCCCACACCCCTCCCCTTTGGTAACCACTAGTTCTTTCTTGGAGTCTCTGAGTCTGCTGCTATTTTCTTCCTTCAGTTTTGCTCATTGTTATATTCCACAAATGAGGGAAATTATTTGGCACTTGTCTTTCTCCGCCTGGCTTATTTCACTGAGCATAATATCCTCCAGCTCCATCCATGTTGTTGCAAATGGTAGGATTTGTTTCCTTCTTATGGCTGAAAAATATTCCATTATGTATGTGTACCACATCTTCTTTATCCATTCATCTACTGATGCACACTTAGGTTGCTTCCATACCTTGGCTTTTGTAAAATGTGCTGCAATAAACATAGGGGTGCATATGTCTTTTTGAATCTGAGAAGTTGTATTCTTTGGGTAAATTCCAAGGAGTGGGATTTCTGGGTCAAATGGTATTTGTATTTTTAGTTTTTTGAGGAACATCCATATTGCTTTCCACAATGGTTGAACTAGCTTACATTCCCACCAGCAGTGTAGGAGGGTTCCCCTTTCTCTGCATCCTCGCCAGCATTTGTTGTTCTTAGTCTTTTGGATGGTGGCCATCCTTATTGGTGTGAGGTGATATCTCATTGTGGTTTAAATTCGCATTTCCCTGATGATTAGTGATGTGGAGCATCTTTTCATGTGTCTGTTGGCCACCTGAATTTCTTCTTTCGAGAACTGTCTCTTCATATCCTCTGCCCATTTTTTAATTGGGTTATTTGCTTTTTGGGTGTTGAGGCGTGTAAGTTCTTTATATATTTTGGATGTTAACCCCTGGTCGGATATGTCATTTACAAATATATTCTTCCATACTGTAGGATGTCCTTTTGTTCTGCTGATGGTGTCCTTTGCTGTACAGAAACTTTTTAGTTTGATGTAGTTCCATGAGTTCATTTTTTCTTTTGTTTCCCTTGCTCGAGGAGATGCATTCAGGAAGAAGTTGCTCATGCTTATATTTAGGAGATTTTTGCCTATGTTGTCTTCTAATAGTTTTATGGTTTCATGACTTACATTCAGGTCCTTGATCCATTTCAAGTTTACTTTTGTGTATGGGGTTAAACGATAACCCAGTTTCATTCTCTTGCGTGTAGCTGTCCAGTTTTGCCAACACCAGCGAAGAGGCTGTCATTTCCCCATTGTATGTCCATGGCTCCTTTATCATATATTAATTGACCATATATGGTTGGGTTCCTATCAGGGCTCTCTATTCTGTTCCATTGGTCTATGAGTCTGTTCTTGTGCCAGTACCAAATTGTCTTGATTACTATGGCTTTGTAGTGAAGCTTGAAGTTGGGGAGCATAATCCCCCCAGCTTTATTCTTCCTTCTCAGGATTGCTTTGGCTATTCGGGGTCTTTTGTGGTTCCATGTGAATTTTAGAACTATTTGTTCCAGTTTGTTGAAGAATGCTGTTGGTATTTGATAGGAATTGCATTGAATCTGTAGATTGCTTTAGGCAGGATGGCCATTTTGACAATATTAATTCTTCCTATCCATGAGCACAAGATGTGTTTCCATTTATTGGTATCTTCTTTAATTTCTCTCATAAGTGTCTTGTAGTTTTCATAGTATGATGATCTTTTTGATGTATTTTTGAATTCAAGTCTTTCACTGCCTTGGTTAGGTTTATTCCTTGGTATTTTATTCTTTTGATGGAACTGTGAGTGGAATTGATTTCCTGATTTCTCTCTCTGCTATGTCATTGTTAGTGTATAGGAATGCCACAGATTTCTGCATATTAATTTTGTATTCCGCAACTTTGCTGAATTCAGATATGAGATATAATAGTTTTGGAGTGGATTCTTTAGGGTTTTTTGTGTACAATATCATGTCATCTGCACACAGGGACAGTTTAACTTCTTCCTCCCAATCTCGATGCCTTTTATTTCTTTGTGTTGTCTGATTGCCATGGCTAGGACCTCCAGTACTCTGTTGAATAAAAGTGGGGAGAGTGAGCGTCCTTGTCTCCTTCCTGATCTTAAAAGAAAAGCTTTAAGCTTCTCACTGTTAAGTATAATGTTGGCAGTGGGTCTGTCATATATGGCCTTTATGATGTTGAGGTACTTGCCGTCTATACACATTTTGTTGAGAGTCTTAATTATGAATGGATGCTGAATTTTGTCAAATGCTTTTTCAGCATCTATGGAGATGATCATGTGGTTTTTGTTTTTCTTTTTGTTGATGTGGTGGATGATGTTTATAGATTTTCGAATGTTGTACCATCCTTGCATCCCTGGGATGAATCCCACTTGATCATGATGATCTTTTTGATGTATTTTTGGATTCAGTGTGCTAATGTTTTGTTATGTTTTTGCATCTATGTTCATCAGGGATATGGGTCTGTCATTTTCTTTTTTTGTTGTGTCTTTGCCTGGTTTTTATATTAGAGTGATGCTTGCCTCATAGAATGAGTTTGGAAGTATTGCCTCTTCTTCTACTCTTTCGAAAACTTTAATGAGAATAGGTATTAAGTATTCACTTAATGTTTGGTGAAATTTTGTGGTAAAGCCATATGGTCCATGGGTTTTGTTCTTAGGTAGTTTTTTGATTACCAATTCAACTTCATTGCTGGTAATTGGTTTGTTCAGATTTTCTGTTTCTGGTTCAGTCTTGGAAGGTTATATTTTTCTAGAAAGCTGTCCATTTCTTCCAGGTTATCCAGCTTGTTAGCATATAATTTTTCATTGTACTCTCTAATCATTCTTTGTATTTTTCTGGTGTCCATTGTGATTTTTCCTTTCTCCTTTCTGATTCTGTTTATGTGTGTAGACTCTGTTTATTCTTGATAAGTCTGGCTGGGGCTTTATCTATTTTGTGTATTTTCTCGAAGAACCAGCTCCTGCTTTCATTGATTCTTTCTATTGTTTTATTCTTCTCAATTTTATTTATTTCTGCTCTAATCTTTATTATGTTCCTCCTTCTACTGACTTTCTGTCTCATTTTTTTTCTTTTTCTAGTTTCATTAATTGTGAGTTTAGACTGTTCATATGTGATTGTTCTTCTTTCCTGAGGTAGGCCTGTATTGCAATATACTTTCCTCTTAGCACAGCCTTCACTGTATCCCACAGATTTTGTTATGTTGAATTACTGTTGTCATTTGTCTCTATATATTGCTTGACCTCTGTTTTTATTTTGTCATTGATCTATTTGTTATTTAGGAGCATGTTGTGAAGCCTCCATGTGTTTGTGGAATTTTTTTCTAAATTTGCATAATTTCTATTTTTACACCTTTGTGGTCTGAGAAGCTGTTTGGTATATGTTCAGTATTTTTTAATTCACTGAGTCTCTTTTTGTGGCCTAGGATATCTATTTTTGAAAGTATTCCATGTGCACTTGAGAAGAATGTGTATTCTGCTGCTTTTCAGTGTAGAGTTCTGTAGAAGTTTGTTATGTCCATCTGTTCTAATGTGTTGTTCAGTGCTTCTGTCTCCTTACTTATTTTCTCTCGGTTGATCTGTCCTTCAGAGGGAGTGGAGTGTTGAAGTCTCCTAGAATGAATGCATTGCATTCTATTTCCCCTTTTAATTCTATTAGTATTTGTTTTACATATGTAGGTGCTATGTTGGGTGCATAGATATTTACAATGGTTATATCTTCTTGTTGGATTGACCCCTTTATCATTATGTAATGTCCTTCATTTTCTATTGTGACTTTCCTTTTTTTGAACTCTATTTTGTCTGATACAAGTACTGCAACTCCTGCTTTTTTCTCCCTATTAGTTGGAGGAAATATCTTTTTCCATACCTTCAGTTTTAGTCTGTGTATGTCTTTGGGTTTAATGTGAGTGTCTTGTAGGCAGCATATAGGTGGGTCTTGTTTTTTTTTATCCATTCATGGACTCTATGTCTTTTGATTGGTGCATTCAGACCATTTACATTTAGGGTGATTATTGATAGGTATGTAGTTATTATCATTGCAGGCTTTAGGTTTGTGGTTTCCAAAGGTGCAAGTTTAACTTTCTTACTCTCACTTAAAGTGCTATTACAAACACAGTCTAAAGGTTCTTTTTTTTCTCCTCCTTTATCTTCCTCCTCCATTCTTTATATAATAAGTATCATATTCTGTACTCTTTGTCTCTCCCTTGATTGAGTTTGGTGATAGTTGATTTAATTTTTCAGTTGCTAATTAACTGTTCTATTTTCTTTACTGTGGTTTAATTACGTTTGGTGACAGCTATTAAACCTTAGGAACACTTCCATCAATTGCAGTCCCTCCAAAATATACTGTAGAGATGGTTTGTGGGATGTAAATCTCAGCTTTTGCTTATCTGGAAATTGTTTAATCCATCCTTCAAATTTAAATGATAACCTTGCTGGATAAAGTTCTCTTTGTTCGAGTCCCTTCTCTTTCATTGCATTAAGTACATCATGCCACTCCCTTCTGGCCTGTAAGGTTTCTGCTGATAAATCTGATGATAGCCTGATGGGCTTTCCTTTGTATGTGATCTTATTTCTCACTGACTGTTTTTAATAGTCTGTCTTTTTCCTTGATCTTTGCCATTTTAATTACTATATGTCTTGGTGTTGTCTTCCTTGGGTTCCTTGTATTTGGAGATCTGTGCACCTCCATGGCCTGAGAAACTATCTCCTCCCCCAGATTGGGGAACTTTTCAACAATTACCTCCTCAAAGACACTTTCTATCCCTTTTTCTCTCTCTTCTTCTTCTGGGGTCCATTCAATGTAGGTTTGTGCTTCCAGATCAGATCTCCAGAGTTAGGTATTCAGTAGTCCCAAGCCTCCCCTCCCTCCCCTCTCTGTTTCTTTTCCTCCCCACCCGGCGAGCTGGGGTGGGGGAAGGGCTTAGCTCCCGCTGGGCCATGGCTTTGATACCTTACCCTTGTCCATGAGGTTTATTCTTTTCTCCAGGTGTATGCAGTTTGGCGCAGTCGTCTTTCCTGTTGCTCTTTCAGAATTAGTCGTATTAGTTATATTTTCATATTATATGCAGTTTTAGGAGGCAGCCTCTGTCTCACCTCTCACACCACCGTGTTTAATCCTCGCCCCGATGCTCTATTATCTTTTGAATGAATTTACTCTACTCTCTGTAAAACTTATTTTTACAGCAAAAAAAATTAATTTTTATTGAAATACTCCTTAATCGTACTAAACGGTAACAGATTTCCATTGACCAACCTTCTGTATGAGGACCTAGAAGAGCCCCTTATATACTTTAGTACCACAGTGGACACTGATATCTTGGCCTCCCCCTAGCATTTCAGTCTCTCACTTCCTGCCCCTTTTCCATCCTCTTCCTCAAAGTATTCACGTGGCCATTTTTTCTCTTTAGGTTATAACCTCCTTATAAGGTGGGAAAGGAATCAAGAACTCCCTTCTAATGTTCACACACAATAGGCAGTTCCTAAATATCAAAAGAAGAATCTGTTTTTGAACATGAAATGTTCTTGGATGTCTTGATGGGAATTGGTATCACTTGGTATAAGAAATTATTTTTAAGTGGTTAGAGAAACTTAGAGATACTGTGGTATGGTAGGTTTTTTCCACCGCCATTTGTACCTTTATTATTTTTACCTTGTTCACTAATAGTTCTGTGATGCAAGGTCACCATACACAGATGTCTGCAGTGCCCATCTAAGGCTATACAGCAAAGGAACCAGAATTAGTACAAATACAAGAACTGTATTTACATACTATATACTCAAGCTCCAAACGTTAGATTTTACATGAAACATGACAATGAAAACCTGAAATTAATGTACATTGTTGCTAATGTGCTCAACTCCTTATACAGCTTCTAGTTGTCATTTAGTGACTTGATTATATTTATAACAGTTGACGTAATTATTCTGTCTTCATCTTGAATATTAATCATTGGGGGTGGGTGGGAAAGAGGCATTTCCTTAGATTTGGCATTCAAATATGGGAGAGCTGAAACTCACTGAAATGTTGAGAGGGTAGGTGGTGATGTTTTCAGAAATGCAGTCTGTTCAAAATCTCAGTATTAATGAGATAAATGCTTAAGTCTGAATCTAACAGCTAAGTGCCATCATTGTTTAGGTTTAAAAGGGTATCCATGCAAAGGATCTGGCATTAGCTTAAAGACTTAAATGTGACTCAGTGATTTTTAACAGGTGTATATATCTTTTTCTTTTTCTCATTTTGCAGTTCAGTCAGGACATTGCTCATTGGAATCTTACCTGTGTGCATAAAGAAGAGTTATAATTTTTATCAGAGTAGTAAGTGTGAAGCTCCCAAATAATATATTTCCCTACATAAAGTGATAAAGTATGTTACAGAATTACTAAAGAGAGGTAAAGAATAGAAGTGTTACATTACAAATAAAGTGATCACGTGAAAATCTGTTTATTACCTTTGAAGTCTGAATATTTTGTTTTTCTTTAAGAAGTGGGAGGGGCAGGAGCCGGGAGTAGAAAACTATGCCTCTTGCATTCCATGCCAAGGTCAATTTTCCATATTTTGGCTGACTTTTAATCATATTTGAGCTTAGAGGCAATTAGGAGGCCATTAACACTGGTAAATCCATAGTTGTGAAGAAAGCATGTGCTTCAAGATTTAAGAAAAAATTTAAGATCTTTTTGAAAAGTGCTTATAATTTTTCAGAATTCCAGGATTAAAATAAGGAAACACAAAATAGAAATGTGCAGATTTAATAGTAGCTTTCTTTTGTTTTCCCTTAGGTTGAATTATCTTAGTGTCTTTTTTTTAAAAAAGCGGTTGTTTATATTAGGTGTATAACTTGAGATTTGTTAATGGGTCTGTGAGTTTTAGCAAAAGGATTGAAAAAAAATCTGTTGACCTTTGGTAAGTAAAATACTCTTGGATTTTATTCAAGTCCAGGATACATTAACCTAGTTCTTAAACAATCTTGTTTTAATATGAACTCTAGGTTTGAAACTCTGAAATCCTGAGAAACATTTTTTTCAAGGACTCTGAAAAATAACTGTTACCTTTTTTTTCCCCCTGAGATGGATAAAGTAGATATGTTATGATTGTTTTCTTTCCTAATTGAGTTTCATTTGTGGGATTGACTTTAATAAAAATACTCAAACCTAATTCAATTTATGAAAGCAGTAAGGATTAAATATTTTGCACAGTGGAGTGTGCTAACCGAATCTTCAACTATTTCTAGAGACATTAAATAAAAACTTTAAAAGTGTAGGTAATGTATAATCTGTGTGTGTATACGTGGACTCCCCTCTGCCTGTTTTCATCTAATAAGCCTTCTCTGCTTGTTCCGTTTTGTAAACACAAGTTGCTTATGGCTTGTGTACTGAGAATGCTGCCAGGAAGTAGGGTGAGCAAAACTTTTCCCATGACCCTCACTCTAATGTTGTTCCAAGGGTTCCCTACTTAAAAATGCCTTGATAACCACATTCATTCCTGACACACCCCACCCCCAATGCACACACAACTTCTGAGTGCCATCTGACCCATAGTCCAGCTGCAGCTTTTAAAAACACTAGTGGTGAAGGCTTTTACCTAGAGCAATGAATATCTCTGAGAAGATTTTCTGTGTAATGTGTTACTGCATACAGAAAAATCTTTTTTAAAAGAGATTCAGTTACTTGGTGTCATCTTGCAAGCTAAAAGTTGATAGTGCAGTTTTGTTCCCCCCCCCCCTTTAATTTTGGATTCACTGAAGCTGTGTGTGTGTGTATCCTTTTTGTATGATTTTTTGGAACTTTTCCTGCTGACAGATCTAAAATGCTTTAACATTCTTTTGATTCCCTTCCTCCATGACTTTCATCATGAATGTACGTTTTTTGCTTCCTGTGGAATAGAAGTGAGAGAAACATATTTACGTAATTAACACTAGGGACCTGAATTTCTCTAATCTTCCCACCAACACTGTGAAGTAAGCAGCAGCAGTCTTTCGTACATAGATAATTGAGACTTTGAGGAAGAGGCTAAGAAGTTTTCTCAAGATAAAAAAAAAGCTAGTCAGTCTGGGAGCTAGGATTTAAACCTCTGATATCAAAGCACGATTCTTTGCCTTTTGATACTACTGCTCAGGCCGCATGTAATCCAGGGGCTTTGTACTCTAGGATGAAGAGAATGGAGTGAGGGGGAAGAAAACACCTATAAGGGCAGAGTTTTATATGGAGTGATTCCTGAAAGTGAAGGGGACTGGCGCCAGACCACATGAGGCAAAGGGCTGGGTAGATACCCTGCTCCCGGTAGCTGCCCCTTCTGCGTCCTGCTGTAGTCCAGGGTCAGTGTTTGCTGCTCCAGGGAAGGTTCCATCACTGCTGTAGTTTAACATAGGGTTGATGAAGCTTTGGAATTTAGTGGGTTATTTAAAATATATATGTGGAGTAAAGGGGTATTTGTGGGTATAACTTATTTTCCATGTCCTAAGGAGGCAAAGATGACAGGGTTATATATGAAGCTTAGTTATTTCTAGAGTGAGGACACAGGGCCTGATTCCAATTCCACTGGCTTGAGTGGAAAACAGGCCAGTTTGACAGATTACAAGGCCACTTTGCGGAGTACACATTAGGGGAAAAGGAGCCTTTTTCTAATAGTTGGTGCAACGTGGTGCTTCCTCAAGAGCTGTACGGTGAGCAGTTGAAGAGTGTGGGGGTAAAGGAGACTCCATGGGGGGCTGTTTCCCGTCCCAGCATATCCACCATGTAAGTGACCTTTACGCGTACCTTGATTTCTGTCTGCAGTCCCTAGCCTGGACTGATGACCCAGGAAGGCCTAGCTTCCTTGTCCTGCCTGTTCCCGGGAATCACACCAGTTAACTGCTCTAAGCCCGAGTGACAGTGTCGGAGGAGCCATGCTACCAAAACAGTGCATGGAAAGCAGATTTTTCTGCGTGGAAGACTTTTTCATGATGTTCCACTATGAGATTAATTGCTTAGTATGAGAAGTGCTTCGTTTAATCTGAAGTATGTAGGCCTTTGTATTATCACGTTAGCTGATTATCACTGTCAAACCAGAATCAGTGTCTTCCTTCATTTCCTTTGAAATTTTGCAAGGAAGCTACCACTAGGACTGAAGTGCTACCGCTAGGACTGAAGTGGAGACGTTTCACTCCTTGCCTGTAGCTTGGAGTCGATGTCCCGCAAGACCCGGGAGGGTGAGATTCTGAGTATTCCTACTTCCCAGTGCTCTGAGTAGCTCAGGCTTCAGGTACGTAGCCTGTGGCTGGTGATGGAAATATCTTTGAAGTCCTTTTTTTTTTTTTTTCAAAAAAACTGGGAAGTGTTTTATAATTTGAAGCACCAGATCTTATTAGTTAGAAAGTTGCCTTGGTTGAAATACTGAGCACTTGGTACACGCCAGGCACTCTGCTGGTGGCGGCTGTCTTGAAGGGGCCATGGATACCATCTGTGGTCCACCTCCTGAGGCCCAGGGAAGTCATCGCTGAACAACTGTCACAGGGGGTCATGTAGTAAATTAATGCCAGTGGAACTGGAACTGTAGCCCTTGACTTCTGACTTTCTGTCCAGTTATGTGTGAGTAATCTTCCAGAGTCTACATATTTTTTAAGTCCCATTAAGCACAATGTTTATTATGTTAGATGAGTGTTTGAATTCTAAATCTTGAACTTTGAGTTAATTCCTTTTAGACTACTTATAACCACAGGGTAAAATGGGTATAAATGACATCTGATTATTTTGGGAGACTTTAAAAAAAATCTCTATCAAAATGGAATTTATTCTTGGAGCATTTAACTGTACTATTTTAATCAACAGCTATAAATACAGGTTTTTTTTTTTTCACACCAGCCCTCATAAACAAGGCCACTGGTAGGTTGTGGAGAAGCACGAAAGAGCTCTTCCTCAGTATGGAGGTGGCATACTGAGCCCTGACACAGAAATCAGACATGCTTAAGATCTTTAGTGGGGAAAGAAGCAGCTAAATGAACAAGGGCTAACATCATGATGTTAAAAGGTGCGGTCTATGGAGGATGGCCTCATTTCATCTCAAAAGTCAACTGGTTCTTTAAGGAACTTTGAATTCAGGCCATGTCCATCTCCATGGTGGTTCCTCACTGTAGGAAATAAACTGTGAAAATTTTGTTTTGATTACTTGCTTCAGGTTAGCTTTAAAGAAGATTGCTTAATGTGGAACGTGTAACTGGGAAACATTTCTTTTCAGGTGTATTAAAAAAATGTAGCTGTGTATGTACGGTGGTGATGTTTTGTTCTGCATATTCCCATACACTGCTACAAAATTACTCCTGGGAGGAGTGGAAACACATATCCCATTCTAAACTATTCTAAACTCCTGCCCCTCTTTCCCTGTGTGATTAATTACTGTATAGCTCTATGCTGCCTATCACAATGCCAAAATTTCGCTTACGTGTTTTTTTACTTCTATTATATGTGTTTGTTCTCATATAAAGTAAGTGCTATGCCTCTCCTATTCGTATCCTGCTTAAGAAGCATAAAGGGTATCTTACTATGTGTTTTTAATTTCATTCATCAGTTTTATGCAAAACTAAGTGCCTTTTATGTACCAGCACAGATCTGTTGAACAGTATACAAAACAGGCAAAGTTGCTTTCATAGAAATCATGTTCTGTGTTGCGGGAGAAAAATTAAGGAATACAATATAATAGGTCAAATGGTGATTAATGCTGTGGAGAAAAATAAACCGGGAGTTTACAGATGAGAGAGTGTGCCTGTGTGTGTCCCGTCAGGGCCACGTGGTGCCGAGTGTTGGCAGGGAAGCCTTTCTGAGAAGGTGGTGGTACAAGAACTGAAGTGAGACGGGGGAGGCTGTGATTAGGTCATTCAAGTGCCAGTTTCCTCTTGAGGGAACATTTCATACTGTGTCAGTTCTTACTTCTGTTAGTGCTTTTTAACCGGCTGGGACACCCTTATCACCCATCTGTGCTACTTCTGAGGAACCTGGAAGTGGTTCTAAATTATGTGGTTTGATCAGGGGACAAACTGTCCTCGGACCTACCTGGTTGGGGTTAGATTCCTTAATTTTTGTTGTCTTTAATTCTGCAGTTTGTTCTCTACTTCTCTCTAGCAGCCAAGTAGTCTGACATTCCAAGTCACTCCTGTTCTCACCAGCGTGTCTGGATGATAGGAAGTAGGGCCTTTTCAGACAGGGTGGCATAGAAATTGCATAGATAGGGAAGTTAATATATGCCTTTTGATTGATTAAATGAGATCTTTGTGGGAAAGTTTTGATAAAATGAACTTTTTTTTTGTCTCCTGCATTGTAGCATTTTCAATAAAAAAATCCGTAAATTCGTACTTAACTGTTTTAGGATTTATTGCATCTGATGGAGGGTTAAAATTCACCCTTAAGCAAATGATTTCTCCACCGACAGTGTAAGTTTATAGCACAAAGATTTGTTTGTTGTGTAATAGTCAAAATATTTAAGGAAAAAATTCTTTCAAGCCCGTTAGAAACTACCACTTACTTGTAAGTGATATACTGGTTTTACATCAGGTTTATTACCCTTTTCTATTGGGATGTAGCTTAAGTTACTAAATTAACTTGCTGAAGACTGCTTACCCCTACCCCACTTACCTTGTGCCCAACTCCTACCACAGACCCTGTGGCGATTAGTGCACAAACTTCATTTCCCATAGAAGCCACTGACCTTGAATCATAAGGGGCTGGCCTGTACAGCTCAAGTACTGAATGTGAGTCTTAGAGTCTAGGGAATTTTCTCTATGTAAAGTTATGGTCCAGGAACATGTAGAGGAAACAGGATACAGAGTTTCATTGCTTGGTTGAAAGTCTCTTCTTACCCATTTCATCCTGAAAATACAGAAACTACAGTGCCTAACTCTCTTCTTCAATATTTGGAGACCCCTTGTTAAAATACTGCCCACAGTCCAGCTGTTTGAGCATTCCTTGGGGCCTTTGGTGCTGCACCCACCCAGGCACACAGCTGTTGATAGCTCCCTTCAGCTCTTACTTTAGGCTTGGAACCTCTGTCGGACAAACCCAAGGGACTGGGGGGCTCGAAGACTTCAGGCCCTTTCTGTGCCCAAGGAAGCTATACTAGAGAGAACTGAAGTCTATTCCCACTCTCATAGTAGGAACAACAGAGTGAGAATTTCTATAATAGGCTTTTCATGGTGGCAGTTTTCTGTGGCATTCAAAGACATGAGAAGGGGATCGAGAGAAACTGTTTTGTTAGGTCCTTAGCTTCTTGGGCTCAGGCACAGCACTTTTCTTGACATCGTCAGATGCTCTGAAAGACGCCATTGTTCAATATGACTGAAGTATGAACAAGATAGTAGCTCCTGGAGCCAAAGTTGTATAGTTTTTATATTTTAATCTTGAAAATTGGGGAGGGGACTTATAATTTAGCACCTTAGAATGTATAAATTATGGTAAATAAAAATTACAGGACCTTAGAATTTTAGTATGTGGTTGAGGAATTAGTAAGTTTTGCAGTACGCCAAAATAGTACCAGGTAAGGAGATCTGAAAACACGTATATTTTATGTTTTTTGGAATTAATGGTGATTTAATCATGGGCTATGTGCTAATAAAAGCCTGACATAAATTGTGTGAGCCATTTGTAAAGTCCCTTTATTTGCAGCAATAAAATGGAGACAATATGCTATCCAGAGCGTGGGAAGTTGTAAAGCCAGACAGAGTTGCACAAGTTGACACAGTTGGAATTCCTCAGTTCTGGTTGCTAAATACAAGCTGTAGCTCTTCAGAATCACAGCAGGCAGTAGCTGACCGTACAGATCGTTGAAGTGCATGCATGTTGGCAATGCAAATAAACAGCATGGCATTTATGTGAATGAGTTTTAGTTTTGGGAATAAAAGATTGAGAGTTGTCTTTATGCCTTCTGATGAGTATAATTAATCATCCCCAAATAAAAGTACTTTAAACATATATGTATTTTCTTCAAGAGACACTTATGCATTTTTTAATTAAAAAAATTTTTTTAAATACACTTATGCATTTTTAAAATGACCATTCTATGTAAATGTATAGCACCCCAGTATTAAAATAGTTACACAACAGAGATAATACTAAGAGCCATAAGAGTGGGGGTTTTTCTTTTAAGTGAGAAAGTAAGAAAAGAAAAATTGTAAGTGATTTGATAAAAATTTATTTACTCCTGAGCTGTGCCTGGTATGAAAAAGTTATAGATGTCAGAGGGTCATTGATTCAGGGTGGTATACAAAGAGGTTGACCTGCACATGGGAGATTAAGAATCCAGCCCTGATTCTGGTGTTTGGATAAATTATTTAACCTTGGGTTGTAGGTTTCTCATCTGTAAAATGGAGATAATTAGTCTGGTTTCCCCCATCAGGTTCCAGTGAGATAAGGAGTATAACTATGATTTGATGTATATTTAAGGTGGTAAGATGGCTGTAGTAGGTCAACTTATTAAAAGCTGAGCGTTTGGAATTTAAATTAGAACAAAAGTAACAGTGACTAATATTAAGTTAAAATGAGAACAAAAAAATTCTATCAAAACCATCAACTATTGTGATAATTTAAAGATGGGATTGGGGATTGGTTCTAAAGATAGTGAATTCTATAATGTTTAAATTCAATTTTCCTGAAATAGTCTGAAAAATTTCTTTAGTGTTTCAAAATGGGGCAGGGCAGTAGAAAAATGAAATCTGTAAACATGTGGGATAACAAGTTTATTGAAAACAACTTACAAAAAACATTGTGTAAATGGAGAATAACAAGCTTTGTGCCCTCAGTTTCCTGGCGGCCCAGGCTCCCTTCTACTCTGTCATGCTGTGTAGTGCTTTTCTGTTCTTTTAAGAACGAGGCTCGATGCCAGCATAGTTCCACTTATTGGCCAAGACAGAGGATTATGTATTCGCCTTTCAGTTATCATTCATTATAAAATTATAAAATGTTTCCAATCTTTAAGAAGTTGTTAGTCATGTTATGCAAAGAAATTCTTTTGTCATAACCATACTGTTCGCGTATAGCCATGATACTACATGATAGCATACAGTCCTGTTTGGCCAAAGAAATTCAATAAAAAGACAACAATGAAAATCCAAATAGGCAATCAGAAGAACAGAATGTAGCCACTTTCACTATGCCCACATTCTAAGCTTGCCCCTCCACTTAAATTGTGCTTCGGAAATGTTTGGAGGTTCATGTATTTTAGCTTCTTTGCTCACAGTTAAACAGATTTCGTGTTTGGGTCTAGGAATGTTTTCCCTAAGGAATCCTGGGAGGCAGGTATCCACCATGGAGGTGATACCTTGAAGCTTCAATAACCCAGTCATTGGGGCAGAATGAGTCCTGTGGAACTTTTGTTAACGGTGCTAAGCAGCTGATGGGAAAATGCCCTGAAGTAAGTGGTAAATTTACCTTTTGGAATCTCTGTTCCAATTTGACTGTAATGCTGTTTCCTTGGTTGGCACGCACCTGGGCTACATTAAATTTGCTGCTATCATGAATGGTGAGTTGTCTTTTTAGGCCCTGAGAGGTGAGCTAGCTTAATGTAGGTGTAGCAACCAAGAGCCAGGAATAACATGTCTTTCTTGTCAGTGATTCCCCCCCGTGAAAAATAATAATAGTATAATTAGATAGTTGACTAAGCTCTTACTGTATGCTATGCTGAACCCCTTGTATGCATGACTTCATTTGGTCCTAACAGTCCTATGAAGTAGGTACCTTACTGTCCTTGTTTGACACATGGGTAAATTTAAGCTTGAAGAGCTTAAAAACGGAGAGTTTAACTGGTAGTCTGCCTGACATCAAAATCTTCCCTCTTAACCATTTTTTAATGAGACTTCTTTATATTAGAAGATGATGCATAGAAATAAAAAAATGTGCACTAGCTTTCTCTCTAATGATTTAAGTTTATAGAACTTTTTTAACTGAATGCTCTCCCTACCAACTGTGATCAGAGCACTACTTTTTAGAGTTGAATTTCTTCAAAAGCATGCTGAGGGGTTAGGTTTGCCCCTGAAATATCTGAGCTGCTGTTGTCAGCTTCCACGGCTTGGCTTTTGCCCAGCTTGCCGAAAGGTCTTAAAAACCTTCTAGCCATTCTGTCTGGCTCCTCAGACGTCACCCACTTGATCTGATGGCCTGATCACTAGGTATACTGTTCTGCAGGGGATCTGGCTTTTCTCTGTTATCACAGCACCTTTTATAGCCAGAGGCAAGTCTATGTCTAACCGCCTGGCTTCTTATCTCTAATGGCTCTTGCCAGTCCTGGAAAGACCTTAGTTTACCTTTCCTAAATACTCTGAATTCCTGCCTTCCATTGTGTTTACTGACATTTCCTATTTTCAAGGCTCTATGCTGGATGCAGTAAAGAGTGGGAGAGGTTCTGTGCCCTCCATGGGCTTATTGTTTGAGGGTTATGGGATTTAGACACAAATACCTATATAATGCAGAATTGTAGGGCATATCAATAGGCATCCTAAAAGGAGGTAGATTGCAGTGATGTTAGTAGTAGTACTCAAAACTTTCTATCAGAGAAGAGGAAAATGTACCCTCTGTAGTCTGGGGATATGGCCTCCATTGGATGCCTTGATGGAAATAGCAAGATAGAAGTTAATTCATATGAATTGTGCTCTACCCACAAAGTGTGCTTTTTAAGAACAGTGTAAAACAGGACAAAACTAACTTTCTCCTTCCTGACTTCCTAGTAAGTTGTAGCACCAGGAAGATATACTGAAAGGACCCATGGCTCTCTGAGCCCCTGGTACGCTGCTGTCCGTGGTAAGGCATCTCATTATTTGGTGTCCGTTAATCAGCACATGTCCTGGTTGAATTATTTAGGGTGGCTTTCAGATTAGTTAATCTAGAAAGAGGCAGGTTTTAAAGTCACACTGAAAGGACTAAAGGAAGCTACATATACTTCCCTCAAGTATAGCCAGCAGCTTCACAGTGCAGCTCTGACTACGTCTTTATTTGAAGGCATTTGAAGGTCAGAGCAGAAACAAGGAATTATTTCCAACACGGAGAATGACTTCATGGCTGTTGAGAGAGTTCAAGTTCACAGTGGTTTGTTTGGCTGGAATACCGAGGATGCAAAGGAGTTTGAGAAAAACGATGGCCTGGAAAACAGGAAAGATGATACACTTGAATTGCCTACTAGGTGTGAACTTAGTGTGTGCTTTAAAAAGGAAATCAGACTAGTCAAACCATGGTTTAATCACAGGTGTATTTGGCATATGGTACCAAGAAGGCGCTGATGGGAAAAAAAAAAGTTCTAAGAGTTGGCAATAGGCTAAATCGTGACATAAAGGATGAGGTGACGCCAGTATTCTTCCAGAGCCATCACCTTAGGTAGCAAAGAGAAAAGTGTGCTGGAAGTGAGGCTAGAACCCTGAAACACTTCCCGTTACTGGATCTGTTGATGATAAGAGCACAAGTTGGGGACGCCTGACAAAGAGCAGGAAATGACTGATTGGACGAGGGAAGGGGTCATGGGTAGGAAGGTGGAGCAGAGAGCCCAGAAAAGCAGGCCAGGGCATCCCTGTGTTGCTGAGAAGGTTGGGAACACAGCTTCCTTCATGTTGGGTAAACTCAGTATTTTTTTAAACCAAAGGTAAGGGGGATATTGTAGAAAATTTTGCTTGGAATTCTAGCTTCCAAATTTAAATCACTACTTAGAAGTTGTCTGGCTGTTGATAGATAGTACTTTTTAAAAGGGAACAAGTATTGTGATAAAACAAGGTGGCTAAAGACAAACACTTCTGAAGGAAAGAGTGGGAGGAAGAGAAATCTCAATGAAGGCAGCAAAGGAATGCTTAGAGGCAGGAAGAGAATCCGGAGAAACTGCGCTGCGCCATGTTTTCCTTACGCCCACCCCTCCCCCCTCAAGTCTTTTTCCCCAGGGTAGGAAGATGGGTGGTTTATTTCATCCTTTGAACTTTCTATTTTTAACTTGGGTTGTAGAAACAGTGAAGGCTTTGTGGTTTTCCTTTTAATTTTTATGGAATTTGTAGCTTTATTGAAACTGGATAAAATCTGACCAAGTGTCGGTTCCTGTTTGTTTTTAGGTTGGAATCTTCTGGAACGGCTTGCCAGCCACGTATCATTTATAGGATTACAGACTGGTCTTCATTAGAGACCAGCACCACTATTTGTTTTCACTGAAGATCTCCTGAAGATAGTAATTTAATACACAAATTAAATATATTATGCTTACAATGAAAATATTTCATATTCTGCATTTGCCATCGTAACAAATAGTGGTTTAATAGTTAACACCCGAGAACCGGTATTTCGAGTTTCTGTTCTCACCAGACACTGTGCTGTAATATTCATGACAGTATGGCAAGGGATTAGTACCTTCCTTTTGCACACAAGGCCCCCGAGATTCAGAGAGGCTAAGTGCTTGCTCTAAGACATGCTGCAGTAAGCGCTGGTCCCTGGCTTGTTGTCCATGTCTGTCTGATTCTTGTGTACACTCAGTCCGTGGTATGAAAAAAATGATTCTAATGAAGGACTCTTCCCCGGATCTGAGCATATTCATCACATGGAGCTTCAGTTCATCACCGAAACAGATGCTTTGACTTATACTGCCTACCAGGAGGGTGGATGTATCCACTGCAAAACATAGATGCAGAAATAAGACTCTAAATACACATCTGGTATAGAAACGAATAAGCCATCTAAAGCTAGGCAACTTTGTTTTACCAACTCTGCAGTGCCAAAACAATCGCGCTGTTGTCTCCTAGAGTGTCACAAGTTAGTTTAGTGGCCTAGGGTAGTCTGTGTCTTACGCATTTCCACGGGGGGTGTTGCCCTCTGGTGACTGTCTCTGGACGCCTCCCGCGGACATGGCGACGGCTGCGTGGCAGTGTTTCTAGAGGCTTTTGAGGAAGGAGAATTCTATTCCATTACTGTCAGCCACTCAATTTCACTTCAGCTTGATAACATTTACTGAGTGATGGCTAATACCAAGCTTTATTCTGGGCCTTCTTTAAGACTTCTCTGTCATGGTCAATATCAGACAACCATTATTTTCTATCCATGTATGTAACAGAAAATAGCCAATTGGGCATTTTAAAACTTTGCTCAGGTCAGTTTTAATGACATTGTTCTCATTGTTTTTCATATATTTTGCTGCACGCAGTGTTCTTTTACTCTTACTTTTCTCCGTCTAGCCACCTGACATGTGTACATCTCCGAGAGAAGTCTAAAACCCTAACTACAGTTATTAGAAACGGTAGTCATTAAAAGGCTTATTTAGTAATTCCTTGACATAGTCTGCTGTGTAATGTATGGAATGCTTTTTTATTCAGTTGAGGTGTGTAGCTATACTCATGTGTGTCCTAGTGCCATAAACTCTTCAGTGATCTATAGTGGATTCTTAACGTGATGAAGGTGCCGGCGGTCGGTGTCGCACATCACTTTCTCTCCGGTCCTTCGGTTTCTTTTGCATCTGCTCTCTGTTGGGCCCTAAGGGCAAAGACAAATGCATGTATACCTGCCTTTAAGAAGTTTAACACTTGGAACAACATCCAGCCACCTTCTGGCACTGAAGCACAGGATGAATGTGCATTCCTTGACTGTGAGCGTCATGTTTCATAGTGATGATCAGACTTTTGGTTGCTGCCCGCTTATCACTTGGTCCAGTGCCTGTAGTCTTACTATCTTAGACTTTATACAGCAGGGAAGGGTAATTATTATTGTTTTGGAAACTGGATAACCCACATTTTTCAATGGCTGAAAAAGCCACGTTAGGGGCTTACAGGAGTGTGAACCAGAAGTCAAGGTGAAAAGCCTCTGGAAGGTTGGGGTATTTACCCGTCTTGCAGAAATTCATGGCTTCAACAATCGAACTCTTGTTGTATGCAAGATATGATGCGGGATGTGTGGGGTGGTCTTCATAGATGGTAAGGTGTCCTACCTTTAATATGCTATTTAAGGTGGATAAACTAGGTTTATGAACAACTGGATAAAAGGTAAAACAGATAAAGGGCAGTGAGCGAGTCACAACATACAGTGGGAAGTGTAAAGGAGGAAATAATGCCAGGTTAGAAAAGATCAGGAGGGGCTCTTTGGAGGAAATAGGAGCTCGAGAGAAATCTGGAGAGAACATGGCAGAAGAGTATCCCTGAAATGGTGGAATGGCAGCGTGAACACCCAGGAGACTGAATGGTTTCTTTCTGATGATAACCAGGGCCTCAGCTTGGTGTGAGGCTGGGATATATAGGTAGAAGCTCCCTTTTGGAATATACTGGACGTTTTGTTCGTTTGGCCTTGCAGGCATGTTGTCATGTCTTTCGAGTCCCTGTTTTCACTGATTCCTCTGAGAGGCCCTCCCCGTGCGCTCAGGCAGACCCCACGGCGCCTTCTCATTTGCTGCCTCTGTGCACAGAGCACTATGGCAGTGTGGCTAAGTGAGGGGATTCTAAGCCGGGCTCCCTGTGTTGAAATTCTGATGGTATGATTTACTAGCTTGTGTGAACTTGGAAGTCACTTAACAGCTCTGTGCCTCAGTTTCTTCATCTGTAAAAAATGGGAGTGATCATATGTACTTCGTGTGACTGTTTCAGTGATTAATGGTTTAATTTACCTTAAGTGCTTGGGAAAATAGCAGGTACATAGTACTATCTGTAGTGATGGTAGTGTTATTAACCCCTGTCAGGACTTTATCAGTTGGCCTCTGTTATATTTGTTTGCATGCCTCAAGTCCCTACTGGACTATGCCCTAGTGGAGGGAAGGATATGTCCTGCTTTTATCTTTGTATTCCTGGTGTTTCATACTCTCTGCCTTCTGCATGGTAATATGAAGATGATAATTCTACTACATGTATATCTGGGTGTATTGGTTCTTGCTTACATCTCATCCCAGAGTAACTGGATTTCAGGAAGGACTGCCTTATAGTAATGGACCGGCTAGTTGTACTTGTCTTAAAATAAATACAGTTCACTTCCATAGCTAGCATTGTAAAAAGTAATTCCATAAACATTTCTAAAGTAACAGGTAGACTCCAGCTTTTAGTGTGTAAGAAGAGTTATAATTACATATTAACTAAGTGTTTTGTATTTCTCTAATGAAACGAAGTTTTAATGTTTCATTAGCATCATTTAGTCATAGGTGCTACAGGTTAACTCTTTGATAGGAAAATATGGCTGACTAATTAAAGGCTAGTGTAATTTCTCCCAAGCTGTAATGTGCATACGTATGAAGACATCCCATGTTTCACTTGCAGGTCAGGCCAATGGAAGGGATGTGGTGGGAGTGGTCCTCGTAGTATCTTTACTGTGTACAACCTTGCCTGCCAGTAAATGTTACTTCTCTTCCTTCACCCTAGAATGTGGCCAGGGCATCTCTGACTGGGGTCTTTTTCTAGTTTGTCCACAAGTTCTAATAGTTGGGTAGAAATAGGGAGATAGAGGTGCCCTTGCCTACAAGAGATTCCCTGCTTATCATGCTTTATACAGTTGATCTTTCCTTTTGTATTTTAAAGAAATTATAGATTCTACATTCACTCATATTATCGAGTCCCCCCCCCCCCCCATACGCCATTGCAGTCACTGTCCATCAGTGTAGTAATTTGGAACTTTAAAATACAGCAGTAAACTTTGAAAGATTAGGTTTTAAATTAAAGTCTATATAATGTGAATCAATTTTACTTAAGAGGTTTTAGAATCAGTACTTCTGGGCATCTGACCATTGTTTAGAAACTTTAGACAATTAGGAGGTAGTACGTTTCATGTGGTTTTGAAGTCGCTGGAAGGTGTTTATACTTTCTAGTTCAGAAGGAGTTGGGCCAAGATTAAAAAGGGTGACCTGGATTCCTCATTCTGCAAATCCATCATTTTCATTGCCAGGAAATGTAAGTTTTTTCCCTTGATAATATGTTTGACCTCGTCACTACTTTGGTTTTCAGAAAATTAGAATAAAAGGAAAACCAAGGACCCAGATCATTGAAGTTGAAAATAACTCATATTTCAAAGTTCTTCCTTTTGGGGATTATCACCTAAACTAGCCGAGAACCACATTTTCTTGTATAACATGGCCTCATCATGTTTCCAGAAGGGCTGTGAATGGAGCATTCATGTGTTTTTGATTCCACCCAGGGTCGAAGTGGACACCCACCTCTTACACAGAAATACTGAGTAACCAGGCCGTCTCTGTCATGGTGTGATTGCAGGGCCCCAAGAGAGAATTGGAAACCGCCATCAGACTGTTTTCTTGAGCACTGTCCACGGTCACCTGGGGTCTAACAGCTGACACCTTCATTCCTGAAATTTTACCGTTTCCTTCTTAAATGTACAACATGGAAATAGGCAACACGTTTTAAGTGCTTAACTATGTGTCAGACACTGTTCTCAGCTTCGTCTGTATTAACTTCTTCACTCCTCACAACAGCCTGAAAGATGGGTTCTGTCCCATTTACCAGATGATGACACTGAGGTACAGAGAGGTTGTGGAACACGCTCATGCCACTGACTGGTAGAAGCAGGAAGTCAATCGGGTAACTTGCCTCTAGAACTCATACTCAATCATTTGGCTGTATTAACAAAGGTAGCTAATAAAAGTGGGCTACTGTGTTCTTGTTCGGGGATGGGAATTACCATGGCGCATTCACCGTGACCTCTGTGAAAGAGCAAAGCAGCTTATCTTTTCGCAGCCAAGGAGTAAGGCCATGGAAGCAAAGAACAGTGTAGGAAGGAACGGTCAGTTTGGGGGAGTTGGGTCAGGAGGTCCCTAGGACGGAGCTTCCAGATAGGTCCTTGGGTTTGAGGGGAAGCTCAGAGGAACCTGGGGTAATAAGGAGGGGAGAGAAGGCAGGCCATCGGTTACATGGTTTCTCAATATCCTGACTTCTGGTATTTTATCCCCCATCTCAACTCTGCTCTAGAAATTGGATCTGTGACTTCAAATCCAGTTTAGCATAATGCTTTTGTTTATATTATACGTAGGAAAACAGAAGGACATTAAATGGAATGATTTCCCAAGTGTCAGAGAGAGTACCATATATATCTTATTTTAAAATTATCCTAGGAGCCTGCCTTCTTTGTCGTCTTAAACTATTTGATATAGGTGTTATGATCTCTCTACTCTAAGCCTGGGCCGGGCTGTGTCAGATAACTGTACCCTTTTACATGGTGCCCTTCTGTCTGGAAGGCTACTTAGCTTCCCCACTTCTACAAGCTGGACTTGAACAATAACTGGTGCCGTTTACTTAGTTGCCCGGTCTGTGCCAGGCACATACCTTCTTTAGTCTTTATAACCGCCATGTGAGATAAGTATTATTTCTCTGTATAGATAAGAAAAATGAGTCTCAGGAATGGTGAATGATTGTCCCAGGCCTCACAACTAGTTGGCGAAGTCTAGTTCTGATGTAGCTTTTGCTTTTCCATTGACTAATAATTCCCTAAAGAGGCTCCTTCAGCTTTCTTCCTGAAAGCCTGAAACAAACCATTCTTAAGCTGACAGACATTTCTGACTCTTACGTTGAAAGTATCTCTCACGTAGAATATGCAGTTAGTCCTGAAGTTTTATCCCTTGCGTGGGAAGAGGTGTTCATTTACGAGTAACATCCTCTTACCAGAACATGGTTGATTTTTTTCAAAGAAGATTAAAAAAAAATCTGTCTCTCGTGTGTTGATTTTTTGTTTTTTAGAAAAGCCCCTCTCGGGCTAGAAGCCTGTGGTCTTCAGAATCGCCCTAGGGGAGGGTGGTGGTGACTTCTTGAATCCCAGTGATACAAAAAGTGACTTTTGTGTCTGGAGACCTAGTGAATGAGTGAATGCTTACTTTAATAAGTACTTGGGCTTGGGGTTTCATGAGCGGTGGGTTACTGCTGTTAAGTCCTGGGGTCATGCCTAGGCATGAAGCCACGCTGTTCTCATAAAGAAAAAAAAAATTATTCTGACCCTTGTTAAAATGGTAAGTAGGACTTTATTCAGCTCTGTTGCTCTGGGTGTGATGAATATCTCAGGGAAGAGAGTATGGTGAAGCTCAGCTCTGAACGCAACAAGAATAAGAGGGGACTTACCGCAGAGTTGCGGGTTGGGGTCGGGGCATGTTGGTGGATAGAGAATGACTGAGAGGAGACCCCAAGGGTAGAAGGATTGTTGGTGAAGGCAGGTCAAGGACTTGGGCATCAAAAGTGGGGGATGAGGAATTTGGCAAGATTCCCAGAGTGGGAGATGATCTTTAAAGTGACTTGGCAGGATTTTTGCTAAAACCGGGCTGTGTAGATCCCATGAAGACACAGAGCCAGGATAGAGGGCTCAGAGGAGCCTGACTGAAGACTGATCACCGAGGCAGTGTCTGTCAGGTCCTGTGTTTGAGTTAAGTGTAAGGGTTCAGGTATTGAACTTGAACTCATGGGTGATGCCATGATTAAAGGAAGTGTGGAGTGAACTTCAGACAGATGATTTCCTGCTGGCACAGACATCAGTAGGAGGATTGGCACGGGCGCCCAAAGTGGCTCTGAGAGGTGGGCCTTTAGAACGCGCCTCATGCCGTACTGTCAGATTGGTTCATTTTTAATTTTATTTCATAAAATTAGGTAGTCCTTATTAAGTGCCAAGTTCTTTTCTAAACCCTTTACAAATATTAACTTACTTAATCCTCAAAACAACTCTGAGGTGGTTATGACATTGTTATTCACTCTTCACAGATGAGGAGCTAGAGGCCCAGAGGGGTTAAATGATAGGAGGGGTTAAATTGGATTTCAACCCAGGCCGCCTGGCTCCAGAGCCCATATTCTTAATCAGTTAGTCTGCACCCCAGGCTTTTTGCCTCCTAGGGCTTTACTTCTCGTTATTCTGGGCTGCTTTTTTATTCTCTCCAGGAATTAATTCTTCTTTTTTTGGGATTTAGTTACATCCTGGACTTTGTTCAGACTGAAGCCAGGATTGAAGAATATATTTAGCTGAGGTCGGCTATAAATCACAAGGTTTTTCATAAACAACCTTTCAGGGGGCCTTTCACCTTAGAAGTAGGTCAAACCCAGTAGTTTATAGGTTAAAAACGCTTTTCCAACCTGCTTCATGGTCTGCACGGAATGACACCAGTGACCCTTCCTAATCAAAGACTGGTTGCTTTTTTTCCCCCACTAGCAACCTCAGTAGCATTCCTTTTTAAAATAAATACTCCATTTATAAGGAGGTGAATGGGAATTCTTTAATAAAGGTTTTGGGGAATTGGCTTCCAGTTAATATACACTGGCACCCAAACTTTGTTAAAGGAGCAAATCCCCTTTGAACAAAGCAGATCCAGTGCCTAAACTGGTTCTTTAGTTGTCTCCTTAAATTCTGCTTAAATTTACCAAGCTGGTATTTCAAAAGGCTCTTGTTAATATAGTATTAACATCAAAGTTACATAGTATTACATGTGGAAACTCTTGAGTATCATGGTACCTTCAATTTAATGAGTCTTTTAATTTTAATTACAGATCTGTCTATGGCAGTGCAGAAATTTTCCCAGTCACTGCAAGATTTCCAGTTTGAATGTATTGGTGATGCTGAAACGGATGATGAAATTAGTATTGGTGAGTACTCTGTTCTTTATCACTCATTCTAAGTGATAAAAATTTTAGAAGTTCTATTTCAGATACTGATTTCACTGAAATCAAACAGCTGCATCTGCCCAAATACTAAACATGTAAAATATTCGGACTTTTATAAAAATACAAGGGTGGTTTTTGATCGCTGTGGAAGAGAGTATTACAACTTGTTTTAGAATTGAGGTCTGGTTTTTTCCCATAAGGAAGTTACTTAATTGTTCTGTAATTCAGCTCAGCTCTTTTTTGAAGATGTGGTTAAGAGTGTTTGTGCTTCAAAGTGAATCATTCATTCCAACAAATACATATTGGGCATCTCCTATTAAATATACAAGGTGCTGGTTTTAAGATTTATCTTTTTTAAACTTAATACTGATTTCTCTTTTAACGTGAATTTTTGTTATAAAGAAGAAAAAAGTCATGACATATTAAATCAGCATTGTTGTAGGACATAGCGCATTACTGGGGACCAGGAGTCATGAGCCCTAATCTGAACTTGGCACAGTCATTGGGCAGTCGGACCCTGGGGAAGGCATGCCCCCTCCTTGCATCAGATAGTTTTATATCTCAAAGTGAAGAGCTTGGGTTATGTGATCTCTGAAGTTGTATCTATTACTGAGTTATTCCTGTTTGAAGATTAGATTCTCATAGCACTCTTTCCCCCACCTTTTAACAACCCCTACTTTCCAGTTTGTAGACACGAGACATGTCACATATCAGAAGACTGTGTAAAATGTGTGTACATTTTAGAGACTAATACTAACTGTACTCACCTTCCAGGTGTAAAAACAGATTATGAGTATTTAGAACAGTGACTCCCAAACTTTAATGTGCAGATGAAACAGCGGGAGATCTTACTAAATGCAGCTTCTGATTCAGAAGGTCTCAGGTGGAGTGTCCAATTCTGCATTTCTAAGAGACTTGACAGTGGCGGTGATGTTCCTGGTCCGTGGACCATACCTTGAGTAGCAGGGATGTATGACCCCTGAAATGCTTCTCCATAGGCACATTCCTGTCTTCCCTCTGCCCTTTCTTTTTCTTCTATGGTTTGTCAGATATGTATGTACTTCTAAACAATATATTAATTTTGAAAACCAAAGTAGCAAGTCCAATGTTACGTGTGAGAGGAAAGGGCAGTATTATCTACACAAAAGAAAGATTCTCGGGAGAAGATAAGCTGAATGAGTTACTAAATCATGTGTGCCCCTAGCTTGCTTACATTCATGAAAGCTCATTCTGGAGGTTGCTGTGCAGAGTCCTCAGACAGGCTGTTTCCGAGCGCAGGGTTGGTGTGCAGCATTACGGGCAGGTTGGCAGTCTCTCCGCAGTGTGTGCCAGCTGGGCCACTGGCTCGCTCTCCTTCAGGGGTGTCACTCACTCTGCGGGAGGTGTGGCGGTGCTGGGCTCTCGGGCACGGATGGATCCATGTGCCCTCAGTTCTGTGATGAAAGGCGTCCGAGCCATGCCTGCCACTTGGCTGGGGTGTAGTTACACGGCCTCTGGGAAGAAGCGAGAGAGAGACAACTGCCACACGGGCCTTGGGCAGCACGACGTCTTCTCTTTATAGTTTTATAGGATGAATAGTAAAGGGCACCCTCAGGGATCGTGTGCCACTGATACTTGGAACAGTGTCGTCATTTGGTGAGCCACTTCTTGGTATTTGTGTCATGAATGCCGTGCCCCCACATAGGCGTTGTGACACACATCTGACCAAAATACTAATATATTAGCAAAAATTATTTAGGAGGAAGAACACCCACATACTCACATACCAGCAGTTTTTTTCACTTAGTAATGAAACTGAAATTCCAAGATTTTAGAGGCAAGATCTTTTTACCATTTTAGCTTTAGTCCCTGACTCATGGTAGACCCTTGGTTAAGTTGTTGAATAAATGACAGAATTTTTCTTATAAACTTCAGTTTTTTCACAAGTGTGCACATTTTTCTAATAGTGATATATATATATATATTCTTTTTTTCTTTATAAAGAGGACTATAGCAAATACTTACGGGTTTTCATAGATATTATAACTTTTAATGATTTCATGACTTTAAAATACTCCAATCAGGTTCATGTACATGAATTTATGCAATCTTAATTGTATATTGGGGTTGCTTCCCATTGGTCTTTTACTTGTTATAAGAAGTACAGTAAACATATTTCTGCATATTTCTCTTGATTTCCAATAAGCTGTTTATTAAAAATACTGTCTTGAAGTCATATGGTAACTGCTGAGGTAGGGTTTTTAAATGACTGTGCTGTGTGGGCCTTCCAGGCAGATGTCAGGTGATTTCCCCCAGGTGTGATGAACTTCGTATTTCAACATGGATCTGCTTGTCGATATAAATGTTCAATAAATGAATGGCTCTTGTGCTCTTGAAGATTAGACTGGAAAGGTGTGAATTGATCAGTAGGTGAAGACTTATTATAGGTAATGAACATTAAATTTTAATACTTTGAGGGCCTTGAGGAATTAGATCAAAGATTAAAAAGTGGATAATGAATGCTGTGTAGGGGTAGATACACGAATATGGCTCGCTACTTGGAAATCTGACCTATTTAGCTCCTATTATTGGGAATCTGATTAAACATCAATACTCTGTTAGGAAAACATGATTTAGGGCAGAAAGCTTTATAAAATTATTTCTGAAACTAATGTAAAAATATAAATGTCCCCATATCTTCACCATCCAACACTTTAATCTTCCTACTAAGTCCCCAAATGTCCTCTAGACCGTTAAAAATAACTATGCATATAATGAAAGTAGAAGCCTTTGAATAGTCATCCCAGCATGGAGGAATTACAAGGATATTGCAGATTGCACCAAATGCAATGATGTACGAACATATCCCTGAGATAAATGGGAAAGGCTGGCCGGGTGGGGTCCAAGAACTATCCATACCCACCTTCATCAGCTTCAGCTCTATGCTGGACGTACCCAGTTTCAGCTGTCTTTAAAATAGCTCGCTGAAGCCCCAGTTTCAGCCTCTCTATTTCTCTGATTTAATGGAACAGGAATGAAGCAGGGACAGCTGCGAGTCTTAGCGCTGAGCAATAGCCACAACACTCCCAGGCAGAGGAGTGTTGAGACTTACCAATGATGTAACCACTAAAAACGATGACTTACCATAAAAGCTCATCTTATATAAGCAAGCAGTGTCAGTGCTGAATAACTTGTACAGCCAAGACATTGGTGCACTTTGTGTGTACGTTGCAGTGGTGGGAATGGGTCCAGGGCCTGCACGACAGTGCGTAAGACGTCTGCTCTCAGTGGACTTACAGTGGAGTAGGGTGACAAACAGATTCTGGGCGAAGTAAGGAAAAGAAGGTGCTGCTACGGCATCAGCATAACCCTCTAATTTGTGGACGCTGCTCCAGGTGTTTGTTGGACACGTAGGCCTGTGTCTGGTCCGTAAATCGGCCCTGCTCTTCTGTTGTCCCCTTTTGCTCCCACCCTCCTCGCCTTGTGCCTGTTGGCTTTTTTGTTTGCTTTTTGGTGCCAGAGAGACATTACTGACTTGGAAGGGAAAGCAAACTGGGCTTCATTGTTTGCGACCTAACTGTGGATTCCGGGGAATTCCTGTGGCTCGGGGCAGGTCAGCTGTTTCCAGGACTGAGGTCCCAGGCAGGGTGGCATCCCGCATTCTCCTGGTAGCACTCCCCTTCCCATTCAAGAACAGCAAGCGCTCAGTGCCCCTGCCGTCTCTAAGGGTGAGCGAGCTGGGCAGGGAGCTTTTGATGGGTCCCTTTTATCTGCCCACCGCAGCGCTGGCCCTGTGGGAAGCAGCCCGTTGAGTCATGCAGCTTCCCACAGCGGCTCCAATCGCCTACTTTTTATACTGTTTTGGTTTTTGAACTGAGTAAAGACGTTGAGTGAGGAGTGAGGTAGGAGTTGAGTAGCTGTGTACTTGGAGTTTGGAACTTGGAGGGGAAGGAGGCATGTGATTACAGACTGGTGTGTAAGATTCCTAAGTCATACGGGTAAACTAGATAAAAAATGAACATTATTTAACTATAACTGTACACTAATATGTATGTCAATGCAAAAAGGCAATACCCACTACACTAGTCCTGGTACACGTAGATGGGAATTGGTAAGTCTAGGCACATGACTCACTTTAGAAATTAAAACCTTAAAGTAGGAAACATTGTCTCTACCAAACATAAAATATTATTTTGAAAACTCTGTTTCATTCAAACAAATAGACGCTCAGAGATGCTGCTGTGAATCTGCCTATGAGACAGGTGGTTTTGCTAGGTTAATTTAGCCTGTGAGAGTATAGGATAACAAAAGTCTGTGAATCTTGGCATATTGCTTCAGAATTTATGTCCACACCAAGGCTGGGGCATGCAAGTCACTGTGTTTTGTTCCTGTAATTAGTGCCTATAATTTGAAATCACTTTTAACCAAAGTTTTAAAGGAAGTCTAGGTTAAAAAAAAAATTGGATATTGTTAGTCAAGCTGAACTACTGCCAATAAAAATAACATTAGTCACTAAAATGAGGCAAAGCTTGTTCCTTCTATGTGATCTTGGAAACCATTGGAAGATCCATTTGCAGTTGTGCATAAACAACTTGGTTAGGGATGTTGTGTGATGGTTTATGGTAACTCTCAGGCAAGTCTTGGACAATATGAACCTTGCACTCAAGAGATTAAACATTTACCAAGAAGGAGGGTTAGTTTGCTAGTAAATATTTTAGGTGGGGACTTCATTCCTTCAGACACACCTAAACAGAAAGTTCCTGTGGTGGAGACAGGGAGCACACACCCACTTGTCAGCTGAGGTTACGGTTCCCCACTCCGAGTGCAGAGATGAGGCCATCAATTAGGTCATTCAGGTCCATGTAGTTCATGATAAGTGCCCAGAGATTTCAGGCATAGCTAATGTATTCCTGCTCATGTATATACTGTTTTGAATGCAGATATGCAGACATAGCAGTAACAGTGGTTGGTACTTAATAGTTCTTAGAATGAAGAGTATGTTACATTAAAAAAACAACTTTTATATGGAAATTTATGTACAAGTTGTATGTGTACAGATTTGTGAGTGGCAACTCAAATCCGTACCAAATTTTGTAAACTTGGTAGTCTGGAGTATACTACATTTGGGGGCTTTCCTGTTCTGACTTCAGGCGAATATATTGAAAGGTGAGACACCAGGGAATGAATTTAAAATAGTGACATTTCAAGTCACAGGGTTTTCCCTGTGTCTTCCTGAATGAGCAGTGCTCTGCCCAGGTGCGAATGACGGATGACCTCTTGGAAGCTGGGTGTGAGCGGTATGGTGCCGCGGCAAGGTGGCTTCACTGTGAGCCTCAGGTACCTTGGCATATAGGCAGATACCTGAGAGTGAGCACGGATGCCTGCTAAGAGGGTGTGAAATAGAAGACATTGTTCAAGGGAGTGGTTGGAAGTTTTCTTAATTTTCCTTGTTTACAGAAATTACTGTGGAAAAATGCATAAATCTTTTGCCAAATAAATCCACTCCCTTTGAGGATGCATCTGTTAGGTCCAGTGGAAAGGTATTATTTGACCCAGTTTTCCAAGTGATAGATAATACTACAGTCTAGAGTGGGAAGTATGGCAGTCTATTTTGTGTATTTAGGAGGGGTTCCTATATAGTATAAAAACATTTTGAGAGGTAGTAACCTGTTTCAGGCCAAAAATAACTGGTATATTTATAAACCCAAGAAATGTAACTTAAAAGATCATGCATGGTTTTAGCTAAAAAAAAAAAAAAAAAAAGGAAAACCCATAAAACACCTATCTTCTTCAACTTAAACTAATAAAATACTATTAATATTTATGGGGCATTTAATACATTTTTCTTCAGAATTTGGTTATGAGCTACAAATACTCACCCATACAGATTACCACTAATATTCTTCTAATGAAATTATGGTGCCTAAGGTGGAGCAGCCATACAACTCTTCTTGGGCATTTCTGAGGACAAAGTTAGCAAACTAGAGACAATACCATTTCCAACCACAACTGCACTCTTTGAAATGAGACCTGCGATTTCTATTAAATTCTAGAAAACACATTACCTTCTCATTTGCTGAATCAAAAGAAAATCCAGTTGTTACACACCCTCATTACAACCCACTTAAATGTGGTTATAGAAATCAGGAAGTCGTCCATTAAGGCAGAACATTTCCAAATGCCTTAAATTGTTTGTACAAATAATATTTTCTTTTGAACTCTGTAGAGGAAGCATATTTTACTTCTTAATGGTTCTCAGTTGGACAATTGAATTATTGTTTTCCTTTTTTATTTATTTTTTAAAACCACCCTTATTTTTGCACCCACGCAGAAACCACACACAACTAAGGACCGAAACAGCTGGGAAGGTTGCACATTTCAGGTGGGGTTTTTCTCTTCAAAAAAACCTGTCGTTTGAGAGAGATGTTTTCCTCATATTAGCTCTGATTTTTAAAGAACATAATTTGATTTAAATTGAAATTCAAGGGCATGGATTTTTAAATTTCAGGCTCTTAAAATCTGTCTGAAACTTAAATCGCAAGGCAACGCCTCAAAGGAAAAAAAACTAACTTACTGATACACATTAATCCCCTGAAACCTCTTAATGCCTTTTGTGATTTGTTCTGCTAAACACAGAGTAGTAGTTTAGTCTATTTCACAGAGAACTTGGTTTCTTATCTCCTTTGGTAAATTAAATACGCTTTGAGGTCATAAAGTTTTACTCATATTTTTATTCTTGCATAATACTTTAAAGCTTTATTTGTAGCAGAGGCTTAGTAAATATTTTTTGCATGAATAGTTCCCCTGCAAAAATCTAGCAAACCCATCTATAGAAACAAATCACATTAGGGTGCATACATAAAATTTTTGAGTCACATATTAAATAATATGTACATATTTGGGTAGGTTGAACTGATTTAGTGGAGTAATAAACTGAATTTTGAGGGGGAAATAGTTCA
This sequence comes from Phataginus tricuspis, assembly GCA_029783875.1. Classification (NCBI taxonomy): domain Eukaryota; kingdom Metazoa; phylum Chordata; class Mammalia; order Pholidota; family Manidae; genus Phataginus; species Phataginus tricuspis. The sequence continues at coordinate 9,401,604 of JAQQAC010004253.1, read as the reverse complement.
TGTAATTACATGCAAACACAAACACATACAGAACTTTTCATGTACTTGAGAATCATTTAGAATAAATTCCTTCTTTGTAAATATTTCAAACCAGAGCTATAGGTTTTTCTGTTGTATTTATTCAGCATTTATTGACTGCCTGTTAGCTGGCACTGCGTCACTCCCTGGGGAACTGGTGGTGAAGAGAGGTTGAAACTCTTGCCTTCATGGAGTCTACAGACTAACGGATAAGATTGCAGCAATATCCTTTTAGGTTCACATAACTTAAAGAAGGCTTATTTCAGGGTGAGTGCGAAGGGAATGAAAGAGAACTTTACGGAACTTACAAATGACTTATAAAAGCTCACAAATACCAACAAAATGATGAGGCAGTGAAGTAACTGCTGTGGCCCCATATAACTTGGGAAGCAGGGAGATACAATGGATCCTCATTTTTCATAAATTATGTATTTGTGAATTTGCCTTCTCTATATAATTTGTTGGTATCCCCCAAATCAATATTCTGCCCCTGTGATGGTCATTTGCAGACAGGCAAAAAAGCTGACGCCCCTGTGGGGCCATGAGGCAGCCATGGCTTATGGAAGACTAGGTAGGATTGTTTCGTCCTAAGAGCAAGAGGCTGAAGTGTGTTGAGCAAAATTTAACTGAGCAAATTTAAAGATCTTATCTGCTTTATTCAGTGACTCATGACTCAGGCAGCCTCCAATCTAGCAGCTAGAAAGGGGTGCTGATGAAAGGGGTTCAAGGGAAGAGATTTCTAGATCAAAGTGTGCAAAAACAAGGAAGTCATATCAGGCATTTGCCAGCTGGTTGAAGTTGGGTTACCCGTGTAGAACCAAGGGAGGTTTGGAGACAGGTCAGGTAACATGCTGGGCAGGCAAGCAGTGACCAGTGGATTCAGGTCTTCCGTTTCTAGGAGAGAAACTTAGTTAAGTTTTGGTTTGCATATGTGGGATTTAGCATGAGTGACTCCATCTTGGGCCTAACCTGGTTACCTTCACAAACAAAAGGACCAGAGAGTAGAGCCAGGAACCTGATATGGTAGTTTTTCTTCCATTCCTTTTATTCTGTCTATGGCTGTATTTCCTGTCAGTAAAACTCATTTATCCTGTAAGTACTCAAGTGCCCACCAGATCTAAGGCACTATCCATGGCTTAAGTAATTTTTATTTATATTTTCATACATAAATATATAAATATAAGTTATATTTATATATTAAATAACCAATTACAGTTGTCACAGTTGTGTTGAATGCTACAGAAGCAGAGTATATTACGCTAAGAGAACCTATTCGGTACAGACCAGGCGTAGTTGGATAAGTGGGATGATGAGGAAAGGCCACTCTGAGGAAGTGATGTTCCATCAGTCATGGAGAAGTGGCAGGTGAAGGGGAGTAGGGAGAACATTCCAGATCTAGGGAAGGGATGAGTGAAGGCCTTGAGGAAGAAAGGAGACAGCCAAAGGGAAAGTGGCTTGTGTGAAGGTTATGGGCAGGTAGATAAGACCTAGTAGGCCATGTAAGGAATATGGAATTTTAGCCCAGAAACAATGAGAAGACATTGCAGGGCATTCATCAGAGAAATGACATCATATTTACATTTTTAGTAGGTTAATCTGACTGCCTTATGGAAGACTTAAGAACGCTGACCCACATGGACTTTTCTTAAGATGTTTTAATTGGCCATTTCTTTAGGTTTGTCCCCAGAGAAACTGTGTCACGGGTAACCTCACTTTACAATGTAACCTATGGATACCTGTGGTTTTGTACGCACTTGCATTGACCCATGGAGCTACATTTAGAGTACAGTTTCTTACGTGAATAGAATGGTCTTAGGGAAATTGGGATCCTATGGTTGACATGATTTCAAGGCTGAACCATGACATAGCCCTGATGACATTTTAGTCATAACTTTTTGTGAAATAACAAACATATTTTATTGCCTGTTGGTAAACATCAGACATCAGAAAGGTAAGTGGTGCCCGTGTGGGTGTTGGTAATTTCCTACTTTGCTTAGTGGAACCGATCCACCCATTTTGAATATAATGTAAATTTTGCATCCACTGTGAATACAGCTTTTGAAGATAGAATCGTGTAGCTTCTGACTAGAACTGTTGGGCTGGTTTCTTAGAACCCCAAGTTTTAGTACTTCAGGGAAGAAAGAGACCTTGGAGAACATGAGAGCGAGGCCTGTCATTTTGCTTTAGAAACATGTGAAATGATTTTCTAAAGTCACACCAGTATGACAACCTTGATCGCCTGGTCCCTAGGTCATGAACTTTGACTCTGAGTTTATTTGTTGGTTCATTCAGTAAAACCTTATCAAGCGTCTGTGATTTTCACACACTGTTTTGGGGGCTGAAGACACATCACTGCAAAACAGAAGGAAAAAAAATCCCCACCCTAATAGGTCTGTCCGAGGAGTTAGATAAAATATGTAAATTCAGTATATATTAAGTTAGACTGTGATAAGTGCCACACAGATATAAAAGGGAGATTATTTAAAATTTTCTCCAGTATTTCTAATGTACAGATATTTAATTTTAAGATAGTGGTATTACTGTAAATTGCTTATAAAATGAGCCTTGTTTTATACTCCATTCCTTGTGTAGCCAAATTTACATGACCATGTAAACATTGAAATATTTCTGGATTTGAAAACATTTTGTGCAAAAGGCACAGTAAAGGTAGTAAATACTTGGGACATGCTGGATGTAACAGCATGAGATTTTTTTCTGACACATTTGGGATGTTGAGGCATTTCTCTAGGTCAGTGTTTGACCGCCGTATCCTTCTCTAGCCATTGGACTTCTTCCCCTCTTGGGCAAATTTAGCCCAGTTGTACACCTGAACATTCATTGTCTTGATATGTGCACTACTGACGAAGACTAAGATGTATTATCCTCAGCTGGAGTATGCAGACTGAGAGCCAGAGGATATCAGGAGGACTTTGCCATATAGTCTAATGTTTAATGTTATCTTCTCAGGAGACACGGGGCTTTCAACTGAAATTGCCCTTTTAGGAGGTTTAGTCTGGCATCAGTATAGGTGATGAATCAACATGGAATTCTCTGCCAGTTCAGAGTGAGTCAAAGATTGCCTTCATCAGCAAATCTTTTATGGACCAAGAGAGAACATTTCTAAATGTGAATGAAATAATAAAATTACAGTTTCAATTTTGATATAAAATGTTTGGATCCGAAAGGCAATAGTCCCGGAGACTGTTTGAAATAAGTGAGTCAGTCAGGACATGGACACCCACAGATTCATGGAAAACTTATTGGCAAAAGGTAAGGACAAGCGTGCGAACAATGAAGAGAGACTTGTGAGGTGGGGAGAGGGAAAAACAACATAGAGGGAAAAGTTGGAAAGCAAGAAAGGGGTTGTATAATGGGTCTAAAAAAAAAGAAAACCTCATCTCGTATAGTTGTCACGAATATGAGGCTGGAAAAAGCTGAATCTGAGTAATTTCTGTCATAGATTCAGGATAGTTGCTGAGTCATGATTCAGAGGGCTGCGGAGAGAAATGTTTTCAAATCATGCTTGATTGTTGGGAAGCAGAGATAATGTCTTATTTCCTGCATAAGCAGGAGGGCCTGGATCACTGCTCCTGTAAGTGCGGGCGAGCCTCAGGGAAGGAGGTAGAGATGATCCTCACAGACCCTATTAAAGCATGTACTGATTCCTACTTAAAGGTAGTTTGAACTCCTAATTCCTCACACAAAGCAGGCATCTGTCCTCCTCCTGCCTCCCAAACCAGTAGCCACCAAACTGCCTAACATCAGAATCAACCGTGGGCACCTTACATTTGGATTCTTTGGCTCCACTGCAGATCTGAACTAAGGTGGGATCCTCGGGGATGAACCCTTGGGAACCTTTAGTTTTACGGAGATTCTTGGTGTCTCACCCAGCCTGTGGAAAACTACTACTCTGAAAAACAGGCCTGTGGTTTGTACCACAAGAAGCACAATTGGGGAGGGGAGTAAAATGGGGGGAAAATATCTGTTTCTGAGGTGTGCTTTTTGAATCAGCAGATCCCTGATGCTCAGGGTTTTGCCAATGGGGCCACAAAGCTCTTTGAAGAAGCCAGTTTGTGGGGAAACCTGGTTGTTTATTGGCACATTGTCCTCTACAGCCTGAAATGAGTTTTGGTTTAGACAACAAATTGATAAACACCCTAAGAATGAGAGATGGAGCTTGTGGGTCTTCATGGGGGCAGTGTAGCTGCTGTGCCAGTTTCCCAGAGATGAAAAATAGCAGTTTTTCAAGTTAAAATCACATACAAGGTGAAATTAGTTCATGACCATACAGACTTTCGGTTTTCTAGAATTCTCTACCAATACTATCTTTGTGCAAAGAACCTTATGAGTAATTTAGTACATGCAAACATGAGTAAAATATTGTATCCTTACTAGGCCTATGAAGTAGAAGGGGCTAAAAAAATAATAGTTTTATGATGTAATCAGTAAAATATTAAGGAGAATGTGTTGACTGCTTTAGGTATAGTAAGAACAAAAATGTAAACACCAAAGCTGGAAAAGGGACTCGTGCCGGGGATGCCAGAAGATGCTTGAGTTAGAGGAGGTTATTTGAGCCGCGGCCTAAAGGTTAGGTAAGAGACAGCTTAGGAAATGTAGGTAAAGGAAAGACGTGGATATGAGAAACTAGGAGTGTTTAGTAGTTTCAAAGTGTTTAGAGATTAGAAATAGCATTATTTCAGGCTAAGGTACTAGAAAATTACCTATGATCACACCACGGAGGCCCCAAATCATTTGCAATATTCAGTCTGAACTTTACTTACCGTTGCTCCAGAAGAAGGAGGTTCCTCAGGAGGGCCGTGTCCCTGTGAATCCACTGACACTGAATAAAGGCAAAGGGCAAGAAGGTGGAGGTTAAAGGGGGTTTTATTCTCACAGCAGTAAGTCTCAGCCTCTCGTCTTCTCCGGCTTCCCTCCGCTGTTCTCTAGGCCCCCTGCTCCCATGCTCGGGCTGAATTCTCCAGGAGAACCAGGGCTCCGTGGCTCTCCACACCTACCCCTCTCCGCTCGCTCCCTGCTCTCCCCGCCAGCACTCTGCCTCCCCACCTATAACACCGGGAGGAACTCTGTGGGCAGGTCTCTGGGGACTGGTGGACACCTGACCAGTCATGTACCAGGAACTGCAGGAAGGAGAGAATGGGGGTTTCCTCTCCACCCCTCCCCTGGGCTGGTGCTCCCATGACCCACTAGCTGCTCTGTCCTTGGTAAACATCCCCAAAATGTGCAAACAGGCTCTTATGTATATAGACAATGGGCTCCATTAAGGCATGGTGGGAATCCTGGTCAGAAGTTCCCACCTGCTCCACACTTACCCATTCAAGGTTTTGAGTTGGATATTGGATAATGACATAATCAAAGGTGCCCTTTGGGGATTCCATGCAGACCATTAGTACATACGATGGGTGAGTTAGAGCCATAGAAGCTGGGAAACCCATAACTGTACCGAAATAAAATGATATGATTGTGCGGGTATGGAAGAAGGTTAGAGGGGAGAGATCAGCAGTATTTGGTAGATGTATGGAAGCAAGAATTGAGGAATATCCATCACTTGAGTTATGAGGAGAATGGTGTTATGAGCCAGTTTATGTATATATGTGGCCGAAGTCCCTGGGGGTGGAGCAGAATTGAGTTTTGATGTATGTTAAGCTATGGCTAGAGTGGTAGGAAAGCATAAATTTCAGATAGGCTCGTTTGGATTCAAAATTCAGTTCTGCTAGTCATGGCTCTGTGACCTTGCATATTATTTAACTGCTATATTTCATTATTTTCATTATTTGAAAAAACAGAATGGTAAGAGAAGACTTGGGTGTTTCTCCTGTGTCTACCTCGTGGGGTACTGAGGGTGGAGAGCTATGCCCAGTGCTGGTGCAAGTATCGAACAAATCTCCGCTCCTTCCCCAACCCCAACCCTGTTCTGGTTCTTCTTTCTCTTTCTGAGGCCAGTTCTTTGGAGAAGGAAAAATGGTTTGTGAGGTGAGACGAGTGATGATAGAAATAACAGAAAAATGCAGCTAGAGATGGGGAAGCGTGAGATTAGATGCTTTATGAGGGGTTGTTAGCTTTTGTGAGGAGGAGGGTCCCTCTGATGCAGGCAACTTGAAGGGAATAAATGAAGACAGTGTTGATCAGAGGGTCTTGGATTTCTCTCATAGAAGCAGAAGGTGAGGCCGTCTGGTACAAGAGAGTAGAAGTCTGGGGCTGGGTCCTTGAGAAAGAAGAAAATTCTTTTTAGATACTTGCTGTGGGAAATAAGATTAGGAGCAACCCAGAGTTGGATATAAGGATTGCCAAACAACAGAAGCAAAAGGGTTAGATAGTTTGAACTCTTAGTGTCCCTGTGGGTGTGTGAATTACGAGGGGAGAAGGTCATTGGAGGCCAAGAGGTTGTGGAACAGAGAAGCTGGATAGTGGACCAAGAGGGTGGTGCAGGAGAGGTCGGGTGCAGAGGAGAGGCACCAACAGGGTGCTTCAGGCTTTGTGGAATGTGAAGGAGGTCTGGGAGGTCGGTTCCTGGTGGCAGTGAGCATAGGGCAAGCATACTTGGTGTAAGCGGCTAGTTGTCAGCAACGAATTACTGATTGTATCCTTTAAGGCAGGATGGTTGGCGCCTGATTACCCTTTGAACACAAACAGCTCTGGGACTGTTTGCCTTTAATGATGATAAGCCTACTCGCTTTAGTGATGTAGCAGCCTAGTAGGCCGGCACTACTGTTTTTTTTTTTTCCTCCTTTGGCAGTGTTGGTGTGTTAGAACAGAATAGACTTTGGAATCAAACAGTCAAAATTAAATACCTGCTTCTCCTGTGAGAATGTGGGGCAAACTATCCTGGCTGATTCTGCAAAATGAAAGCACTTCAGTCATTGTGTGGACATTAAATACAATAGTGTCTGCAACATCTCTACTTCTCGGTAGAGGTGCTCCAGGGTGATCTACGCCCGGGGAAAATGGGTTCCAAATCGGGGGTTGTTTTGGCTTTGGGAAACAGGTCAAACACCAGTAAAACACCCTAAAACGAGGCACGTCAGCATAGCACACGCAGGTCTTCATTTTCTAATACGCATGCTTAGAAAGACCACAAAAATATGCGACTTGCAAACTGTGTCATGCACAACAATTCTTATTGCATTAACATAAAATCTCAGTAAAAGACCTTTGCTAGAATGCCAATGAAATTCATTTGAAGTAAATGTAATGAAGGCTGGAGAGAAACCAGCTAGAATCAAGTACTGGAATTTTGTGAAAGCGAAAGGCTGTCATTCTGTATTTGTATGTATTCATTTGCCAAATTTTGGCCCTCTGCGAATTACGTAACGTTTACATAAGAGCTCTCAGACTACCTTGTAGTTTGGTGGTTTCAAAGCAGATACTATTAAAAGGTCCGATCTCAGGTCAGAGTATATGAAGGAAAAACCTTAAGATACATAGTCCAGAGTTCTGGGCACCATTGTGACTTTCATCTTGGAGTCCTAATTCTCCTCAATTTTAATAGATAATTCTAACAATCTGTAGCAGTAGTCATGGCTCTCTTACAGGTAAACCCCCTGGCTTACAGAAGGTGTCTTTCTTCTTTGGAGTCCCATTGTTGTATTAGTGAGGAAAAAAGAAACTAGACTGAGGATCCAGTTAGACCTGGAGAGAATGGAAGTTTGGTGATTTGGCCACAAGGTCTGAATCCCAGTCTAAATGTGCAGTAGCAGGCAATGCTGGGGCCCATGCTGAGAGGCCAGAGTAAAGCAGGCCACAGGTTCATGCCTGGGGACCCATGGGATGTCAGGACCCAGGTACGCAGGAGGCACCAGCAGCAGGCGTGGGGATTTAGGTGGTTGCAACTCCTGCAGAGAGCCTGGGGAGGGTGGTTAGAGAATAAACAGGTACAAGAGAAAGCAGGAAGAAATTGCTTGATATTATTAAGCCAATGGATCCCAAAGTGGGGATTCTGTCCATGTGTCCTGTTCAGAGTCTGGGTTTGCATCTGAGATGAACCAAATATGGCATGATTGATAGTAATAGAGCTGTGATGAAGCTGGCAAGACAGATCCTGACTGTGCTGAGTACCTGGGCAGTTTGATAAGAGTTTAATTTTATGACGGTTTTCACTTACAGGCTGTCCATTCCTCATTGTTTTTTAATGCTTAATTATCAAACTGCTATAATATTAAGTAACTCCTTGTTACTTAAGTAATATCTAATATACTCTTCCATTGTGGTACCTCTCATTTGCTGAAACCTGACTTACCCGAATGTAATGCTGCACAAGGATGTATCCGTAGGCTATAAAAGAGTTTGAATGCAAGTTTTCAGACGTGTTTTCAAGATTAATCTCTTTGATTTGTTTGGCATTAAAAAAAAATCCAAAAAACAATGGACTACTGGGAGGACATTGGGGGGAACCTGGTTTAGTTATTCAGAGGTAACTAAAATTTCCTGTGTTTTTGACGCACCCTTAGATTCCAAGGGAGCTAAGATGTGTTAGAAGAAAAGATAGTACCTCTGAGGCCTGGGGTGTATCACAGTGACCTCCCAGCATGCAGGAGGGGGCCTGTGATTTTTTTTTTCCTGTTGCTTTAAAAAGCAGTTTATTGGCTTTGCAACTAGGCCTCCATGGAGCTGGACGCCACAAATGGAGTGGAAAAATCTTATTTGATGTTGCGGCTCCCAGAAAATAACTAGGGTTTGTGGTTGCCAGTAATGCCAGTGTTGCAGACAGAGTGGACAGCCCAGCAGTGGGGTTGTTAATTGCTACCAAAGACACGCAATATCTGGTGAGAGAGTCGTTGTCACTTTTTATATCACGCCGTCTGTTTGGCAGACACAGTATTTATTTTTCAGGCCCACCACCAGCTGATCATGCTTCTCACTTTGTTTATGGGTTTTATTGTTCCTGAACCAACACTTTCCCCTGGACACTTCGGTCAGGCTGCCACCTTTGCTCTTGTCAATGTTCAAAGAATGAGAACTCCTAGCGGGAGTTCAGGCATGGACTGCTGGAGTGATGCCTGTTACACACTTGGTAGTGTAATGCTGGGTGTCGCTAGGCTCTGTATATTGGTTCTACTCGTATTTTTCTCGATGTGGCCAGATCTAGAGCCCGCTGTGACAGACCCACCTGCTCTGACTCGTACCCTCTGTTCAGTGTTGATGGGCAACTGCCTTTCTCCCACTCTTCATAAACAGTCGGTGCCAGGGGATGTTAAGAAAGAGCTTGGCAGAGCCTACATTTCACACTCAAATAGAAAAGTCGAGTGACTGTCAGGGAATCATCTGGACTTTCAAAATATATCGCGTTGGTTCACATGGCGTTTAGTGTATAGACTTTTACAGGTTTTTGCGGTTCCCTTGAAATTTAATTAGGTCTGAATCCTACTGCTAACCCAGTTCTTCTCTGTTCCTCAGTGTATCTGAACGTCATAAGTGACTTGCGCACTCTAATGAAGTGAAAAAAATGTGTCGTTGACGTAATTCTGTATGTCACTGTTTGTGACCCGTACTTTCGATTATATTTATGTGTTTAGGTTTGAAGAAACACTTCTGGGAGAAATATTTAACACAGCGTTGTCTGATTATGGCATAAATGTTGGTTGGGTATAAGAGAAGCATGCTTTCTTAATTTTCCTTCTAGTTGCGAAGTCTGTAAACGAAGGTGATCAGTTGTTGAAACATTTAATGATATAATGCTTAACACTTAAGGTGGTGGGGGTGTGTCCGCAATGAGCAGGGAATGATTTTCTTTGTTCTCGCTCATTCTTCTAGGCGAGACAGGGTTTCCACAGTCAAAAATAGTAGGGTGAATTTAAGCCTGCTGAAGAGATTAAGTCAAGAAATAGACAGCTTACGAATGTTTCAGAATTTATCATATTAGTAAATATAGAAGCCATTATTGTATTCACCATCTATAATTCAACTGTTGTCTCTGTGAATGTTTATTACTCTCAGTACCTGTCATAAATGCACATGAATAATAGATTTCTTTTGTTCCAAAATTGTGGAGATAAGAAGGAAACCTGTAGCAATATTCTTGACCTCAATTTGTTGGAAAGTTAAAATTTATATATGAGGCTATATTTTGATTGCTTTCCAGTAATCTCACGGCCCAGATGGTCAGGAAGGAAGAAGATTATTGCTGGTGACTACAGCCAGGAAAGTTCCACGCAGGTGGCAAGAATGTGAACCGCTAACATAATTTTCCAAAGTATTTGGCCTATCCTTTTCATAATATTTTATGAAGCCTAGAATAAGAGTTGGTACATTTCTCCTTACAGAGCAAGTAGACTGTGTGAGTGTATTGTTAAACTCATTAATTCATTTAATGATCATCTATTGAAAGCCCACTGGGTATCAAGTATTGCTTTTGGAATACTGCTCTCACTAAATCAAGCTGTCAAGCCACCTAGGTATGGGCAAAATCTGTAATTGCAGGACCAGATGTTGTGTTCAGTGTTACTCGGGACCCCAAACTCAGATAATGAAATGGTCATTTATGTAAATATTAACAAAATGTGGAACATCACAAACAACTGCTTGTAAAAAAGTATTGGGTATTAGAAATTTGCACGCAATAAACATTTTCAAATTTTGCTTAAATAAATTCTTAGAAGAAATGGCTTTTAAGCAGTCATGAAATCAATAGCTGTTTTGTATTAAGGCACTGCGATGAGTGCCGAGGGAATCTTTGTGTATGTTCTGGGCCCACGGTCTGGTAGACAATAGGCTCCCTCCCATTTTCATCATTTAAGGCATTTCCAAGTCCTGGTTTCTCATCTCTTGAGAGCTGCTGGGGTACAGTAGGCAGCTTGTATCTGCCTGATGTGTGTGGAGATTCCTGTTAGAGTTTAAGGGTCAGGCAGGCAAAGAAATGAATGGCTAACCATTAGTTCTTTCTCTTAAAACCCAGTTTATACGATACCTTGAGTTATTTTGTACTTACTTTATAGGATTAATTCCTGTTTTCTATTGTTGTGCTTAGTAAACAACTAAGGTAGTACTTTGATACCATTATAAATAAAGATTTAGAGGCAAAGTTAGATAGGAGTTTAAAAAGTTAGTAGGCTGCTACCAATTTGGGACACATTTAGTGTACCTGGCTATTCACTTTCTTAAAGGAACAAATGATGAGCATGGATATGTTCGCTGGGAGCTCGGAATGTACACTTTAATGGAACTGAGACTATAATATCTCAAGAAAGCAATCTTAGTTTTTTTGAAGTAATTTCCCTGAAAAACCAGCAAAATAAAAAAATGGGACAAAACATATTGTCAACTTGAGGCAGACCCAGAAAACTGCCGGAGGGAGTGTAGTTTTGGTTTTCTGGAGCCAGACAGGCAATTGCTTTTGCATGTTAAAAATTTTTCTCCTCAGACATTCTCATTATAATCAACTAGTATCACACTGAGTCTATAAATAATACTTATGTGGGAAACAGACCAGAAAACTATTCAAGTAAAGCAGAAAACAGCATTGTTAATTTTTAGAGGTGCAGCAGTTAAAAAGAACCTGAATTTCCTTGCTAATAATTAAAATTTGATTTATGGCAACTCCACAATTTACTCTGGGAGTGGTAGTTACTTGGGGAAGCCTGTGGACTTCTGCAGTTATAACAAAACACTGGCTTGAGCTACGAGGGTGCTACAGTATGGACCAGGGATCATTTTCCTGGGTGACCAAGTGGGAGGTTCTAGTAAACCCCATACCCCTGCCAATCTAAAGTCAAATTATATTTTAATTTATTCCAAAAGTACCTGGTGGCAGACTTCTTTGTGCTAGATCTTTACTAAATCCTTTGGGAAAATTAATAATAAATGATCTGTGACCTCCTAGTATTTAGGTTAGTAGGAAAATAAAGCATTTATACCGTGTTTTATTTTACATTATTTGTTAAAGCAATTATAAATTTTTATTAGTTTTAACAAAATCTGGCAGTCTCATATCTTACCAGTCCTCACCACTAATTCCCCAGAAAGACAGCTTTGGCCTTTTAGCCATTTGTTCCATTTCTTTGAAGACCATGATCATCCCCCCTGCACCTCCCCAACTTTAGATAGCATCTTTTCACTTTATACTGTTGACACACCATGTCTCAAGTTCATACCATCTTGTGTTCCTTTCCTCTATTAAGGAGTTAAAACTTAAACATTAAAAATTGTTTTTGTCAAAATTATATTCAATGACTTTGTACGTATTATGATTCAGCTATTTTGTTTGTTACTTGTATAACTTCATTTTCCCAGGAGTTAATAATTGCCTTTGCTTTTATTTTAAAATAAAGGAACATTTAAATTTTCTCTAACTACCCTGAGACACATCAGGATATTGACCAGTTCTGTTCTTCTCTGGAGACATTTAACTGGAACTCCTAACCCATTCCAGTCTAGACAAGATCATCTCTTGGACCTTTTGCATAGCTGCTGTCCTGGAATATCAAAGTGTAGTCCTGGGAATTCCATTTGCTTTTCTGCTTTATTGGATCTCCTATTTATAGATTTCATATCCTCTTCCCTTTGTTTATTCCCATGTTTTGTTAGAGTGCATTATCCAATAGCTCCTGATACAAGGGAACATAAGAGGGTAAGTTCTGTGTTCGTCTTTTTTTAATTTTTTATTAAGCTATTATTGATATACACTCTAATGAAGGTTTCACATGAAAAAACAATGTGGTTACTACATATACCCATACTATCAAATCCCCACCCATACCCCAATGCAGTCACTGTCCATCAGTGCAGTAAGATGCCACAGATTCATGGTTTGCCTTCTCTGTGCTACACTGTTTTCCCCGTGATCCCCCACACCATATTACTAAACATAATACCCATCAATCTCCTTCTCCCACCCTCCCCATCCAACCTCCCACACCCCTCCCCTATGGTAACCACTAGTTCCTTCTTGGAGTCTCTGAGTCTGCTGCTGTTTTCTTCCTTCAGTTTTGCTTCATTGTTATACTCCACAAATGAGGGAAATCATTTGGCATGTGTCTTTCTCCGCCTGGCTTATTTCACTGAGCACAATATCCTCCAGCTGCATCCATGTTGTTGCAAATGGTAGGATTTGTTTCTTTCTTATGGCTGAATAGTATTCCATTGTGTATCCCATCTTCTTTATCCATTCATCTACTGATGGACACTTAGGTTGCTTTCGTATCTTGGCTATTGTAAATAGTGCTGTGATAAACATAGGGGTGCATATGTCTTTTTGAATCTGAGAAGTTGTATTCTTTGGGTAAATTCCAAGGAGTGGGATTCCGGGTCAAATGGTATTTGTATTTTTAGTTTTTTGAGGAACCTCCATATTGCTTTCCACAATGGTTGAACTAGCTTACATTCCCACCAGCAGTGTAGGAGGGTTCCCCTGTCTCCGCATCCTTGCCAGCATTTGTTGCTGTTAGTCTTTTGGATGGTGGCCATCCTTACCGGTGTGAGGTGATAGCTCATTGTGGTTTAAATTTGCATTTCCCTGATGATTAGTAATGTGGAGCATCTCTTCATGTGTCTGTTGGCCATCTGAATTTCTTCTTTGGAGAACTGTCTGTTCATATACTCTGCCCATTTTTTAATTGGGTTATTTGCTCTTTGGGTGTTGAGGCATGTAAGTTCTTTATATATTTTGGATGTTAACTCCTTGTCGGATATGTCATTTTACAAATATATTCTCCCATACTGTAGGATGCCTTTTTGTTCTGTTGATGGTGTCCTTTGCTGTACAGAAACTTTTTAGTTTTATGTAGTCCCATGAGTTCATTTTTGCTTTTGTTTCCCTTGCTCGAGGATATGTGCTCAGGAAGAAGTTACTCATGCTTATATTCAGGAGATTTTTGCCTATGTTGTCTTCTAAGAGTTTTATGGTTTCATGACTTACATTCAGGTCCTTGATCCATTTCGAGTTTACTTTTGTGTAAACTCAAAATGGATTAAACAATAATCCAGTTTCATTCTCTTGCATGTAGCTGTCCAGTTTTGCCAACACCAGCTGTTGAAGAGGCGGTTATTTCACCATTGTATGTTCATGGCACCTTTATCATATATTAATTGGCCATATATGGTTGGGTTTATATCAGGGCTCTCTAGTCTGTTCCATTGGTCTATGGGTCTGTTCTTGTGCCAGTACCAAATTGTCTTGAGTACTGTGGCTTTATAGTTGAGCTTGAAGTTGGGGAGCATAATTCCCTCAGCTTTATTTTTCCTTCTCAGGATTGCTTTGGCTATTCAGGGTCTTTTGTGGTTCCATATGAATTTTAGAATGATTTGTTCCACTTCACTGAAGAGAGCTATTGGGAGTTTGATTGGATTGCATTGAATCCATAGATTGCTTTGGGTAGTATAGCGATTTTGACAATATTTATTCTTCCTACCCAAGAGCATCGGATGAATTTCCATTTGTTAGTGTCCTCTTTAATTTCTCTTAGGAGTGTCTTTTAGTTTTCAGGGTATAGGTCTTTCACTTTCTTGGTTAGGTTTATTCCTAGATATTTTATTCTTTTTGATGCAATTGTGAATGGAATTGTTTTCCTGATTTCTCTTCCTGCTACTTCATTGTTAGTGTATAGGAATGCCACAGATTTCCATGTACTAATTTTGTATCCCACAACTTTGCTGAATTCAGATATTAGTTCTAGTAGTTTTGGAGTGGATTGTTTAGGGATTTTTATGTACAATATTATGTCATCTGTAAACAGGGACAGTTTAACTTCTTCCTCGCCAATCTGGATGCCTTTATTTCTTTGTGTTGTTTGATTGCCGTGGCTAGGACCTCCAAAACTATGTTGAATAAAAGTGGGGAGAGTGGGCTTTCTTGTCTTGTTCCTGATCTTAAAGGAAAAACTTTCAGCTTCTTGCTTTTAAGTATAATGTTGGCTGTGGATTTGTCATATATGGCCTTTATTATGTTGCGATGCTTGCCCTCTATACCCATTTTTTTGACAGTTTTTATTGTGAATTGATGTTGAATTTTGTCAAATGCTTTTTCAGCATCTATGGAGATGATCATGTGGTTTTTATCCTTCTTTTTGTTGATGTGGTGAATGATGTTGATGGATTTTCGAATGTTGTACCATCCTTGCATCCCTGTAATAAATCCTACTTGATCATGATGAATAATCCATTGGCTGTATTTTTAAATTCGATTTGTGAATATTTTGTTGAGTATTTTTGCATCTGTGTTCATCAGGGATATTCGTCTGTAATTTTCTTTTTTTGTTGTGTCTTTGCCGGGTTTTGGTATTAGAGTGATGCTGGCCTCACAGAATGAGTTTGGAAGTATTCCTTCTTTTTCTATTCTTTGGAAAACTGTAAGGAAGATGGGTATTAGGTCTTCTCTAAATGTTTGATGAAATTCAGCAGTGAAGCTATCAGGTCCAGGTGTTTTGTTCTTAGGTAGGTTTTTGATTACCAGTCCAATTTCGTTGCTGGTAATTTGTTGAGATTTTCTGTTTCTTTCTGGGTCTGCCTTAGAAGGTTGTATTTTTGTAGAAAGCTGTCCATTTCTTCTAGGTTATTCAGTTTGTTACCATATAATTGTTCATAGTATTCTCTAATAATTCTTTGTATTTCTGTGGTGTCCGTAGTGATTTTTCCTTTCTCATTTCTGATTCTGTTTATGTGAGTAGACTCTCTTTTTTTCTTGATAAGTCTGGCTAGGGGTTTATCTATTTTGTTTATTTTCTTTAAGAACCAGCTCTTCCTTTCATTGATTCTTTCTCTTGTTTTATTCTTCTCGATTTTATTTATTTCTGCTCTAATCTTTATTATGTGCCTCCTTCTACTGACTTTGGCCCTCATTTATTCTTTTTCTAGTTTTGTTAATTGTGAGTTTAGCCTGCTCACATGGGATTGTTCTTCTTTCCTGAGTCAGGCCTGTATTGCAATATACTTTCCTCTTAGCACAGCCTTAGCTGCCTCCCAGAGATTTTGCTGTGTTGAATTATTGTTGTCATTTTTTTCCATATATTGCTTGATCTCTGTTTTTATTTGGTCATTGATCCTTTGGTTATTTAGGAGCATGTTGTGATGCCTCCATGTGTTTGTGGGACTTTTCATTTTCTTTGCATAATTTATTTCTAGTTTCATAGCCTTGTGGTCTGAGAAACTGGTTGATAAAATTTCAATCTTTTTGAATTTACTGAGGCTCTTTTTGTGGCCTAGTATGTGATCTATTCTTGAAAGTGTTCCATATGCACTTGAGAAGAATGCATATTCTGCTTTTGGGTGTAGAATTCTGTAGATGTCTGTTAGGTCCGTTTTTCTAATGTGTTGTTCAGTGCCTCTGTCTCCTTACTTATATTCTGTCTGGTTGATCTGTCTTTCAGAGTGAGTGGAGTGTTGAAGTCTCCTAGAATTAATGCATTGCATTCTATTTCCCCCTTTAATTCTGTTAGTATTTGTTTCACATATGTAGGAGCTCCTGTGCTCTATGCAGAGATATTTGTAATGGTTGTATCTTCTTGTTAGATTGACCCCCTTTATTATTATGTAATGTCTTTCTTGTGCCTTTCTTTGTTTTCATGTCTATTTTGTCTGATACTAGTACTGCAACTCCTGCTTTTTTCTCCCTATTAGTTGTATGAAATATCTTTTTCCGTCCTTTCACTTTTAGTCTGTGTACGTCTTTGGGCTTAATGTGAGTCTCTTGTAGGCAGTATATAGATGGGTCTTGCTTTTTTGTCCATTCAGGGACTCTATGTATTTTGATTGGTGCATTCAGTCCATTTACATTTAGGGTGATTATCGATAGGTATGTAATTATTGCTGTTGCAGCCTTTAGATTCGCTATTACCAAAGGTTCCAGGTTAACTTCCTTACTATTGAAGAGTCTAACTTAACTCACTTAATATGGATTACAAACACAATCTAAAGGTTCTTTTTATTCTCCCCCTTTTTCTTCCTCCTTCATTCTTTATATATTAGGTATCTTATTCTGTACTGTTTGTCTATCCCTTGATTCACTTAGGGGATAGTTAATTTCATTTTGCATTTGCTTAGCAATTAGCTGTTTTACTTTCTTTACTGTGGTTTTATTACCTCTGGTGACAGCTATTAAACCTTAGGAACACTTCCATCTATAGCTGTCCCTCCCAAATACACTGTAGAGAAGTTTGTGGGAGGTAAATTCTCTCAGCTTTTATTTATCTGGAAATTGTTTAATCCCTCCTTCAAATTTAAATGATAATCTTGCTGGATAAAGTATTCTTGGTTCAAGGCCCTTCTGCTTCATTGCATTAAATACATCAGGCCACTCCTTTCTGACCTGTAAGGTTTCTGCTGAGATGTCTGATGATAGCGTGATGGGCTTTCCTATGTATGTGATCTTATTTCTCTCTGGCTGCTTTTAATAGTCTGTTCTTATCCTTGATCTTTGCTATTTTAATTACTTTATGTCTTGGTGTTGTCTTCCTTGGGTCCCTTGTGTTGGGAGATCTGTGCATCTCCATGGCCTGAGAGACTATCTCCTCCCCCAGATTGGGGAAGTTTTCAGCAATCACCTCCTCAAAGACACTTTCTATCCCTTTTTCTCTCTCTTCTTCTTCTGGTACCCCTATAATGTGAATATTGTTCTGCTTGGATTGGCCACACAGTTCTCTCAATGTTCTTTCATTCTTAGATATCCTTTTTTCTCTCAGTGCCTCAGCTTCTTTGTATTCCTCTTCTCTGGTTTCTGTTTCATTTATTGTCTCCTCCACTGTATCTAATCTGCTTTTAATACCCTCCTTTGTGCTCTTTAATGATTGGATCTCCAACCGGAATTCATTCCTGAGTTCTTGAATATCTTTCTGTACCTCCATGAGCATGTTAATGATTTTTATTTTGAACTCCCTTTCAGGGAGTGTAATGAGGTCGATGTCATTTAAATCTTTCTCAGGAGTTTTATTAATAATTTTACTCTTAACCAGGTCCCTTTTGTATTTTGTACTTGTGTATGGCGCCCCCTAGTGCCCAGACACTCTACTTTCTGGAGCTGCCCAGCCCCTAAAGTAATGTGGGGGGGGGGGTCTCAGGGGAGCGGTATTTTTGCCTAGGGGGAGGAAAGAGGTATTTTCTGCTTCCTGGCTGCTGTGCCTGTCTCCCTTGCCAGAACCAGTGGGCCAAATACACAGCTATAGTGTGCTTTGTGTTTGTAGTTGCTGTATACAGGGCTTCCGTCTGGCTGGCCTAACACTAGGGTAGGGTGTTCTGTTTTGCAAGCTAGGTGCGGCTGGCCAGGAGAAAAGCTCAGTAGGCTGCTTATCACGGAGGGGTTCCTTGTAGGTGTGTCACCAGCCAGGGAGCTGGAGCTCCTGAAAAACGTGAAAGCTCCCAACCTACTGGGCAGAGTGCACCCGGACAATTTTGTCTACCTGTCCTTTCTCCTGAGCAGTAAGCTCTGTGCAATCCTTGCCCCTTTAGCAGCCCTCTTGCTATGGGCTTCCTTGTTAGGAAGTCTCTCAGACTGCCCACCTTTCTTTCATCCCAGAGGGGCTGGATATGGATCCCTGCTTTCCACAGCAGCTGGAATCTCAGTCTCTCCAGGAATTCTGTCTGTCTGAGCTTTCCAACCCCCTACTCATGAGAGTACCATGCAAGTGCCATGAAATGTAGGTTTGTGCTCGCCAAGCAGATCTCTGGAGTTAGGTGTTCAGCAGTCCCAGGCCTCCACTCCCTCCCTGCTCTGTTTCTCTTCCTCCTGCTGGTGAGCTGGGGTGGGGGAAGGGCTTGGGTCCTTACAGGCCACAACTTTGGTACGTTACCCTGTTCCGTGAGGTCTGCTCTTTTTTCCAGGTGTATGCAGTCTGACGCAGCCCTCTTTTCTGTTGCTCTTTCAGGAGTAGTTGTATTATTTTTTTGTATAATATACGGTTTTAGGAGGAAGCCTCTGTCTCACCTCCCATGCCGCCATCTTTCGTGTGTTCGTTTTGATACTTATTAAAAAAGTTGGCAGGCACTGAATTAGAAATCTGGGATTAAAGTGCTTCTTACGTGGACTTTCAACTATTCCTCCTATCTCTATCTTATTTTCTCATCTTTAGGAGTAGTTGCTGTCTCCAGTTCCCACAGCCCAAACTTACTGACCTCTTGGTTTTTTCCTGTGTAGGCATGTTAACATTATCTTCCGTTGCCCAAAGCTGTGTTCACATTTTTCTCAGGCTTACCAACAGAGGTCTTCTGTGGCAGCAAATAGCTGTAATGATTATGGAATGCTTTCTTTACTGACAGTACAAAAATATTAAGCACTCCAGCTAGAATCTTCTCTTTATTTGTAAAATGTCTTTCTTTTCAACTTACTGGTGTCAAAACTGGGCTGTATCATAGCATCAATAGTTATTTTTGCAGAAATTAAAATATCATTTTTCTGAATGGTTTTAAAAAGTTGTACTTTAAGGCCATTAATGTGTTTATCAGATTAGTCTGAGTCTACCAGGTACTCATTTGTTTTCTGCTTTGGTAACTGAATAAAATGCTGTGTGAAGTAATCATAAGGATGCCATTTTGAACCAGTTTACTTAGTATAAGCCTAGTAGTTCTGAAAAGAAGACAAAAAAATATGGATTGGAATTCTAAGTTCTTGAATGAAAAATGCTTTCTCTTCCATCGTAAATAAGTTCTGTTGAGGAGACTCTTGACTAGTTTTCCTCACCCACCTGCCTTTATTGTACGTTTTATGCCAGACATACTAGACTGCTGGTCTTACAAAATGTTTTCAGTATTAGCATGGATGAAGGAAGACATTGCGGAGCCCAAAGAATAAGGACTGGAAGGGAAGGTTCAATATTTAAATAATAAGTTTTGCATTCATCTTATTTATTTTTCTAATGTAAGCATTCCAACTTCAGTTAATAATTCATATTAAGTATAAGGTACAGAAATCGATGTGGGTGCATTACTTTCACAATTGCCATTTGGAACTACTCCTTTTTAAAGAATATGCTACTGCTATTATAACTCCTATTTTGAGGAAAAAATATGCATAATATGATGTGTCCTAGACTTCAGTTTGCAGCACCCACAAACACCTCTTATCAATAGCTGTTAGTCATTGAGATACTATTGTATGTATTTTTTATGCTTATAAAAACATAAAACCAGACTATATATACACACACATAACTAGCATCATTGTAATATTCCTGTGCAACTAGATATTAGCATTGAAAAAATGTTAATGCTCTTTTTTCCCTTCTGAATAGCTCAGTCACTGAAAGAATTTGCAAGACTGCTCATCGCAGTGGAAGAAGAAAGGAGAAGACTGGTAAGTTTGTGCCCATTTCTTGAGAATAATGCCTGTTTGGACATATTAAAAGAAAGAATAGACCTGAATTAGACTGAGCTACATCAAACTTTATAACAAATACATGAACTAAATGTTACTGAAATAATGTGTGAGTGTGATTATCAAATATTGCCAATAAGATACCCCATTTCTGTTGATTTCATTTATTCAGCAGATATAAATTATATTCATTTTGCTTTCTAGTTAATTCTGAGAATTAAAAATATGAACCAGCTGCCATTAAGAAACCCATTCTAATTAAGCAAATTTCCAAATAACCTTAGTGTTATGATAAGGACACATCAGAAGCATTAAAGACAATTCATGGAAGGCATAATGGACTTTGCCAGGGTGTTAGCAGGAGTTGCTCTTGAAAGGTGAGTTGGGTCTTAAAGGTTGAGAGAATTTTGCTGGGCTGGGAAGAATGGAGAAAGCAGTCTAGGTTGATGGATTAACTTGTATGACTGTATCGGCACAGTTATTAGTAATACATTTATTCATTCACAGATACAATTTTGTACCCATTATGTTCAAATTTCTGTGAAGGCCCCTGGCTATGACCAAGGCTCCGCACTTGTATATGGGAGAAGTATTGTTGTAAAGCATTTGTGGCAAATCCTGGCACATAATAAATGAATGTTAGTGGTGATGAACATGTTGAATGTCAGTCACAGACTTGTTTAAAAACATCATCTTTGATATCACTGGCTTCACCATCCTGTTGGGGACTTATATGTATATATAAATAAAAAACTCAAGTGTGGACTCTATGTGCTAGGAATGCAGCACAGTTTTGGTGTTATTTTGCTGAACCATTAAGGTAGAGCAATTTCAGGAGGATGTCTTTAAGGCAGACTTGACTCAGACTCGATTCTGAGCTAAGAGTGAATCACACAACCAGGGCGTGGCAGTCCTATAAATGAGCTTGAGCATAGGCCACAAAGCGGGAGAAGGTACTGTGTGTATTGTAGAATAGGGAAGGTTTTTAGAAGGTAATTAGTAGAAAATTGACTGGTAGTTTTGGCCATATGCAGGGATTAAGAGCTGGGCTAAGAAGTGTTGGTGTTTAAGGGCTGTGGGAGAATTGCTAGAAGTTTTTGAATAGAAGAATTACAGTATCAGTGTGGGATTAGGAAACATCGGCATACCATGCATCTGGTCCCAGTATGAGAGACAGTCATGCTGTGTGATCTGTACTAGGTACATAGAAACATTGTGGGAGACTGACCCTTTCTGGGGAGGTCAGAAAGCTTTTTTTATGGAGGTGTCTTTGTTGGAATCTTGAGACTAAGTAGTACACTTTTAAATGCTTTATACATAATTCTCAAGCTCTCTGAGCTACACAGTAGAAATCCAGGTTCCATGGGGAGATGTGGGAAGTAGGTACACTTAAGACCCACAAGAGGAGCTGATGATGGAAGTGTGAAAGTGTGGTTAGGGAGATGTGAAAATAAAAAGTCGGAAATGGCATGGCAGCTAGGGGAATAGGCAGTTCTGGGTCAAGTGAGGTTGTGACTCAAATTTTGTGCAAGTAGTTCAGGAGAGTGATAAGCCCAACTAGCATGGGCTATAATTTTAGAAAATGTATTGGTGTAAAGATTATGGGGAAATGTGTTATAGCTTGCAGGAGTAAAGAGACAAGAGAATGTTCTTATAGCACCGAGAAAACCTGTTAGGCACTGGGGAAAAGTTCTCTCTCTTGGCTAGGAGAAAGAAGAGAGGATTAGGTTAAAACACAGAATTTTGGACAGGAAATTGGACAACAGCATTAGTAGTAGTGGTCATTTACTGTGAAAGGAGTTTGTAGAAATAATTTAGAATAGTCAGGAGCAGGTTCTACAAGAGAAGAGAGACCTGGTGACCAGTGATAAAGAACCATTGAAGTCAGACAACATAGATATGTCAAGCAAAAACATGGTAATTAGTCTTCATAGATTTTTCTAGCAATACCCAGAGCCCTGGATTGTGAACAGTAAGAACAGTTGGGAGGTCAGGTTCAAGCTGGCGATTGGCACAGAAGGTATGGTGCTGGATTACAGGGACATGGATTTGCATAATGGGAAAATGGGTCTTGATGGAATATAGTGGTAAATGAGGCAAGAGGTTAATGACAGCCTTAGAAAGCAGAAAGGGCGTGCATGAGTATTTAGGTATGTTGGAGGTTCATTAGGAGCAAAGGGCCTTCTAAGAGAAGACAAGCGAGTTGTGATCAAGAGTATGAGTTCAGACCCTGAACAGGTCAGTGGGGTTGGGCCAGGTAGTGAGGAAGTTTAGAAGTGTCTAAGCAGCGTTAGGAATCAAGAGGGCTGGGCTTAGAGGTTTGGATTTTCATGAGGAGGATCTTGAGATCATGCTTATCTACAAAGACGTCATATCTTGAGATATGACGGTGGGTTAAAGGGCAAAGACCAAGATGAAGAAATGGCTGAAGAATGTGATCGAGTGTCTTACAAGCCGTGGACATGGAGATTGGATCACGAGCTCTAGTGTTCCAAGATCTTCATTTCTGCCTTCAGTCATGTTTCTCATTCTGAGGCAAGGAGAAAATTCCGTATTGATGAGTGAAGTGATATTGCAAGTTTTGATTTCTTCATCTGTTTCACAGAAGGTCTGAAATAAAGAATGCAAATGAATGATGAAAAATCTCTAGGTAATAAAGCCTGATGGGTTGCATTTCTACCAAGATAATATAAAAGTAATCATTAAACACACAAATCTAAATGTTGGAGTGATTAATCAGTACTTCCAGTCATATGGTTTTACTACAACTGAAGGTGTAGCTGGTAGTGGATTTTGTGCAAAGATGTGAAGAATTTGTATCTTAAAAGCTGATGCTTCATTTAGGAAGTAGAATATTTTAAGTGTAATAGGAAAGTGTGAGGGAGTTCTGTAATTATAAAGCCACTTAATTATTTAGTTTTCTTACTGATAAGTCATGGCATATATTAATTGAATTTGAGCAAAAATGTGTCAGAAGAGTTCCTAAATAATGAAATCTTAAAAAGATGAAAGAGGACACTTAAAAGTTTAAGCAAATTTCTCTTGCTTCCAGTGGCATAGCATACTGAGTAAGATTAATGCACCATCTAGGTAACCGATAGGTTATTTCAGAAAGAGTCCAAACACTGAGTTGTTAGGAATGGAATCTTCTCTTAGTTCCTTGCTGGCTTTAATTATTGAGTATTTAAAGAAAAATTCTGCTAAAAAAATATATGCTCAAGCCAACTAAAAATTCATATTTTTCTGCAACAGCAAAGTAACTCAGAAAAAGGTAATGGAAATACCCATTTCAGAAACTTTTGAGGGTATAGTTTATTCTGCCTCACACTTCTCACTCAAAAAGCATCTTCCATGATGCAGCATTTCCAAGATGTTGATTCACAACTGCCATCACATGGCGATGCAAGAACAGCCTATAAAGACATAAATATGAGAAATAAGAGCCCTCTGTAATCACCTTAGTAAAATGCTCATTGCGTTCAGTTAGTATATGCATATTGATTCGCGACATAATTTTATTTTTTAAAGTGCATCATTATTGGAGGTGTTAAAATTTTTCCCTATAGAATTCAGCCCTTAAGTGATTTTGATTAGAGATGTCAGTAGATGGGATGTTTTTGTGGAAAGTTCTGATACTGCCCCCAATGCAGAAAGGGGCTTCTAAGCCCTCTAAACTTTGTGGTCAGACCTCCTCAGTTTCCATGCCACTGTGTGCTCTATTTTACTTCAGAGCACAGCGAACTTAGCTGTGCAAATGCTACCACTTTAGCCCAGGCTGTTCAAAATTAATTTAAGCCAATACAAGCATACAAAGAGAATCCTCTTGGGAAACATGAAATGCTTAGTTGAGGCTTTCAGGAAGAGATCTTGGTAACAAGGGTCTTTGTCATTTGAATTGAAACACTGAATTTGACTCTTGCCTCAGGCCTTTGGACTTGGCATTTTCTCTCCCTGAATCTCTGGAACCATATTCTACCTCCATTGCTCCCTTCCAGTACTTCCCCTCTTGTCCCCTGTCCTCCATCTCTTTGGGCTTTCTCTGCCCCTTCTATCGTGTCACCACAAGCTTCTTCTGAAGTTGTTCTTTGCATTTGTCATTTCCTCTGCCTTAACCTCCTGTTACGTCCTCTCTGTCAGAACTGGTTCCATCTTGTCATTAAGGCTACACTCCGTGTATCTTCCCGGGGGGCCTGCATTTTCCATGCAGCCTAAAGGACTCCTTTTTAGTCCTTATGTATTGTGACAGAAATACCTGTTTTCATGCATCTTGCATTCTACTCGGGCGAAACAGATGTTACACAAATTGTGTCTGATGGTAAGTGCTAAAAAGAAAAGTAGTTCAGTTGGTAGAAGATGTGGCCGTTGATTGACATGAGGAAAGAGATCAGGAAGAAATAGTTAAATTCTGAATCTGTTTAGATGCCAACTGACTGGATATTTAAGTAGCCTTGTCTAGGGAGCAGCTGGATATATGAGTCTGGAGTTCAGGGGAGCAGATGGGACTAGAGATACAAATTTAGAGATTGTCAGCATGTAGAGGGTATTTAAAGCTCTGGGAATGTATGAGATCACCCAGTCTGTGAGTGTGCAGACAGAAGAGAAGACGTGGGAGGATTTAGCCCTTCAGGGCACTGAGTCCAGCGTTTGGTCAGATGAGGTAGATTCAACCAAGGAGAGTTTGATCAGTAGGAGAAACAGGGTTTAGCTGTTTGAACAGCATGCTCAAACCACCATTTATTCCCTTGGTTGTAGTAGAGATGCAGGATAATAGTCAATAGAAAGTTATAGGATGTGTACCCAGCAGCAGCATCCCTGAGGGGGACGCGGACTCACCCTGTGCTTCTGCTCCACCCCTGTCCCCGGCTGCGCACTGTCTGGACACTCAGCGTCCCTGCTCTTTGCTTGACAACGTGCGCGCGCGTGTGTGTGTGTGTGTGTGTGTGTTTGTGTGTGTGTGTGTGTGTGTGTGTGTAGCAATGTAGATTTTATTCTTAGCTACCTTTGTTGCCAGTTGAAAAACCCTCAACTGTAGAATATTTTAGCTAATATTTATCTTGAAGAACTTATACATCTGCACTTGTTTATTTTGATTAATGTAAGAAGCTTTTTCCCCACCCACAACCTTTAACATTCACATTTGACCTGTGTAAGTTACAAATTTTGCTTTATGTTCATACTTTCTATTCAGTGCCCAGATTAGTTTTCTTTTTTGACACTTGGGCAATGAAATGACTTCCCTGGAATGGGCTAGGTATCTGATACTACTTTGGAGAAAAGATTCATGAGGCACCAGGAGGAGAAATTGATAAACTTCATATTCATTTCACATTCTTTGTAATAAAATTAAAATCTCTATTTTCCTTTCTTAATACTCTTTTCCTTAAAGCGTAAGTACATTAGATTCTAGTCATTTGTGACTCTTAAAGACTACAGTGTGTTAGTTATTAAGTGGTTTGCCTTATATTCCTATGGGGAGCACTGCTACAGATAACAACTGACTCTGAACCTTTTCAAGGTACCACACATTGCTACAGTTGATTTATATTTTTAATTAATCTGCCCAGCAACCCTCTGAAGTGTACACTTAATATACCCATTTTAAAGAGAGCAAACTCATAGACACAAAGCAAGTAAGTCATACTATGAGGGTTTAAACTCATGCTTTTGGGCTCCAAAGCCTTCACATAATCCATAATGTTACCAACTAAGACCCTGTCTTAATTAAAAATTGCATAATAACAATAGCAAACATGTATTGCTAATATAGTACATGAGATTCTCTATTAAGTGGCTTAGGTATATTACCTAAATACCAAAATCAGGGAAGAGAACACAGGCATTATAAGTTTGACGTTAGATTCACTTTCAAATTCTTCATCCTATTTAAACAGGCATATATTTCAGCAAAACTTGATCTGTCAGTCCACTGACAGTTCCCACATCAAATTTTGACATGAGAGCCAAAAATGTTCAATAAACCAATTTGAATCTCCCCCTTTAAACCAAGGAGTCATGAAATTGGAGATTTTAAATGTTGAGAAAAAAGTGCATGTCCCTATTTTTTCTTAGTGAAAGATTTTCCTTTAATCTCTTGCCGTAAGTTTTTGCACTGCACAAATCTCATCAATAGGTGATATTGATTAATCTGAGTTTTTGGCATTAATGCTATTAGAAGCATAAGTCTGATTACCTATGAAGTAATCCAGTTTCTTTTATTGTGAAGCACAGTATGCCGACATTCCACATGCATGTGTATGGATTATATTTCTGATATGTCTTAGGTTTTCTTTTATTGGAAACAAACTTTAGGTAGGCTGGCCTGCATGCCGAAGTTTTTATACAGCAATTTCATCTAAAATTAATAAAAAAATCTCAATGTTCTCCATGTACAAAGTTCTGGTTCTCACATTTATTAAATTGTGGAGGCTTCCCATGATTTCCCTGATGTATGGATACCGCGTAAGATTTAAGGTAGAATTGAGAAGTGGCAGACGCATGCAATTCATCGTGAGTGCAGCCATAGTACATTTTATTTTGTATTGATAATAGTCCTAGTACTCATTTGTACATTTTAAAGTGTGCAAAGCACTTTTATATATATTTTTGCTTGATCTTTACAACAATCTGAAGCTGAACTCAGACTGTAGAGTTACTCAAGGCAATACGTACCACTTGTAAGTGACGGAGCTGAAGACATAGGGCTGCCTTTCCGGGCTTTGGACTGGAGCTCAAGGTTCTGTTCTATCTGGTATCTCCTCTTTTTATTAATTAATTAATTATTTAACATAATTTATTTTGGTATCATTAATCTACAATTACATGTGCAATATTATAGTGATTAAACTACCCCCTTCATCAGGTCCCCCCACCAACCCCATTACAGTCACTGTCCATCAGCGCAGTAAGATGCTATAGAATCACTACTTGTCTTCTCTGAGTTGTACAGCCCTCCCTGTGCCCCCACAACATTACATCTGCTAATCGTAATGCCCCTTTTTCCCCCTTGTCCGTCCCTTCCCACCCATCCTCCCCAGTCCCTTTCCCTTTGGTAACTGTTAGTCCGTTCTTGGGTTCTGTGAGTCTGCTGCTGTTTTGTTCCTTCAGTTTTTTTCTTTGTTTTTATACTCCACATATGAGTGAAGTCATTTGATACTTGTCTTTTTCGGCTTGGCTTATTTCACTGAGCATAATACCCTCTAGCTCCATCCATGTTGTTGCAAATGGTAGGATTTGTTTTCTTCCTATGGCTGAATAGTATTCCATTGTGTATATGTACCACATCTTCTTTATCCATTCATCTACTGATGGACACTTAGGTTGCTTCCATTTCTTGGCTATTGTAAATAGTGCTGTGATAAACATAGGGGTGCATATGTCTTTTTGAAACTGGGCTGCTGCATTCTTAGGGTAAATTCTTAGGAGTGGAATTCCTGAGTCAAATGGTATTTCTATTTTGAGTTTTTTGAGGAGCCTCCATACTGCTTTCCACAATGGTTGAACTAATTTGCATTCCCACCAGCAGTGTAGGAGGGTTCCCTTTTCTCCACATCCTCGCCAACATTTGTTGTTTGTGTTTTGGATGTTGGCCATCCTCACTGGTGTGAGGTGATATCTCATTGTGGTTTTAATCTGCATTTCTCTGATGATCAGCGATGTGGGGCATCTTTTCATGTGCCTGTTGGCCATCTGAATTTCTTCTTTGGAGAAGTGTCTATTCATGTCCTCTCCCCATTTCTTAATTGGATTATTTACTTTTATATTTGTTGAGGTGCATGAGTTCTTTATATATTTTGGATGTCAACCCTTTCTCAGATACATCATTTATGAATATATTTTCCCATACTGTAGGATGTCTTTTTGTTCTACTGATGGTAACCTTTGCTGTACAGAAGCTTTTCAGCTTGATATAGTCCCACTTGTTCATTTTTGCTTTTGTTTCCCTTGCTCGGGGGGATATGTTCATAAAGAAGTCACTCATGGTTATGTCCAAGAAATTTTTGCCTATGTTTTTTTCTAAGAGTTTTATGGCTTCATGACTTACATTCAGGTCTTTGATCCATTTTGATTTGACTTTTGTGTATGGGGTTAGACAGTAGTCCAGTTTCATTCCCTTACATGTAGCTGTCCAGTTTTTCCAACACCAGCTGCTGAAGAGGCTGTCATCTCCCCATTGTATATCCAAGGCTCCTTTATCAAATATTAATTGACTGCATATATTTGGGTTAATGTTCGGATTTTCTATTCTGTTCCACTGGTCTGTGGGTCTGTTTTTGTGCCAATACCAAATTGTTTTGATTACTGTGGCTTTGTAGTTGAGCTTGAAGTCAGGGAGCGTAATTCCCCCTGTTTGATTCCTCCTTCTCAGGATTGCTTTGGCTATTCGGGGTCTTTTGTGCTTCTGTATGAATTTTAGAATTATTTGTTCCAGTTCATTGAAGAAAGCTGTTGGTATTTTGATAGGGATTGCATTGAATCTGTAGATTGCTTTAGGTAGTATAGCCATTTAGACAATATTTATTCTTCCTAGCCAAGAGCATGGGATGCATTTCCATTTGTTAGTGTCCTCTTTAATTTCTCTTAGGAGTGTCTTGTAGTTTTCAGAGTACCTGTCTTTCACTTTCTTGGTTAAGTTTATTCCTACGTATTTTATTCTTTTTAATGCAACTGTGAATGGAATTGTTTTTCTGATTTCTCTTTCTGTTAGTTCATTGTTGGTATATAGGAAAGCAACAGATTTCTGTGTGTTAATTTTGTATCCTGCAACTTTGCTGAATTCAGATATTAGTTCTTGTAGTTTTGGAGTGGAGTGTTTAGGTTTTTTTATGTAGTATCATGTCATCTGCAAATAGTGACAATCTGACTTCTTTACCAATCTGGATGCCTTGTATGTCTTTGTTTTGTCTGATTGCCATGGCTAGGACCTCGAGTACTATGTTGAATAACAGTGGAGAGAGTGGGCATCCCTGTCTTGTTCCCTATCTTAGATGAAAAGCTTTCAGCTTCTCGCTGTTAAGTATGATGTTAGCTGTGGGTTTGTCATATGGCCTTTATGATGTTGAAGTACTTGCTGTCTATATCCATTTTGTTGAGACTTTTAATCATGAATGGATGCTGAATTTTGTCAAATTCTTTTTCAGTATCTATGGAGATGATCATGTGGATTTTGTTCTTCTTTTTGTTGATGTGGTAGATGATATTGGTAGATTTTCAAATGTTGTACCATCCTTGCATCCCTAGGATGAATCTCACTTGATCATGGTGCATGATCCTGTTGATGTATTTTTGAATTTGGTTTGCTAATATTTTGTTGAGTATTTTTGCATCTATGTTCATCAGGGATATTGGTCTTTAATTTTCTTTTTTGGTGAGGTCTTTGCCCGGTTTTGGTATTAGAGTGATGCTGGCTTCATAGAATGAGTTTGGAAATATTCCCTCCTCTTCTATTTTTTGGAAAACTTTAAGGAGAATGGGTGTTATTTCTTCTCTATATGTCTGGTAGAATTCAGAGGTGAATCCATCTGGTCCGGGGGTTTTGTTCTTGGGTATTTTTTTGATTACCGATTCAATTTCGTTGCTGGTGATTGGTCTGTTTATTTTTTCTGTTTCTTGCTTGGTCAGTCTTGGAAGGTTGTATTTTTCTAAGAAGTTGTCCATTTCTTCTAGGTTTTCCAGCTTGTCAGCATATAGATTCTCATAATATTCTCTTATAATTCTTTGTATTTCTGTGGGGTCTGTTGTTATGTTTCCTTTCTCATTTCTTATTCTGTTTATGTGTGTAGATTCTCTTTTTCTCTTAATGAGTCTGGCTAGGGGTTTATCTGTTTTGTTTATTTTTTCAAAGAACTAGCTCTTGGTTTCATTGATTTTTTCCATTGTTTTATTCTTCTCAATTTTATTTATTGTCTGATCTTTATTATGTCCCTCCTTCTGGTGACTTTGGGCCTCATTTGTTCTTCTTTTTCCAATTTCAATAATTGTGTCTTTAGACTATTCATTTTGGAATGTTCTTCCTCATTTAAATAGGCCTGGATTGTAATATACTTTCCTCTTAGAACTGCCTTTGCTGCGTCCCACAGAAGTTGTGGCTTTGTGTTGTTCTTGTCATTAGTCTCCATATATTCTTTGATTTCTATTTTGATTTGGTCATTATCCCATTGATTAGTCAGGGTAATGTTGTTAAGTCTCCATGTATTTGTGAGCCTTTTTGATTTCTTTCTAAAATTTATTTCCAGTTTTATACCTTTGTTATCTGAGAAGATGGTTGGTAGGATTTCAATATTTTTGAATTTATTGAGGTTCTTTTTGTGGCCTATTATGTGGTCTATTCTGGAAAATGTTCCATATGCACTTGAGAAGAGTGTGTATCCTGCTGCTTTTGGGTGCAGAGTTCAGTAAATGTCTGTTAAGTCCATCTGTTCTAGTGTGTTGTTCTGTGCCTCTGTGTCTTTACTTATTCTCTGTCTGGTTGATCTGTCCTTTGGAGTGAGTGGTGTGTTGAAGTCTCCTAAAATGAATGGATTGCTGTCTATTTCCTCCTTTAATTCTGTTAGTATTTGTTTCACATATGGTGGCGCTCCTGTGTTGGGTGCATATATATTTATAATGGTTATATCCTCGTGTTGGACTGATCCCTTTATCATTATGTAATGTCCTTCTTTATCTCTTGCTACTTTCTTCGTTTTGAAGTCTATTTTGTCTGATACAAGTACTGCAACACCTGCTTTTTTCTCTTTGTTGTTTGCATGAAATATTTTTTTCCATCCTTTCACTTTTAGTCTGTGTATATCTTTGGGTTTGAGGTGAGTCTCTTGTAAGCAGCATAAAGATGGGTCTTGCTTTTTTATCCTTTCTGTTACTCTGTGTCTTTTGATTGGTGCATTCAGTCAATTTAGGGTGATTATTGATAGATATGTACTTATTGCCATTGCTGGCTTTAGATTCATGGTTACCAAACGTTCAAGGGTTGCTTCTTTACTATCTAACAATCTAACTTAACTTTCTTGTTAAGTTATTTTAAACACCGTGTGATGTTTCTTTATTTCTCTCCCTTCCTATTCTTCCTCCTCCATTCTTTATGTATTAGGTGTTTTATTCTTTGCCTTTAGTTAGTATTTGGATGGTCTGCTTTCTTTGCTATGATTTTATTTTCTCTGGTGACATCTCTTTAGCCTTAGGTGTGCTTCCCTCTAGAGAAGTCCGTTTAAGATTTCCTATAGTCGTTGTTTATGAGAGGCAAACTCTCTCAACTTTCGTTTGTCTGGGAATTGTTTAATCCCTCCGTCATGTTTAAATGACAATCGTGCTGGATACAATATTCTTGGTTCGAGCTCCTTCTGTTTCATTATGTTTAATATATCATGCCATTCTCTTTTGGCCTGTAAGGTTTCTGTTGAGAAGTTTGATGATAGTCTGATGGGGTTTCCTTTGTAGGTGATCTTTTTTCTCTCTCTAGCTGCCTTTAATACTCTGTCTTTATCTTTGATATTTGCCATTTTAATTATTATGTGTCTTGGTGTTGTCTTCCTTGGGTCCCTTGTGTTGGGAGATCTGTGGGCTTCCGTGGACTGTGAGACTATTTCCTTCCCCAGCGTGGGAAAGTTTTCAGCAATTATTTCTTCAAAGACACTTTCTGTCCCTTTTTCTCTCTCTTCTTCCTCTGGTATTCCTATAATGCGAATATTGTTCCATTTGGATTGGTCACACAGTTCTTTTAATATTCTTTCATTCCTAGAGATCCTTTTATCTCTCTCTGCCTGAGCTTCTCTGTATTCCTGTTCTCTGATTTTTATTCCGTTAACAGTCTCTTACATCTCATCCAGTCTGCTGTTAAGCCCATCCATCGCTTCTCTGATTTCTGCATTGTCTTTCCTTACTTCCCTCACTTCCTCCCTCAGCTCTTGCACATTTCTCTGTAGATCCATCAGCATGGTTATGACTTTTATTCTGAATTCTTTTTCAGGATGCCTGTGCATTTCCATCCCTTCCGGCTCCCGCTCTGGGGTTGTCTGGTTGATCTTAGTCTGGACCATATTCCTCTGTCTTTTCATAGCTCTAGAAGTGGTCACTGGTAGTTGCAACGTATGTCAGCTGGGCTCTTTAAGACTTTAAAAAGAAAAAAAAAAAGAAAGAAAAAAAAAGAAAAGAATAAGGAAAGAGAAGGAGAAACAAATAACAATACAAAAAGAGAAAGAAAAAGAAAGAAAAAAACACCCACTAGGAGTGGATTCCGTGGGGATGCTGTAGGTGGTGCTGTTGCTTCACTATTCCACAGCTGTCGCCGCTTCGCTCCGCAGGGCCCTTTATAGGTCTGGCCGGCTTGGGAACGAATGGGAGGCTGTTGATCTCTGTGGTAAGTCTAAGTGCGGCCACCCTTTCCCAGTCGCCAGCCAAGGGGTCCGAAACTCCCCAGGACTCCCAGCCTGCTGGGCTGAGTGTGCCAGACCAATCCGGCCCCTCTGCTGGGCTCCTGCCTCTTTAAGACGGCTTAAAAAAGCGCACACTATCCTTTTTTTCTTTTCCTCCCCGGGAGCCAGCTGCAAGCACCCTAGTGCATTTCCCGCTCAGATCCTGCACCGTCTGTCTCTCCAATCTCCGCTACACTGCGCAATGTGTGTCAGCGCTCCCCATGCAGATCACCGGGGCTGGTTATTTCGCGGGCCCGGCTCTGAATCCTCTCCCCTGGCTGGTGCGCTGGGGTGGGGAAGTTCTCGGGTCCCACCGGGTCACGGCTCCATATCTTACCCACCTCGCAGGGTGCCGAGTCCTCTCGGGTGTTGCTGCACGCTGTGCACTTTCCTGTGTATTCTGGTCTCTCTTTTAGGAATAGTTGTATTTGCTGTATTTTTGTAGATATATATAGTTTTGGGAGGAGATTTCTGCCGCCCTGCTCATGCCGCCATCTTCCCGGAAATCTCTTCTCATTTTTTTATTTAAAGTTTAAATATGGAAGAGTAGAGGCCTAATCTTTGCGTTCTTTTTTCCCTTGTATATATTGGATGTTCTGAAGGCCATCTTGGTTGTCCAAAATTTAGCATAGTGCTTGGTAGCACTTAACAGGAAAAGAAAAGTTGGTTGAGAGTTACCGCAGCTTTTTATTTACCATTTCTCATATTTGACTTTATTCATTATGATTAAGTCCAATAGAGGAATAAGCTTTCTTTGAATAAAATTTATTATTTTAGTGTAAAGGTCACGAATAGGGTAATTGTTAGGATTTCAGGCAATATTGAAAAGTGTTCATATTTGCAAATTATATCTTTTGAGTCTATAACTGAAAGACAGGACACTTAAGAACTCGAAATGTCTGTTAAAATTCTAAAACTATCTCATAATAGATACAGTAGTCAGAAGTGAAGTCTGTCCTGGCAGGCTGCCTTCTAGCCTTTCTGCTGCTCGTTAGCACTCATCTACCCCAGAATTTAAGAAAGGGGAGTAAGAGAGAGAAAACTGAGACACAATTGTCATGCTCTTTACTAGCTCTTGCAAAAGAATATTTGGAAAGAAGCATGTACTTCTTTAGTAAAATTAGGGTTTTCATGCTATGTAGAAGTCCTGCCGTTTTGGCCACACTCAGCAGAGGGAACTGAATTGGCGCTAATTTTAAAATATATTTATATTTTGGTATACCAGTTTCACTAACATCTGGACACAAATTTCTTGTGATTAATGCCATTCTTACAGCTGGTATTTCATGGATATATATTAAATTGCTAGATTTAAATATTTGTAAATGGACATGTGACAGTAAGCATCTGAATTACATATTTTCCTGTTTACTAAGACCACTTCATTTTTTAAAGATTGACCTTGACTGCATGGAAGGATTTAAAAGGGAACTTTTCTACCAGATAGTCCTATTTTAAAAGCAAGCAATTTAAAATAGGACACTACTTGAATAAAGAACTTTCACATTCTTCATTTTGTTTTTGGGGTTTTTTGGCTGTTAAGATATAAATAGTATTGAAAATTTCCTTTTCATGAACCTTTGGGCACTAAGGTTTTTGTTATTTTTGGCTCTAAATATTCACATGAGCTGCAGGAGCCTCTTAGTGGCCCCAGCATTCGTGCCTCCCTTTTCCTGCCCTTGAGTCTCTAGCTCTCTCATCTTCCTGCCTTTTCCATTTGTCTCAGTTGTATCACTTTACTTTCGAAATCTTATAATTGAACATCATATTTCAATTTTCTGTTTTTATCTTTGCACTTTCAAAAATAACATTTACCCCATGGTGTTGGCTGTCATTTTTCATTGGTATAGTTGGGGACATGCTAGTCTTTACTATATTTATAAACTGTATTTTTTGTTGTTGTTAAGCACAAAGATACTTTGACATTATAAAAGGAAAGTATATATAAAGTCATTGTGTAACCATCTCCCCAAAGTACTTTAATACCTGGATTTGGCACTTAATTTTAAAGGGCAGAGAGAATAAACTTAAATAGACATAAGGTAGACTAGAAAAAAAACAGTAAAAGATAATCATGAAGGGAAATTTTCAATAATAAAGGAGTGGATGGTTGGGAAATATCCTGACAGACCAACCAGATATTGAGAAGTTTTTGCCTTTGTTTGTGATTAAATCATAGTCATAATGTTCATGTACTATAGAAGAAATTGCAAATTTAATTGTCATCCAGATGGAAGAGAATGAAAGCTATTTAAATTATTTTGCCTTGAGATAAAATAAATTCAAACAACTAAAAGAAATAAGACAGAGAAATCTGGTGTATTCTTTATCCAGTTTCTCCCAATAATAACATGTTGTAAAATTACAGTATAATAGCTTATTACATTTTAATTTAAGCTATAATGCTAATTAAAAATAAATTATTCATAAACTTGCCATTTGAAGACAAAAGTCTGACTTTTAGTGAATTCTTGTCAAGATGCCTTTGTTATTGTGTGTCACCCAGGACACCCATTTAAGTCTCTCATGGCAAAATGAAATAGCCCCACTGACCTGAGACTTTTAATTCTGCTCACTTTATATTCCATCCACAGTATAATTTCTATTTGCCACACACAACAATCTTATTTAAATAATGCAGATAAAATGTGTAGTCATCATGAAACCAGGACACAAAATTGGGAAAGTCTCAGTTCTAATGAATTTTTGATATCAATTAAAGGTCTAAACTCCTTGGGACTTTGTTTATCTTTTTTTTTTTAATAAATAAAGAGTGATCTGTTTCCTAAAGTGTACAAAGGAAACCACCAGCAATGTGTTAGATATGAAGCACTGTATGAGTGAACATCTGACATTTTAGTACTTCTCTATTTATTTTAATGTGTTCTGGATAAAGGACAGCTCTGGATTTAATGGAAATTATTG
This sequence comes from Phataginus tricuspis, assembly GCA_029783875.1. Taxonomy (NCBI): domain Eukaryota; kingdom Metazoa; phylum Chordata; class Mammalia; order Pholidota; family Manidae; genus Phataginus; species Phataginus tricuspis. The sequence goes on along the minus strand of JAQQAC010004253.1, from coordinate 9,366,009 downwards.
CTTTGCAGGAAGCTTAGTAAAGGGAGTGGATTACTTTTAAAAAGGTAAGACAGAGATATGATCAGAATCATGGAAGTGGCACGTGAGTGACTGAAACTGGGGAATCTATGAAGTAGGTGATATATTTTAATGTCTTGGATTTTGATGGTTTTCTGTGGCTGCATACCTTGCCAATGACTAGCTTCCAGGTTCACCACCACATTCATGAAGCTTGAAACAAAGTATTCCTGGAAGTTGTCTGATTTCTCTCCATTTTCTTATGAAAGAACGAGCACCCATATAGGGAACACATTAATGATAGGTTAAGCCAGATTTTACTGATATCTTATGTTGAAAGACTGAGGCTGTCAGTCTTGGAGTTGGGATTTCTTTATAGCAAAGCAGGTGGTCAGCCAGTATGCATAGCATGGTTTTATTTCTATGTACAAAGCAAAACTTATGTAATTTTCTACATTGAAATAGTTGGGAAAGATAGCAATCATTTATTCAACAAGTATTTATTGATCTTCTCTAGGCGCTTAGAACAGCGTTGGGGGCAAAAGAATTTCTTTCTTCTAGTTGGCAGAGACAGACTACCAAATAAGAGAGTCAGTATATGTTAGCGATGATAATAGGCGCTCTCCAAGAAGGAAAATAAAGGAGTGTGAGTAGTGGAGGTGGGTGGAGGTGGTTTTAATTCAGGGTAGCCAGAGAAGCCTTGGTGGTTAGGTGCCATTTAAGCAGAGATTGGGCCAAAGAAAGAGCCCTTAGTCCCACGGATCTCTGATGGAAGTCCCTTTAAGGTAGCTTAGACAACTCAACAGCAGGTGGAAAGACCCTGAGGCTGGACAGTGCTCGGGGTGTTCAAGGAATAACAAAGAGGCCAATATGCTCAAAGCGCCAGGAGCAAACGGGAAAGTGGGAAGAAGTGGAGTGGGGCTGGAGAATGTGAGGAGTATATAAAGCCTTGTAAGGAGTTGGACTTCTGCTCTGTGGAAGAGTCTTTGATTTGAGCGGAGGAGTGGGGTGAACTAATGTAGACTCGTAAAGGATTACCTTGGCTGTTGGGTTACATAGACTGCAGAGCACAAGGCTGGACACTTATCTCCTAACTGAGGATACCGACCAGGGGGCTGTTACGGTTATTTCATTAGGTCAGAGACCATGTTGGTTTGCGCCAGGATGAGAGGAGTAGGAGTGGTCAGATTCTGGCCTTTCTTTGTAGGTGGTACCGACAGGATTTGCTGATTGATCAAATATGGATTGTGAGAGAGGCAGCAACCACACATCGCAGGAAGGTGTGCTCGGTCTCAGCTCTGCTGACATTCTGGGCCAGACAAACTTTTGTCACGGAGGTTTGCCCTGGGCACGTCGGGATGTTGAGTGACACGCTGGGCCTTCACGCTCCTGGTGTACCACTGCCCCACCCCTCAAGTTACCGCTACCAGAATGTCTTTAGACATTTTGTCCCTTGAGGGGCAAAGTTCACCCAGTGAAAACCATCGGAGGTTTTTGGCCTGACGAGATCCTGAGAGAGAGTGAGCTTGGGGGACACAGACGTGGCAGTGGTCTCGATTCCGCTTCGACATACTAAGTATTAGACGATGAACTCTGGCTGTTTTGTGGGGCTTGGGAGAGGTCAGGGCTAGAAAAGGAAATTTGGAAATCATCAATGTATAGATGATCTTTAAATCCCCTTTTGAGGTTGGATGAAATTATTCAGGGAGAGTAAAGCGATGAGTTATAATTGACAAAACTGTAAATAGGTCAAGAATTTTGAGTGAATGAATCTAAGAAGAGAATGTCTAGAAATGACATTAAACATCAACTTTGTGTTTTTTAAAATTGTAAAATACATGGCAATTTCCTATTTTGCACATTTTTAAAGTATGAGGTTTTGTGGCAAGTATATTCACATCGTTGTGAAACCAATCTCTAGGACTTTATTATCTTGTAAAACACACTCTGTGCCTTTACGCACCTCCCCATGTCAGCTCCCCCAACCCTGGGCAGCCATCATTCTACTTCTGTTACAGTGAGTTTAACTACTTGAGGTACTTCATATAAGTAGATTCAGAATAGTTGTCTTTTTTCGTGACTGGCTTTTCTCACTTCGCATAATGTCCTCACGGTCTGTCTACATTGTAGCCGGTGTCAGCATTTCTTTCCTTTTTAAGACTGAGTAATATTCCATGGTGTACACACACCACAATGTGGTTATTCATCCAGCTGTTGGTGGATATTTGGGTGACTTCTACTTTTTGGCTATTGTGAATTATGATGCTGTAAATATGTGTGTGTAAATATCTCTTGGAGGCACTGCCTTCAATTCTTTTTTTAATTTTCTTGAGGAACCACCATATTATTTTCCATAGCAGCTGCATTATTTTACGTTCCTGCCAACAGTATACAAGGTTTCCAGTTTCTCTACATCCTACTGAACGTCTGCTGTACCACTTGCTGTTTTCTGATTTTTTGACACTATACATCTTAATGGATATGGCACCTTTGTTGGTTTAAGCTTATTTTTAGATGTGGTTGGGTTGGGTGAGGATACATGCTTTATATCCATGAGTCTACAGGGTTAACAGACAGTCAGTGTCTTAAAGCAACATGAAACACTGATTATTTAGAAGACACCGATGCAGGGCATGCTCTGTGGTACAACAGCAACATCAAAACATAAAATTTTGTTTACTGTGCGTTTTAAGTTGTTGAATGATCAAGAACAATGATTATCGGGGAAATAAGGGTCTAATCTAAAATATGTTTGTACAGTGGATAATTCATCTGAGGCTTCATTATTGGTAACAGTTAAATAACAGTAATTTCCTTTAGCTATTATTCTTTTCAGGCAAAGGTTCACCAGGCTTTACTGCCAGCACCAGGCAAGCAGGCTGACTGGGGATGGTTGGATATTTCCCCGCTCGCCTCTCTCTGTTGTAACTGGAGCTTCAGTGGGGCTGAGATGAGGCACTGGAGAGGAGGATGGAACCGGGAGTCTGGGCGGCTTCATAGGGTTGGTCCTGCCGGACTGGGCTTGTGGTGACATGTGGACAGACAGGTCTCGAACAAAAAAAGATGAGTCTAGCAGAGAGACAAACATTACACAACACTCACAGAGTGCCACGGTGCCAAAGCCTCAGGAAACCTGCCTCGTCACGAGTGAATCAGGCAGTGGGTAGATTTGTGGGGCCTGACCCTCCAGAACAGAGCCGTTCGCAGCTGGAAAAGAGCAGGGATTTTCAGGCTGGCACTATGGACGCAGTGGGTGGAGTGAGTCCTTATTGTGGAGGGCTGCCACGTGTGTTGTAATGTTCAGTGGATCTCTGTCCACTGCCCGCCAAATGCCAGGAGCAGACCTCTGCCCCAGTGGCCCCGGCTGGAGCAAGCCAAGGTGTCTGAAGACATTGCCAGATATCCCCACTTGAGAACTACTAGACTAGGGTATTTACTGGGAAGCCATTTCTAGTGAATCTAGTAGGATATCCCTTAACATTATCTGACTTACTGTAGCTAATTGAGAGTTACTGATCTTGTCTCCTAGACATAATAAACTCGATAGAGGACAGCTTCTTCTCATCTCTTTAGTGCCTGACATTGTCTATTCTGTAATAAGTTGAAGCTCAAGAAACGATTGCTGAATTGAATTCAGATGAAGTATTTATGCACATATAATCCTCTCCAACTTGCTAAGTTTCTTAAAATCAGATCTTTTCATATTTGTATAATAACTAATGTTGCTTAACCCCTTCCTATACGCTAGACACTGGTAAGCACTTTGCTTGCATGCCTTTAATCCTCAACATCTGCGGTAGGAGCTAAGTTCCAATACTATTCCCATTTTATAGATGGAAAAAATGAGGCCGACCTGTTGTTTATGTGTATAAGTAACAGATCTGAAAATGCAACCTATATCCAAAAGCACAGCTCCAAACCACGTGCAGGACTGCTTCTCCAGCCATCTCCATCCCCAAGAATTCCCAGGACCATGCATGAGGTCTTTGCTGAGTGGAGGCTGATAGTTCACAGAACCTAACCACTCTTGTAACCATCTATGTGTGGAGTTGTCATCAGAGATCCAGCTTGACATGCTGAGAATTTTCATTTCTTCCCACCTATTACTTTTGTGAAGTAATTTTGTAAGTTAGAAACCATTTACTTTGGTTCCAAAAGACTAAGGACAGATCTAGCATGGGGAGATCACAGGCAAAGGGGAATCACGTTGCCCGGAAGAGGTTAGGAATGTCTGCAGATAGACCCTCAATATGCTCATCTGACCCTGGCGTCCTGCTTCCTCTGGAGTTACCTAGTTGACTTGAATTTTGTTGGGCAGGGTTAGCATGTACAAATGCCATCACCCATTGACATTCACCCATCATCCTGATCACCGATGGTCTCTGTGCTACAATAGGAATAATAGGAAATGAGCGAGAGGAGTGTCTGCTCTGGAGGCTCTCAGTTGCTAGTGTAGGTGTACGTAAACAGAGTCAGTAATGTACCAGAGGATGAATGTCAGAAGAGGTGCAAAGGTGAAATGTTACAGGAGTTTAGAGGAGGGAGAAAGTACTTCTACCTAGAGGGATTTGGAAAGGCTTTGTGGAGGACATTTGCACCAGGTCTTAAATGATATATGCCAGAGACCAGGCAGAGGAGGAGAAGAGACAGGGGAAGTGAATGTCAACTGACCGAAGTGAGTACGAGGAGAAGCACTGTTCAGCTGAGCTAGCTGTTCCCAGAGTGAGTATGGGAGAAGGTTTTCAGCCAAAAGGATGAACTTAAATGTGCTTTTGTAAACCAGAGCTTGTTTGTAAACAGGAAAATTCAAGGCTGACTGAGAAGTCCTATTTGATTCAGGGTGCTGTGGTCTTGTTGCAAATATGTGAGAAAGCTGAGCCTCAAAGGTTGGGTAGGATTTCAGCCGGATTATACGGAGGTGGTTAGAAATATGGGAAAGAGCAAATGGAGGGAGATATGTAAACATGAGGGGCCTTAGCAGGAGAAACTTGGTTTGTGTGAAAGGGTAGAAGGAAAAATCCATGTTGGAAAATCTTGAAGATAGGTAAGGAGTTTGGACACAGTTCAGCAGGCAGTAGAGCTTCAGTGAGTATTTTCAGGTTATTTGATCAAAGTTGGAGGACCTGGATTGTCACTCCCTCAAGAGCAGGGCTTTGATTCATTTTTGCATTCACAACACTTAGCGAGGGACCTGGACTGATAAATGCACATTGAATAAATCGACTTTACTGGTAGTATTAGAACAGATCATCGGAAAAGACCAAAGGCAGGTCAGATTGGTTATAAGGGTGTTAGATTAATGCTGAGAAGAAATGAGGTCCTAAATTATAGCTGATGGAAGATGGAGAAGAAGGGATGGAAGCACGTGGCGGGTGGAAATAGAATTGACAGGGCGCAACACCTGACTGTGTGACGATAGAGGGCAGTAGAGATGGAAAACTGAACAAGGTGGTAGTAGGTTACTTAGAGAACAAAGATATCATTGCATGTGGAAGGAATGCTGGAGTGGGGAGGGTTGGGGAATGTGTTGATCTTAGCTTGGGATGTTAGCTCATGGGAGGCAGCATAGTATGTATAATGCGTAAGAACACAGAACATGAAATTAGCAGACCTGGAGTTGCCTCATTAGCTGTGTGTGACCTTAGGCATCACTTTAACATTTCTATGATTCATTTTCCCCATTAGCAATAGGTTAACACCACTACCAGTGTAAGGTCTTTATAAAAATTAACTGAATTAATATTTGTCAAGCTGTTAGAACAGTGCCTGCTACATTAAGAACTATATAATTATTTGTTAAATAAAATCAAATTACTTTGGAGCTTATCTGTATCCAAATACAGAGTGATGGAGGGGGTTAAGGTTAAAACATGAATGGCTTGGTTTGTAAGCCAGTGAGCTACCTTTCTTCCTGATATTCAGGAATTCTTGATATAAGAATATTCCCTTTGAGTGCAGTAGCACAGTACCGCTCTTCAATCCTGGGTGTTTCCCATTTATTTTATTAATATTTGGGTGTTTCTGCATGACTTCTCACATTCTCCTTGATAATTTTGGTGCAGAATCTTAGCCTAATACGGCCATAATTCTTGGTGGCAGCAAATGGGAAAAAGCACTAAAAGCTACAGGAAGGTCTTGAGATTCATCTTCACGTTTGTGGTCCCTAGACAATACCTGCTAATTACGAAAGGAGTGTGATTATAGCTTTTTTTTCCCCCAATTTTGCAGATATCTTTCATTTTTTTAAAGACACTGCTTTCACTTCTACTTCTGGGCTCCTGCTGAGGATATAGGCAGTTCTGAAGTGGGAAGAGTCACGGTAGGGTAAGCTAGGAACAGATGAAGACTCAGCTCGCAGTATGATGTCCTTGGAGAGTTTCCAGGCTGTCATGGCCACAGCCGCCTATTGGCTAAATGGTGCTAATTGGAAAATATTGTTCTCATCTGTAGAGAGACTCTTGAATGTTCTTTGTTGTGATTTGGAATGTCAGTGAAAGAAAAAGAGTGCATATGTTCAAATTTCCCTGGAAAACTTAAAGAGGCTTCGAAAAGATGAAAGAAACTTCAACTCAAATCCTTCTTTAAAAGGACCACCTCCATTTAAAGAAGGAAAGCACATTGTTAAGTGATGTTTATTATAGCTGATGGACCAGTTTGTGCCAAGTCAAATTTATGATATTACAGAATAGTGTTTTGGTTTTTTGATCCATCGATGCTGCATAATGGTGCACTCGGACTCTGAGTGACTGACTATACAGAAAAACACTTGGGATTTGTAGCAGAGTTTGACTTATTTTCAGTAACATACAGGCTTGGAGTGGTTTTCTTTATTACTTTTAAAGCATTGTTGGATAGATCTTTAGTCTTTAAATATGAATGTAACTGTTCATTTCAACACTGGTCTAGCACCTAAAGGTTCATTTTATGATTTCCAGGAATACGGTGTAACAAATGCACCAGCTATTTATCTATCTTCCCAAAAAGGACTTTTTGGTTAACTGTCGGTCATTAGGCCTCATTTTATTAAATGCTTCCCTTTCTAGCTCCTTAGGGATGGGAGCCGGGGGTCTTAGTCTTGGAGTGAGGCCTACTGTCCGGTCATGGAAAAACCGAATATACACATGGACCATTTAGAAAATGCTGATTGATTGAGCAGTGCTATAAGTGCACAGAGATCTTGGAGGCAGAGAGAGATCCTATGGAAGAAGACCTTGTGGTGAGCAGGATTGGGAAGGGTTTGGGTTGGAAAAGAGCAGGTAGATTCTAAGCTCTCTCGGGTGAGAGAAGCCAAGACCTTGAGCAGGCGGAGAGCTTACTGATACAAAGTAAAGAGACCTGCCTCCTGGAGCAAGGTGTCTTTGCTCGGTGGGTTGGAAATGCCATCTTCCTGTTTCCAGATCAAGGGAGTGTGATTTTTGGCAGCCTATTCACAGTGATGAAAAGAATCACCCCCGTTGTTCTATCAGCAGGAGTAAATGTGGCCCTAAAGTGGTGCTTGTATGTGTAGGAAAGTTATATTCGTCCTTTCTTCCCTTCCTTTTCCTGCAAGTAAAAGAAAACCAAAGAAACCGCAGACTTATTCTCTGCCTTTTATTTCCTGCTCTCAACCTAGTTATTTTTCACTCTCTTATTTTTTACTTATTGTTCTCTTCCTGTGCATTTTCATTTCTTTTCCTTCCAGTGTAGTTTAAAACAACACTTGCATTATGACAACTGAAACATCTTGAGCAATGTGTTTATGTATTCATTCTTATTTTACCTTAATCAAAACCGTATTCTTCGGTGGTAAGTGACGGCCTTATTCCTAATGACTCTAGTTATAAATCACTTCCAGAGCAGTAATTGTATTTTCTCATGATTTCTTCACCTAAATAGGTACGGCTACTGATAGTGAATACCCAGTGACTGTCCTTGAAGTACAGAGAAATACAGTAGTAAAATATTCATTTGTTCGAAGCTTTTTAATCATTTGCTCAGAAGGCAATCCTTCCGTAGAATCTACGTAGGGTCAAAAACTCTTATCTAGAAAGTGGCATCTGACCCTCTGAGTTGAGGCTACACAATTCACTGCTTGTTCAGCACACAAATATTTTCAGTAATTTGTCTCTGGAATAAAAGTCGGAATTTCCCCAAAGTATAACTGTACTTCATTCTGAATTGATTTATAAATTTTAGGGTGTGTCTTTAGAAAAACTTAATTTCTGATGGTTGAGTATCTCAGTTTTTTTGTCATTAATTTTTCTATTGCTGCCCAGATAAACTTCTCTTGACTCATTGGTGGATAAGAGGGCGAGTGGTGGGTAGGTACAGCAAGTTTTGGTCTCTTTGTATAATAGTAATAAGTAAAACTGATTATTGTTTATTTCAGTGTCATTTCCTATAACTCTGTTGCTTTTCTTGTTAAAAAAAAAATGGTTGGCTCTTACTTCTAAGTTTCCTTCGGAAAGCTCTTCATCCTTCAATTTCCTCAGCCATGGTGGAAATGACTGAATTATTTCTACACTATTTGTAAACTGTAGTGATTTAATCTAAAGGACTTCCAGATGCTCTGAGAGAAGTGATCTTCTGTCAGTGTAAAATGCTTTGCTCTATGCCCATGTGGACTGTGTGGTCTTATTTTACAGTGTGCACAGTATTCTTTTTTCCAAGACAGCAGAAAGTTTTCTAGCTCACAAATGTAATTACTTATGACCAAAGGGTGGGAAATCTTTAGATAATTTCACAGCAATAGATACTAACCTCCAAGAATGAATTAACACATTCATCCATGAATAACAGATTGTCATACAAAAACTGTGAATCGGTTTGGTTAGCCAGAAGTGAAAGAGACTTCAAGATGATCCGAGAGGGGAAGTGCTCACTCGTACTCCCATTTGGCAGCGAGAGGAGCCTGACATCCAGGCAGAGCTGCACAGCTGGGAGGGGTTCTAGCCGTGACCGGAGCCACCCGTTCTCAACCTCTTGAGTTTCAGTCTGGTTATCTGCCCCCTGGAGTCTATTGTTATCCCAAAGTTCTGTTTGTCTCCACAGCATAGGCTACAATGGCAAATTGAATTTAGAGATACTAAGCTTGGAAGCATAGACAGTGGGTAAGTTCACAATGAACTCTCTTTGGATGAAGAAAGAATTAGAAGCCAACATACTCCTTTTAGGTCAAAGAGTACAGTTTGTTTCAATTTGGTGTGTTTTACCCTGAAACTTACATAGGATCTCCCTGAAAGACAATTTGCAACATTGTCTGTTTTGTTTTGCCCCCCCCCCCCCCCCCCGCCCCCCGGGCTTCTCTGAGTTGCTAGTGGACCACCTCTTGCTCTGGAAGCTCCTCTGGGAGAAGATATTTCAAAACTGTGTTCCTAACCAGAGTTAGTATAGATACTGTGACAATGGATTTTCTTCCTTAGTTGGCTTCCCTCCACCAAATTTAAGTGATTGAGAAACTACCACCACAGATGGCTCAGCCTTATATTACAGCCTGTGCCTGGTGAGGCCTGTGATTCCCTAGGGTCTTTATTGGCCAAAACACCCAAATCATCATTTTAATCCAAGTATTACTTGAGGGAATATTTTCTTTGGAGTGTTCTATAAGCCCTTGAACTAAGCAACAGCCAGTGAAGCCTGAGATATTTTTCTAACTAGAAAAAGCCTGTGTTTTATTAACCCTTAACTCATGAATCCTATAGGCTGTCAATTTAAAATACTGAGATTGTTACTTTACAGAATATACACCATTATTTATTTGTCTTCATAAGTACTGTCTTCCATTAAGAAGCTCTACATTAATTTTATGAGGAGGTCATTGGTTAAAACAAGGAACTCCCTCTAATAACAGTCATTTTTTCCCCAAAACCACACCCACATTTAAAGGCTATAAATGTCATTTTGGAGGGTATTTTAAAAGAATGTGTTATTCTGATGATGACTTCAAAAGCAAAATTCTAAAAGATTTTCAGTAAGTAAAAGTATTGCTGGAAAAGTAAGGACGCAATTTGGCCAAGGTTTCAGTTTGTTGTAATTAAGACAGTGTTTGTGCTTTTACGCACGGAGCAGGTCTAAGGCAGGCAGGATGGCGGGGGGCATCGTAGCCCTTGAAAGTAAAGTTATGGGAATGTTTGTGAGAAACTTCCCAGGATAATGTACAGTTATCATTTCCAGGTACGTGGCCACATCCCAGGTAGGGGCACATGCTTACATAGATTGTGTGATCTGCCCTTGGCCCTTTTTTTTTCCAAGTTAAAGTTTCATGGTGCTTGCTTTTAAGGTTACCCTCATTGATTTTCATCCATAAAACTACTAATGACTCAAGTCCTTCCCATTAGAGTGGGATGACAAAGGCTAAGGGATGCAGTCGAGAAATGAATGAAAGGACAGAGTTATTAAGATTTCAGAGAAGCAGAGCCTAGCGAACGTTATACTAACTGCTGTACGAGGACCTTCAGTACAGGTCTAGGAAGCACATGAATTCAAAAACTAGTTGTGTGTTTGATGGTGGCTTTCTGTCAGATCTTCATGAACTCAAATTCAGTTTGGGATAGAGAACGGGATATGGGCTTACGTTATCCTGGCTGGGACTCCGCCACCAATTGGCTATGATGCAACTGTGGATGACTGAGTTAATTTTGGAGTACATGCTCCGTGATAATTGGGATTTTAAATCATTTCCCTCCTCACTCCATGAGTTGTATAGAAGCTTAAACAATGTCTGTGAAAAGTTTGAAATGTGAGAAGTCTTGAATAGCTTGTGCTGCTATCGCACACATTGCCTTGTTCTGCAGTCAGTGCTTGTTTCCTGTTTTAAGCTATGGGCTCCTAGAAGCTGTTTTTACTTGTTTCAGAATCCTTAGCACATAGCGCAGCTGGGCTCAGTCATTGTTGAGTGAATGTTTGTATAAATGAACTAATGGAGAGACAAAGGAAAACGGGAGGATGGGGGACATTGCATATAACTCACAAGAAATGATGTAACTCTGAAAACATTAGCAATGGAAGTGCTTGTTGGAAACTTTTTGGGGCATTGTTTCATAAAATTAAAAATGGATAGTTCCTGGAAAATTGAAATACTTTGCATAATTAATCAACTGGTGCAGACAAGCTACTGTCATTTAGTAACTTAAATAGTGTAAACTCAGTTTTCAGACGACATTGTGGGTCATATTATTTTCTATATTTGTTTCCCATATGCTGCCTATTTCTAAATCCAACTGGATGTTAATTCTGATAGTTTATGAGAAGAGGGCATACTTTGATAATGCAAAGGGTTATGTTTAGACATTTAATAATATAAAGGGTTAACACAGCTGTTATTTAACTTCACAGGGCAATTGAAAATTTCCCATTTAGTATCTGGGAAATGTTAACTCTAAACCCATGAAATGTAATGCCCTTAAAGTGTTTTGTTTATATCATCTATCCAAGTAAAGACAACACGACTTTTATTAGAAAGCACTATTACTGTTCCTTTAGTGCCTAATTTGTATGTAAAGAACGTCTGGATCTTGGCCTCTGTGTTGTCTCAGGGTAGAAGGACTGTGAATGGGCGCTTCCCCTTTAATGCTCTGTTGGCTGGGTGTGCAGTCCTTCCTGTGTGGACGAGACGAGCATGTTGGGTATCTGTCATACAGCATAGCCCTTAAATCTGGAAGTGCCACTCCTTGATTTCTTCTGCTGTTTTTCTTTTTTTGTTGTTGCTGCAGTCTTTACAAGCCCAGCTTGTGGAGGCATGCGCCCGCATTCAGTGAGCACGTGTTTTGTGGCTTCAACGGCAGCTATTTTTGAAAACATAGTCTCTAGTGTTTGTTTGTTTGTTTTGAAATGCTCAACTTGCTAGAGAACACTGCACGTAAAAGGATAAGGAGAACTGCGCAGATTCTGTTACCGTCAAATTTTTCTCTTCACTGGGGTCTTTGTTCCGTACCTTAGACATTTACATTCAAGATTAATGGGGGCAACTGATGGATAAATTATAGTTTGCTTTAGGTGGCGAAATGATGGTCGTTCCTTTTTAAAAGTTTTTTGTGAGTGTGATAGTGAAGGAATCCACCTAACGTTTATGCCAGTGTTGTAATGATTCTGTGCAAAACATTTTAAGAAAATACTTTTGTGGCTTGGTGTGGAATACATCCTATAATTTCCTGTTGGGGAAACGTGTGAATCAGATGGTTGTTGGATATGATGTGTCCATTTTGTGGCCTTTCTGTTGTTTGATGTTGAAATCCTAAACTGACCATCCCTGCAATTCCGAATATATCTAGTTATTCCCTCTCTACTCATCTACCTCCCAACTCAGAGGTATACACTCTGGGTATCCAAATTAACCTTATTGTCTAGGAACAGTAGCATTAGAAAGTAATGATAATTAGACCGAATCACAAGAACAATTATAATATAACTTTGGGTAGTTTGTGGCCTTCATTGATTTGCATACATATTTAATGCACAGTCAAGAATGCATTATTGTTATATTTCAGTAAACTGAATTTATATAGCCCCTATTATCCTTTGAGTACTAATGAAATTGTATTTACACAATGCATGTTTTATTGACTTCCTATCCCAATTCTCAGGTTACATGATTTCCAGACCCCGAAAGTCCTTGTTCTTACCTAGTAATGTTTGGGAAGCCTCAGGGACTGTCATATCACCAGAGGAGCCCTTCCTGCTGATGTCACCCCTGCCTCTAGGGGGCATGCAATTCTTTGTGCTGCTCAGCTGGGAAAAACATTTCGGCATTGGCGCCCTATCCAGGAATGAGATAGGACAAAGCCACAGAATTTCAAAGGATGTTTGCCAAAGCTCATGACACAATTCCTGTAGCCCATGTGGATTATAAAAAGGGTGGCTCTGGAGAGAAGACCTTGTGCCAGGGGTTCTGTGGGGCTGCTCTGCTGTGAGTCTTTCATCTTTACCTAGAGACAGTGGGGTGGGGGTCAGTGGAACCATTGAATCTTGGTATGATTTTCCCACAGTTATGGGGGCACAGTGGTCTGATGCCCAGCTCCTAGGAAGGCGACATAGCCTGTGACCCACGAAGCAGACAGCTGAGCCTCTGGAGGAGGGACTGCAGTTCTGAGACTGTCAGAAGTGCATGGGTGCCAGGGACTCATTGGGGAAGGCAGGGTGGAAATGTTTACCTGGGGCCATTTACGAAAGGGGCAGTGCCAAGAGGGGGAGAGGAGCCTGTCATGAGACTGTGGGGCATACCCCTGGGTAAGGAGCAGAGGAGGGGTCAGCAGAGGACCCCCGAAGGACAGACACTGCCCGCATTTGGGAAGCCATAGGCAGAGGGATTGCTAGGGGAGCGAGTCCCTAAAGAACCTGTGAAAATGCTCACAAGAGAGAGCTGGCATGAACAACTTCCGTGGCCAGAGAACAAGACTTCTCTGCTGGTATGCGTCAAGTGAGAATTTTGCCTACCCAGTACCCCACAGTAATCCTGGAAATTGTTAGTCACAGAAAGAAGTAAGTGGGAAATGCATCTGGAAAGGAAATATAAGCCAGCTGGAGTTTGCCCTGATAGAACATAGCCTCTCTCCCACATCAGGTGGGAGTGCGTGGGTGGGGCATTTAGAGGCTTTTATTTCCTGAATGTCCAGAAAAGTCATGAGGACAGCCTGGTCTCATCCTGAGAACAGGCAAAGGATTATTCCCATTGAGCCGATTTGGAGGGATAATGGGAAAAAAACAGCCAACTGGCTCTTAACACCACATTCCCAGAATCCTCCCGTTGAGGGTACCTGATATAGTTGACACCACCCATCTCTAGATTTCCCACTTGGCCAGAGCTGATGTGTGATCAGTGGCGAAGCGTGCAGGGAACGCTTTTCTCTCTTTGTGTTACACCCTCTAAACAGGTCCCAAAGAAGTTTTTTCTTACTTTCCTCAGTGCTTTGCAAGGTTGAATGGAAGAGTTTTCATGTATTCTACTTAACAGCGTTCTTCACTTGAGGCCCTCCAAGCCGAGCCAGGGACACAGCTGAGGAATTGCTGTCATACCGGCTATACTTAGAAGTCTAGTACAAGCTTTTCTTTTTGGACTAAAGTACACCTCAGTCTTACATACGCACGTGCACTGTGTCTCACCAAGAGAAGTATATAACATATAACATTTCCAAGCTTGAGCAACATTATACCAAAGGCTCGTTGGGAAACACTGTCCGTGAAGTGCAAGAAATTCCGGAAGGCAGTAAGTAAAAATATCCGTTTGACAGTAACAGTTTCGAAAAGAAACCTATGCCATTTAAGATTAATATTGGCAACCTGTGGCCATAGTCTGAGTGTTTTATTTGCTGCTCTACGTTGAAGGGTGCACGTTTTTCCCATTCTGCTTTGAACTGAACCATTGTCGCTCCGAGTGTGGCCCGAGGAGCAGCAGCCTTGGCGTCAACGGACCGCTAGGTGTTTCTTGTGCATTTTAAGTCAGAGAAGCCCTGATCTAGAGAATAACATCTCACATCATCTCTGCTACCAGTTCTTTTCCCATCGTTCCTTGGGGTAGAGTTTCATCTTTTGGTGAACAGAGGGTCAACCAGTTCCCTGCTTGGCTTAGAGCCGGCTGTGGTCAGTGTCGTCCAGGGAGCTGCCGTCCGGCATTGTTGGGAAACGGTGTGTAGGCAGATGACTTGTCAGCGCTGGCGAGGTAGGCACCACAGGATTCCATTTCAGAACCAAAGGGGAAATGCAGAGGGAAATATTTTTCTTGAAGCATAATTTTTTCCTCCTCCTCAAAATGCCATGAGTAATGTGTGGGGCATGGGAAGTATGGGACATGGATCATACTTTAGAAATTCTTTTTAAAGATTATTTGTCGGGAAGTTGGGGTTCCTAGGGCCAGGATCCTCACTGAACTTAAACCACCTGATGATGTAACTGGCCTGTTGCTAGGCTACTGCTTCCACACCTTTAGGCAATGAGCTATTACTGTGCTGTATGGAGAGCTCGGCCCAGTGCTCTGGGCAGAGGCAGAGACGCTAGTGCTCGACCTACCGCTGGGAGAACAAGCTGGGTAATAAACCCTTTCACCCCAAAGAACGTTCTGCTGTCAGTTTCTTTGGTCACATTGAATCCATAGTGAACTTGCCTGGGGCTGAAACCCACTGGCGAGACATTGACCCAATTTAATAAAGTGTAAGAAAATTCTATCAGTTGGAATTCTCTCTGCTTGCGTATCTGCTGCAGCGGGGTCCTTTGGCCACTGTGTTCTAACTATGTGGAGTTGGTCATGTTACCAAGGTGCCTGAGGCCTGAGCGTCCACGTGTGTGACCTGACGTCAGTAACGCCTATCGTGCAAGGCGGTTGCAAGGATTGAACAGAGGAGTGTAACTTATAAGGGATAGCTCTGTTTACTGTCACCAGGGTTCTCATGAAAATCATCCTTAGGTTATTAAACAGGGTTTTAATTACACTATAGATTTCTGAATTCCTGAAAGGAACACAGCTGTTCATGAAGAATGTAAATAAAAAAAGAATTTAAAAGGAATCATCCACATTATTAGGACGTTGTAGCATTGTACTTGAAAAATGAGTTAAGAGGGATTTTTTTGAGTCGGGAAAGCATCAGCTGAAACATTTTTATATAAGTGACTCACAAGTAATCAGTAAGCACACATGACCCTGGGAAGCCCAGGTTCCTGCCCTCCGAGCTGCCGGTGCCACGGGCCAAAGGACCCCTGCTTGTTCTTCCCATCTTTGCTGCCCTTACTCTCACTTGTTGCTCAGGGAGAATTCTTTGTTTCTACCGCCTGGTGCCAAGGCGTTACAGCCTTTATAGGTGGCGAGTCTTTATTTTTTCTGATCCACTGGGAAAGGAGGGAAAGAGGCATTCCCATCTTAAATATTTTAACTATATATGGTTTAAATATACCAAGAACTAATTTGAGCACATGACAAATATATTTCTTCAGTGGGAAAATGCATTCTATGCCTCCTAGGCCCTAATCACATTTTAAGATCAAAACTGACACAGGAGTTGAGCTTTTAGAACAAATCCCCATGGAAACCGGAATTCCTTTTTGTGATCGATCAGACAGGTCACTTAACAGTTTGGAATGTTAGTGGACTTGCAGGTTGGTGTCTTGCCTTCACAAAGTCTACTTCCCCTGTGTAGCCCCAGCTCTAAGCCTATTGTGGAAGGGAGCCTCTTGCCAGAGATGGCTTTGTGAGCCCCTGTCTAGTCCACTCATCATATGTCATTCCCCCATTAGGCACGCGGCTTCAGCTGGCATAGTTAGGCAAATGACAAGGATTTGGGTTTGTGTGGGTAGAGTCACTCTCTTCTCTGCTAGACCCGAATGAGGAGGGAGATAGTTCCCTGAAAGCTCTCCTTCAGGGAGCTGTGGGATGAAGCTGACATTCTGGGCAGTAAAGCAGAGAGACTGAAAGAAACTGGACTTCTCTGATACCTTTGAATTTCTTTCCTTTTTTTTTAAATAATTTATTTTGGTATCATTAATCTACAATTACATGTGCAATATTATGGTTATTAAACTACCCCCTTCATCAGGACCCCCCCACCAACCCCATTACAGTCACTGTCCATCAGCATAGCGAGATGCTATAGAATCACTACTTGTCTTCTCTGAGTTGTACAGCCTTCCCCGTGCCCCCCCCCCCATTACATCTGCTAATCGTAATGCCCCTTTTTCCCTCTTATCCCTCCCTTCCCACCCATCTTCCCCAGTCCCTTTCCCTTTAGTAACTATTAGTCCGTTCTTGGGTTCTGTGAGTCTGCTGCTGTTTTGTTCCTTCAGTTTTTTTCTTTGTTCTTATATATGAACATATGAGTGAAATCATTTGGTACTTGTCTTCTTCAGCTTGGCTTATTACACTGGGCATAATACCCTCTAGCTCCATCCATGTTGTTGCAAATGGTAGGATTTGTTTTCTTCTTATGGCTGAATAATATTCCATTGTGTATATGTACCACATCTTTTTTATCCATTCATCTACTGATGGACACTTAGGTTGCTTCCATTTCTTGACTATTGTAAATAGTGCTGCGATAAACATAGGGGTGCATATCTTTTTCAAACTGGGCTGCTGCATTCTTAGGTTAAATTCCTAGGACTGGAATTCCTGGGTCAAATGGTATTTCTATTTTGAGTTTTTTGAGGAACCTCCATAATGCTTTCAAAATGGTTGAACTAATTTGCATTTCCACCAGCAGTGTAGGAGGGTTCCCTTTTCTCCACATCCTTGCCAACATTTGTTGTTGTTTGTGTTTTGGATGGTGGCCATGCTAACTGGTGTGAGGTGATATCTCATTGTGGTTTTAATCTGCATTTCTCTGATGATTAGTGATGTGGAGCATCTTTTCATGTGCCTGTTGGCCATCTGAATTTCTTCCTTGGAGAAGTGTCTATTCTTGTCCTCTGCCCATTTCTTAATTGGATTATTTGCTTTTTGTTTGTTAAGGTGCGTGAGTTCTTTATATATTTTGGATGTCAACCCCTTATCAGATACATCATTTATGAATATATTCCCCCATAATGTGGGATGTCTTTTTGTTCTATTGATGGTGTCCTTTGCTCTACAGAAGCTTTTCAGCTAGATATAGTCCCACTTGTTCATTTTTGCTTTTGTTTCCCTTGCCCAGGGAGATATGTTCATGAAGAAGTCACTCATGTTTATCTCCAAAAAATTTTTGCCTATGTTTTTTTTCTAAGAGTTTTATGGTTTTATGACTTACATTCAGGTCTTTGATCCACCTTGAGTTTACCTTTGTGTATGGGGCTAGACAGTAGTCCAGTTTCATTGTCTTACATGTAGCTGTCCAGTTTTTCCAACACCAGCTGCTGAAGAGGCTGTCATCTCCCCATTGTATATCCAAGGCTCCTTTATCAAATATTAATTGGCTGTAAATGTTTGGGTTAATGTTTGGATTTTCTATTCTGTTCCACTGGTCTGTGGGTCTGTTTTTGTGCCAATACCAAATTGTCTTGATTACTGTGGCTTTGTAGTAGAACTTGAAGTCAGGGAGTGTAATTCCCCCTGTTTTATTCCTCTTTCTCAGGATTGCTTTGGCTATTCGAGGTCTTTTGTGGTTCCATATGAATTTTAGAATTATTCGTTCGAGTTCATTGAAGAAAGCTGTTGGTATTTTGATAGGGATTGTGTTGAATCTGTAGATTGCTTTAGGTAGCATAGCCATTTTGACAATATTTATTCTTCCTAGCCAAGAGCATGGGATGCATTTCCATTTGTTAGTGTCCTCTTTAATTTCTCTTAGGAGTGTCTTGTAGTTTTCAGAGTATAGGTCTTTCACTTCCTTCGTTAGGTTTATTCCTAGGTATTTTATTCTTTTTGATGCAATTGTGAATGGAGTTGTTTTTCTGATATTCTGGTAGTTCATCGTTGGTGTATAGGAAAGCAACAGATTTCTGTGTGTTAATTTTGTATCCTTCAACTTTGCTGAATTCAGATATTAGTTCAGGTAGTTTTGGAGTGGAGTCTTTAGGGTTTTTTATGTATAATACCATGTCATCTGCAAACAGTGACAATTTGACTTCTTCTTTACCAATCTGGATGCCTTGTATGTCTTTGTTTTGTCTGAATGCCGTGGCTAGGACCTCCAGTACTATGTTGAATAACAGTGGAGAGAGTGGGTATCCCTGTCTTGTTCCCAATCTTAGATGAAAAGCTTTCAGCTTCTTGTTAAGTATGATGTTAGCTGTGAGTTAGTCATATATGGCCTTTATGGTCTTGAGGTACTTGCCATCTATACCCATTTTGTTGAGAGTTTTAATCATGAATGGATGCTGAATTTTGTCAAATGCTTTTTCAGCATCTATGGAGATGATCATGTGGTTTTTGTTCTTTTTGTTGATGTGGTGGATGATGTTGATGGATTTTCGAATGTTGTACCATCCTTGCATCCCTGAGATGAATCCCACTTGATCATGGAGTATGATTCTCTTGATGTATTTTTGAATTCAGTTTGCTAATATTTTGTTGAGTATTTTTGCATCTAGTTTCATCAGGGATATAGGTCTGTAATTCTCTTTTTTGGTGAGGTCTTTGCCCGGTTTTGGTATTAGAGTGATGCTGGCTTCATAGAAAGTCTTTGGAAGTATTCCCTCCTCTTCTATTTTTTGGAAAACTTTAAGGAGAATGGGTGTTATTTCTTCTCTATATGTCTGGTAGAATTCAGAGGTGAATCCATCAGGTCCAGGGCTTTTGTTCTTGGGTAGTTTTTTGATTACTGATTGAATTTCGTTGCTGGTGATTGGTCTGTTTAGTTTTTCTGTTTCTTGCTTGGTCAGTCTTGGAAGGTTGTATTTTTCTAAGAAGTTGTCCATTTCTTCTAGGTTTTGCAGCTTGTTAGCATATAGATGCTCGTAATATTCTCTTATAATTCTTTGTATTTCTGTGGGGTCTGTCGTTATTTTTCCTTTCTCATTTGTGATTCTGTTTATGTGTGTAGATTCTCTTTTTCTCTTAATGAGTCTGGCTAGGGGTTTATCTATTTTGTTTATTTTTTCAAAGAACCAGCCCTTGGGTTCATTGATTTTTTTCTATTGTTTTATTCTTCTCAATTTTATTTATTTCTTCTCTGATCTTTATTATGTCCCTCCTTCTGGTGACTTTGGGCCTCATTTGTTCTTCTTTTTCCAATTTCAGTAATTGTGTCTTTAGACTTTTCATTTGGGAATGTTCTTCCTTCTTTAAATAGGCCTGGAATGCAATATGCTTTCCTCTTAAAACTGCCTTTACTGCGTCCCACAGAAATTGTGGCTTTGTGTTGTTGTTGTCATTAGTCTCCATATATTCTTTGATTTCTCTTTTGATTTGGTTGTTAACCTATTGATTAATTAGAAGAATGTTGTTATGTCTCCATGTATTTGTGAGCCTTTTGTTTTCTTTCTAAAATTTATTTCTAGTTTTATACCTTTGTGATCTGAGAAGTTTGTTGGTACAATTTCAATATTTTTGAATTTATTGAGGTTCTTTTTGTGGCCTAGTATGTGGTTATGTGGTCCATTCTGGAAAATGTTCCATGTGCACTTGAGAAGAATGTGTATCCTGTTGCTTTTGGGTGTAGAGTTCTGTAGGTGCCTGTTAGGTCCATCTGTTCTAGTGTGTTGTTCAGTGCCTCTGTGTCTTTACTTATTTTCTGTCCAGTTGATCTGTCCTTTGGAGTGAGTGGTGTGTTGAAGTGTCCTAAAATGAATGCATTGTTTTCTGTTTCTTCTTTTAATTCTGTTAGTATTTGTTTCACATTTGCTGGTGCTCCTGTGTTGGGTTCATATATATTTATAATGGTTATATCTTCTTGTTGCACTGACTCCTTTGTCATTATGTAATGTCCTTCTTTATCTCTTTCTTTCTTCGTTTTGAAGTCTATTTTGTCTGATACACGTACTGTAACACCTGCTTTTTTCTCCTTGTTGTTTGCATGAAATATCTTTTTCCATCCCTTCACTTTAGTCTGTGTATATCTTTGGGTTTGAGGTGAGTCTCCTGTAAGCAGCGTATAGATGGGTCTTGCTTTTTTATCTATTCTATTACTCTGTGTCTTTTGATTGGTGCATTCAGTCAATTTGAATTTCTTGATAAGTCAAACCTGAAGCTTCTCTTACCCCTATTTCTTTTGTTACTTGGGCTGGTATATTTCTGTGTGATTTAAAAGACTTTGAATTGGGTTTTCTATTCCTGGTGATTAAAACCTCCAGATTGATACAAACGTCAGAATAAAGTTCTCCTAACACAATGTATGGACAAAATCTTTTAGGATGATGTAACAAATGAGAGTCTTGAATTATCTTATCAATAGACAGTTAAGAGTTTTGTTTGCCAGAATGCCTCACAAACTATTGAATATTACAGCTAACTCAGTTCGATTTTCTCACCGTTTTACTATATTCTCTTACTGGTAACGTTCCCTCTCCCTCCCTCTCTTTCCTGCTATCACGAAAAAGCTCAACCAGAAGTGATGCTCTCCTGGGCACTGAGGGTACAGGATGTGGACTGGTAGGAAGCAGACCTGTTTGAAATAAATTCCTTTCACTGAAAATAGACTGAACCGGAATCCAAGCAATTGACTCTGACATGTGATGTGGAAGGGTTCTGACCTGGTGTGCTGAGCAGCACGTGGCAAGCAGGGCCCCTTTCCAGTTCACCAGGGGGGAAGAGCTCTGCTTGGCACCACAGCTCTTTATTTAGAATATGGGTTTTTTGTAAATACAGACTGGGGACAAAAATCTAACTTTGTGTTTTTGCATGTTCCTTCCTCCATCCTAGTTGTATGAATATCAACTCTTTTTGTGGCCATAGGTCATTTTAACTAATAACTTTTTTTTTTTTAGCTCTGCTGTAAAATTCAACATTGAAAATAAAGTTATTATCCAGAATGGAAATTGAGGTTTGTATGTTTTCATGTGAAACAAATAGGACCAGCCTGTTGCTAAAAGTTCTTAAAATTAGGGAGTTGTAATACTTTCCTAGAGAATGTTACTTCATTCACTCTGTCTTATAACTGTAGTCCAATATTTTAAGAAAATAGGGTAATGTTGTGATTTTCCAGTGCTGTGTAACAAACCAATCCAAATATTTGTGGCTTCAAATTACACCATCTCTTTTGCTCATGAATCTGCAGTTTGGTCAGGGCTTGGCTGGGAAAGCTCGTCATGGTTCACTTGGTGTCAGCTGGGCTGGCTTGAAGGTGGGGGGCTGCAGACATCGGAAGGCATGTTCACATGTCTCCTCTTGATGCTGGGAAGACTGAGTAGGAGGCTGGCACTTGGTTCCTGGGGCATTTCTTTTCTCATGGGGTCTCTTCAGCATGGTCTTTTATATGCAGAATCAGAACTCCCAAAGTTCATGTTGAGAGCCAGGTAGAAGCTGTACTGCCTTGACTGACCTCATCCTTAAAGACACTAACCAAATATCATGCACTAACTACTGTTGCGTCATATATCGCAGAAGTGAGTCACAGAGAGCAGCCCCTATTCAAGAGGTCGGGAATTGGGCTCCACTTTTTTCTATTTTAAAGCGTCTGTTTCAGTGTTAACATTCCATTATATTTTAAGTTTGTTGAGTATAGGAGCTGTGTCATAACACTTAGCCTGCTGTGAATGCAGTAGGAGTGGAACAAACCTTGTTTCTATAGAGTCTATGCACTGCCCACTGTTTTCTTACAACTTTATGGGGCTCTAATTTACACACCACAAAATTCACTCATTTTAACTAATTCATTGGTTTTTAGTGAATTTGAAGAGTTAGCAGGCATCAGCACAGTAAAATTCCTCATGACCAAACAAAAAGCAAATAAGCCAATTAAAAAATGGGCAGAGGAGCTGAACAGACCGTTCTCCAAAGAAGAAATTCAGATGGCCAACAGGCACATGAAAAGATGCTCCACATCGCTA
Organism: Phataginus tricuspis; assembly: GCA_029783875.1. NCBI lineage: Eukaryota > Metazoa > Chordata > Mammalia > Pholidota > Manidae > Phataginus > Phataginus tricuspis. The sequence continues at coordinate 9,343,653 of JAQQAC010004253.1, read as the reverse complement.
ATCATCAGAGAAATGCAAATTAAAACCATAATGAGATACCACCTCACACCAGTGAGGATGGCCAACATCCAAAACACAAACAACAACAAATGTTGGTGAGGATGTGGAGAAAAGGGAACCCTCCTACACTGCTGGTGGGAATGCAAATTAGTTCAACCATTGTGGAAAGCAGTATGGAGGTTCCTCAAAAAACTCAAAATAGAAATACCATTTGACCCAGGAATCCCACTCCTAGGAATTTACCCTAAAAATGCAGCAGCCCAGTTTGAAAAAGACAGATGCATGCCTATGTTTATCACAGCACTATTTACAATAGCCAAGAAATGGAAGCAACCTAAGTGTCCATCAGTAGATGAATGGATAAAGAAGATGTGGTACATATACACAATGGAATATTATTCAGCCATAAGAAGAAAACAAATCCTATCATTTGCAACAACATGGATGGAGCTAGAGGGTATTATGCTCAGTGAAATAAGCCAGGTGGAAAAAGACAAGTATCAAATGATTTCACTCATCTGTGGAGTATAAGAACAAAAAAAACTGAAGGAACAAAACAGCAGCAGACTCACAGAACCCAAGAATGGACTAACAGTTACCAAAGGGAAAGGGACTCGGGTAGATGGGTAGGAAGGGAGGGATAAGGAGGAAAAAGGGCTATTACAATTAGCACACATAATGTAGTGGGGGTGGGGGTTGGGTGGGGGGATACAGGGAAGACAGTATAACTCAGAGAAGACAAGTAGTGATTCTATAGCATCTTACTATGCTGATGGACAGTGACTGCAATGGGGTTGTTGGGGGGGACTTGATAATAGGGGGAGTCTAGTAACCATAATTTTGCACATGTAATTGTATATTAAGAATAGCAAAATAAAAAAAAACTCCTCATGACCATTTACAGTTAATCCCCAGCCCCAGGCAACCACTAATCTACTTTCTTTTTAAATTTGCTTTTTCAGAGTATTTCATGAAAGTGGAATCATGCATTATGTGTTTTGGTTTTCGCCTCTTTCTCACTTAGCATAATGTTTTTGAGGTTCATCCATGTTGTGCCTTGTATCAGTACTTCACTCCTTTTTATTGCTGAATAGTATTCCACTGAATGGACATAATATATACATTGTTTAACCATTCACCAGGTGATGGGCATTTGAGTTGTTTTTCACTCTGGCTATTTTGAGTGGTGTTGCTGTGAACATTTGTGTACAAGCTTTTATGTGGACATACAGTTTTATTTCTCTTAGGTAGACACCTAGGTGTGAGGTTGCTGGGTTGCATGGTAAATGTATGTTTAACTTTCAAGGAAAATGCCTAATTGTTCTGCAAGATAGCTGTATCATTTGTACGTATGAAGGTTCTCTTTAGAATAAATTTTTTACAAGTGTTTTGAAGGGATTCACTAGGTTGAATGACAGCAGATTTGTGAATGAATTTAGCCTGTGGGCAAGTATATCCTCTGTCATTTTCAGGCAGCAGATGGGGAAGTGCGGCTTCTTTTAAAAGAAAGATGAAACAGGAAAGGAAGCGAAAATAAAGTGGAGGGAAAGAGGGACAACCCCATCCTCCATCCTTTGAACAATAACTGTTTAATTTTTGTTTTTTTTTAATCAAGATGTACAAAATAATGATTTGCAATTTGAATATATTACAAAATAATCACCACAATAAGTCTAGTTAAAAATCCATCACCTCACATAGTTACAATTTTTTGTGTGATGAGAAATTTTAAGATCTACCCCTTTAGCAACTTTCAAATATACAGTACAGTATTATTAACTATAATCATGATGCGGTACCCTATATCTCCATGACTTATTTTATAACTGTAAGTTCATACCCTTTGACCACCTTTACCCATTTCTCATCCCAAATCTTTGGCAACCACTAATCTGTTCTTCCACATGTAATTGAGATCACATGATATTTGTATTTGATTTATTTCACTTGGTATAGTGCCCTCAGGGTCTATCCATGTTGTCACAAAAGGCAAGATATTTTTTTTAACGGCCAAATAGTATGCCTGTGTGTGTGTGTATGTGCATAACATGTGTCCACATTCAACTATTAATGGACACATAGGTTGTTTCCATATATTGGCTATTGTAAATAATGCTGCAGTTAATATGGGAATTCAAAATATCTGTTTGAGTTAGTGATTGTGTTTCCTTTGGATAAATACTCAGATGTGGGAATGCTGGATCATATGGCAATTCTATTTTTTAATTTTTTTAAGGGCCCTCCGTACTGTTTTCCATAATGGGTGCACCAATTTACATCCCACCAACTGTGTACGAGGATTCCCTTTTCTCCACATCTATATCAATACTTGTATTTGTCTTTTTGATAATAGCTTTCCCAATAGGTGTCAGGTGATAGCTCATCGTGGTTTCGTTTCCATTTCTCTGGTCATGTGAGCTGGTGATATGAGCTGGCCGTCTGTGTTCTTGGTCATAACACGTTACTAAGACCTAACGTGGTGTTGGCTTTGTTCCTCATCATATTCTTACATAACTTTTGTGGTGATTGGTGTTTGTTATTCTTAGATTCTGCTTTGCATTGTAGCTTTCCTTAAAATCACTTTTTTCTTTGTGACCGGGCTCATTTCATGGAAGATTTGAACTGATTAGCATAAGATTCTCAGGCACAGCAAAGATGCTGGTTGGGGGAACTCATGGTAACAGCTCCTATCACAGGCATAGTGTGCATTATAAGGCATATATCTGAGAATGTCAGATATAGTGTATTTTAATCATATGCTTATGTCCATACTTTTTCAAAGTAATGCAGTACATATTTACACACACATATATATATCTATTCTATATTACTTATATATATTCAACTAGACTTCCAATTTATAGCAAGAGCTAATTTTTCTTTCCGGGTATTAATTAACTTCCCACTTGGTGTAAGCCAGTATTTGGCAGGAATAAATCTGATTTTGATTTTCACCAGGTGTGAATGCTTCTCCCATAGTTGACGTGGAGTCCGGGCTCCCTGTACATGTGCATTTATCTAGTTGTTGTGATTATGAAGGCAGCCAAACAAGGAAATCTTTGAGATTTTTGAGTCGTTCATCAAAACAAGACAAAAATAGCAGATAAGAGCAAACTTAACAGGGACAAGTCATCAGAACTTCGAAAATGACTTGTAAGAAAGCAGTCAAATCTCATTCTTTCATAAATGAAGAAACCGAGCCTCACAAAGTTCCTGTGACATATCCAAGATCATTCAACAATTATTAGTGAGGTTTATGTTAGTATTCTGATTTCATAGTCCCGATTTTTCCCCTAAAATGTTCACAGATCAACTTTTAATTTTTGATGCTAATAGAATTTTAAAGGTAGTGTAAAGCATTGGGTTGAACTTTGCTATGGTCCTTAAGACTTTTACGTCATGCAGACAGACCTTCTAAAGGTGGAATACAAAATTTCATCATAGACAATCAGCCCTTTTGCTAGGCTTTATGTCAATTTTAAGGTCTCAAACTGATTATGTGATATTTATGGTAGAACTCTGAGTAAAAGGAGAAATGTGAAGTACAGTTGGAAAATGTCAAGTTTAAATTAGTAGGAATTCGTTCTGTTGTTCACTTTACCTTTCCTAATAAAATTACAGATAAACTTGCCTATAAGTGGTGATGTTATAAAACATTTTGTGTATTTAGGCAATTATTTGTTGTATAGTTGTTAGGCTTTCTTTTATATATAAAACCTGATTTGAAACATGTAAGGTTCTTTTTTTTCTTGGTTAAACTAAATGGAAGAGCTCCAAATACACATATACTTTAAAAAAATCCTCTGAACATATACCTTCTAAAATTTAAGACACCTGGCTATTATTTTCAACCTGTCCCTTATGTACAACTTGAATGTTACTGATTTGATTTCTATTTTCTGTCTTTGGAGGTAGGTAGATCGTGACTAAATGATTGGGTCTAGCAAAGGATTTTTGGTTTGTGGACATACAGAAATATGTCATGAGAAGAGTGTTCAAGTTTTTAAGTTTCTTATTGTCATTAGTAACTATTAACAAATTTTAACTTATTTTGATATAATTTAATTTTCCAAAATAAAGAACTTCATATACCTGTCACCAATAGTCAGCAGTTGTTAGCATTTTGCCAGATTTGCTTTAGCATATTTCTCTTCAGAGTAAGTTGCGACCACCCTGCTTTTTTTAAGCCCCTGCATACTAAAGTGTGTGTCCCCTAGGACGGACATTCCCTTACATAACCACAGTGCAGTTACTCAAATTAGGAAATTTAACACTGATGGAATACTGTTACCACAGACTTTTTTCAAATGTTGCTAATTGTGACAATAATGTCTTCTTATGTAATTTTTTTCTTGACCTTGAATACGAAAATCTGAAATGCTTCCTCATCTTCGTTTTACATGACATTGGCATTTTTGAAAATTTAGATTAGCTATTTTGTAGAATGAGAGTTTTTTCCTTCTGAGTAAATTCAAATTGTGCATTTTGGGTGGGAATTCAAGCACCTGATGTGCTTTGTCTTGTTCCTGTTGCTTTAAACTTCGATCTCTTGATCAGCGTGGTATCTGCCGTGTTTCTCCACTGCGAAATTTCCTTTTTCCTCTGTGGGATTGGGAGACTTTTTGAGGGGAGACGAGGCAGGCATCCTGTTTCTCATCACACCTTCCCCCCACCAAGTTGAATCTCTTCATAATTCTATCAAGTAATATTTTTCATGCCTCTCAGTTAATTTACAAAAAGAAATACTGAAGAAGTAGTGCTCAACAGAAGAAACAAGGATTTTCATGTCATCTTTTTGATAATACAAAGGTGATCAGCGTTAAACGTCAGCTCCCACCGCACGTTGAGGGCCATGGTTCTTCCTCTTCAAGTTCTCTCATGGATCTTGGGTGCGCTTTCTGTTCATTTATTTCATATCACCATTTTTTCTCATCTTTGTTCTCCTTTTACTTTATTTTTAACCCCCTTTTAAATTTATTTTACCTTGCTGTGTTGTAGCATCTTTCTAAGATGTTTGAAAATCCTCTTTAGAACATGATTGTATAAGAAAAAAAGACATTTAGCCTGTTTATAGGGCATAGAATTCTGTTCTTCACTGAGGGTCAGTTTTCTAATGATTAGTCACCGACTGGATCAAAAATAGAGTTTGTTAATTGATGGTCTGGCTCAATTCCCAGGAAGCCTTTCCCAATTTCCATCTCCTTTTTATACTTAGTCTTACACCAACATTCATTGTTTTGAAACTTCTCTCTCATAGTTTTCCTAGTGTCCTAATGAAATTATAAACTTGCTTAGGAAAAGGGCCATCCACATATTCTATGCCCCTTCCATTTATTATATATTCTAACATATATACTACATATCATGCTTAGAGCACAGCCATAGTACAGTAGCCTCACATCCCATTAAGATCTAGCAAGGTGGGATAAGCAGGTAGTACATGCTAACTTGGTCATTATTGTGTTAAGTGGACAGTGAGCTGACAGCTCCAGGCTGGCCCTTCTTATGACACTTGTGGTTCTTTTTTTTTTATTAAGGTACCATTGATATACGCTCTTACGAAGGTTTCACAAGAAAACAATGTGGTTATTAACATTCACCCTTATTATCGAGTCCCCCCCCCACCCCACTGCAGTCACTGTCCATCAATGTTGCAAGATGCCGCAGAGTCCCTATTTGTCTTTTCTGAGCTACACTGTGACACTTGTGATTTTGACATGTAACAGTGTCTGCAAATCCTAAATCTATTTCATTGAGATTTTATGATCATCCCGATAAATATTAATAGAAGATAAGAGTCCCTTTACTTCGTAAATCGAAGTGACCTGAACTTTCTCTGCAGTCAGTAAGATGAATCTGAGTAACTGTGAGCACAGCAGTTTTGAAGCTACCATTCTAGTTATTTGGAATAAATACACTATAATTCCCACTCCCCAGCTAGTCAGAAACACTTGACAAGATCTAAGAAGAAAATGGAAAAAGGTAACTTGAGGATATTGGGACTATGTCCTGAAATGGTACAGAGCAGAAGTACCGTTGCCCAAGGGCACAGTCAACACCGTGTGAACTACCAGTGAAGACTAATTGGTAGTCAGTGTGTTCAGTTTTATGTCAAACAACTGGTGATTGTTATGATATAAGGAGCAAAGTACATGCTGGAATGATTTCCAAGACTTTACCTATGAAGATAATATAATACCAAGATGGTCTTGTCAACTTCTAGATGTGTGATGTGACCCAGAGACCTTAAATTTTACTTTTTAGACTATTAGTTGAATCAAAAGTAAAAATACAAACTTGTCTTTAAATTACTTTAAGCTCTGAAGTAACAGTGTTAGAAAGGAGGAAAGAACTTCTGAAAGGAGGTATTGAGTGAGTACATTAAACATGCCCTCCACAATCTTTTAAACTATACTTCTTCCTTTAAAATAGACATGTGCCCTTTGTAAATGAGTATCACAAAGCAGCTGTCCTTTTGTCTTTCTCAGCTCACTTGAGGTCCCTGTCACACTTCTGTCAGTGTAAGTGTTTTTCTGTTGCAGGAATTTTCAGAGGAGACCAGGTTTGAAATTGTTTCTCTGTCCCTTGAGCATTTCCTCCTGTGGGTGGTTCAAGAGACTGTTTAAGGCTTTGAGAACTAATAATACAAGGGCCTTGATACTCAATAAGTTATATGAATCAGAATTAGCTATCTTTATAATGCTAATATACATATTTAGTATTCAATGCTCTTTTTTATGCTTCTTTCATCACATAAGTTGACTTTTGAGCACGTTGAAAAAGAGAAAATATGACCAGGATCACCTGCACTCTCCCCCCTCTCCCAAGTATGCCGCCACTTGGGAGGGGATTAAAAAAAAAAAAGAGGGAAAAGGGGATTTATTTTTAAGCAAGAGTCGAAACATATTTTAGAATGCTAATATTTTTGGTAGAATTTTGTATAAAGCTGTCTGTCTCTGATGAGGTACCTAATTACCTCTTGATAATTAGAAGAGTATTTCAAGTTGTCCCCAAATTTGTATTAAATTGCTAATAGTTGATTACTGAGTGGGGAGAGACGTGTCCATTTCAGTTCAGCGAGGTACAAGGCGCTGTAAGTGTTGGGTCTGCTAGTAAATAGTCACCTCATTCTAGCCTCTTCGGGCTTCAATCTCCTTGCTTCTAGAAGGGACACATTTATCTGTGATGATTATCTCAGTGCTTCCCCGTAGCTCTAGATTATTTTTGATTTAGTTTATCCTTGACATGTGAAAAGTAGATTCAACTTATAAATAGGCCGTGAATTATAGTCTTTTGACAAGTCAAGAAATAAGCACTTTTGTGTATACAGACATTTATTTTATAATTAGATGACATTGAATGTGGTAAGTGGAGTTCTCCAGGTTCACTTAGATACCAAAATACCGTTTTTCACCCTTTGAAACAGTTGCTTTGACCTTGCAAGCTCTGGTCTGTATGGAGTCATAGATAAAAGCTGTGAGTATTTGGGTTTATTTGATGGGAAGTTTTTGGCAGCTAAAACCAAAGGGTTTTTCCATAGTTCTTTTTGTTGTTGCTTTTTGGTCTATGCAGTAGCTGAGTTCATCTTTGGGGCAGAACTTCCCTTCAACTCTCAGTGGATTTCATTGTTCTTAGTAGTGACAGTGGCAATAAAAACCTTAGGAGATACAACACTTTCATGAATAGTAATAGCATGTAATGCAAATATAAAAGTCCAGTTAGAATATAATTTGCATTCTTTTGTCATTATAATCACATTCTGTATTTCTGTGATAGCTTACAAAATAAAATTATGTTTCACACCATGGTTTTCAAGGCCTTACGTGCCCTGGATTCTGCTTTAATCTCAGACCATTCTCTCTTGCCTTCTCTATCCTTAAGGAGCATCAGCCTTCATTTCTTTCGGCTGAAATATAAGCATGTTTCTGTCCTAGGTTTGCACCTGGCTGTTCTCTCTGCCTGAAACTCTTCTTCTAGGTCTTTGAGTGGAGGTTGGGGGGTCAGAAGTGTTAAAATTCATGCCCCAGTTCCAAGATGCCTCTTCATTGAGCCCTTCGCTTACCACCCAGTTTCAGTTAATATCCCACTGCCATCAGTTTCTGTCGTGTCGCTTATTTTTTTTTCTTCGTGGCCTCCATCAGTATCTGGTATTACTTGTTTATTTTTTTTGCTTGGTTGACTGTCTTTCTGAGTTATGTAATAGTGCCATGAGGCCAGGGCCTTTGTCTTCCATGGTAAAATTTGCTTGATAACCACTTGAGTTATAGGTATTAACTCATGACTTACAGCCTAATGGTTGAAGTATTTTAAATCATTGGAAACTTCGAGGTTTGGTTTACAAGCAATTCATTTGTGATTAATATTAAAATTATGGATAATCTGTTTTGCTTCTGGTTGGACAATGAACTTCACAGGGTATGTGCTTATTCCTCCTCCATTCTCTATCACCCATTTTTGTAAACCAAGGGGGAAGCACTATTACCGTGTTATCTTGATAGGAGCCCAGTCTCCAGTAAAGTCATCATTAGTTCAGACAAGAACCCACTCACATTTCACCCACCTCACGTTTAGATATAGCAGCGACTATTTTCTTCACCAACCCAGTTCTCCCACCCGTGACACTGACGCCCCCACCACTGGGCTGTCATGCTGTCTTGTGTCCCAAGGGCCAATATCTTTCAGAGTCCAAGAAGCAGATTAGCACTTGTCAGTAAACCAGGTTTACGAGCTGTTAGGAAGCATGGAGAAAGGTCTTGATCAAAGACGCCATGGAAGTAGTAAGACTTTATTGGTGGGCCGAAGAGAGTGGTAACAGTTGGGAATATTTAGGATGCAGGTTCTCTTGGGAACATAGTCGTTAGTGAGGGGCTCCAGTGGGAGAGGAAGGGGATAAGTAAACACACTGCAATGAAGACCAAACAAAGCCTATTTAGGAGTGACTGAAGAGGTAATGGTTTTGAGAGCAAATTTTATTCACTTCACAGTTTGACCTAGGCTTGCCCCTGTTTTCCACTTTTGGTCTAAGTGCCTCTAACTGTGACATGGTAATGTGATTTAGTACCTTAGTAATGTAGATAGCATGCTCCCTTTGGCTGGCAAGCTCAAAGATGATGAGAAGCTCTATTTTCCATTCCTCATTCTTTCAGTGGTGTTTATAAACCTAATTGAAGTTTTGGCGCGGGCCAGCAAGGCTTCCTCCAGTGATAAGAAAGCAGGCCATTGCTTATTCACCCCTAATAAATGTCTGGGGGCAGGCGGTTTTGCCAGATAGCGTTCGGCCTGCCTGTTCTCCCTGTTCCACCCCCTGTGCTTATTCAAGATTCATTTCCAAAATGGAAACCCGAGTTGATAAAGAATCCAAATAAGTTCCAGAAGTTAATCCCATCCATTCACCTTTCAAAAGTAGAAATGAAAATTGAGTGATGAGATTAACCTTTCGTTTGCATGTATAGTGAAAATGTAAAACCTGGCATGCCTAAGTAGAATATGGTCTACATTTATTATCTGTTGAAATTATTTTCCCCAAAGAGACAATGAAGGTGTCTTAATACTAAAATCCATACACTTCAGCTTTTCTCTTCCTCAGTGGTTTCAGAAACACCTCACACTCGACTACTTTGTGGATGAATGAATCATTGAGACTGAAAACTGTGTATGAATAGGAAAATGACATTTAGTTTGCGTGGGTGCAAAGTCCGGCATTGCCCATCTTATTTCAGTTGACTCTGACATTTTCTGTTCTCTCACTCTTCTCGTCCAACTTGTTACCCCACCTGTTACCCCACCCCTACTTGATGCCAATAGGCTTTCATCAGGAAATGGTTTTTTTGGCCTATAACCATATGCCTCAGATACTGTTCTAGGCCATGGGGTATACAAAAATGAAAACTGGGGGTATTGGTGTTTCCTCAAAAGTACTCATAATTTGATTGGGAAGACAGACTGGCACAGTGTGGCTTGCAGAGTTCTGTGATCTGCCATGATAGTGATATGATCACAGTCCTGTGGGAGTTTGAGCAAGACCCTTAAAACTTACACTAGGAATATTGGAGACGGTTTCCTAAGGAGGTGACCTTGAACTGAGGTTTAAAGGATGAGAGACACTAGGATAGGGAATGGAGCAAGTGAATCAGGGAAGGAAAACTTTGGAAAAGATCACAGTGTGTGTTGATTAGGGTTTGTAAGTCATGTTATGTGGTGGAAGAAAAGACTTCCCACATGGGGGTGGCAGCAAAAAATGTTAGGAGCTAGGGAGGGGCCCCTCCATTAAGGATCTCAGAACACTTGACAAAGAAAGGTCTTTTGTATTGAATGTTGTGTAGAGATGATAAAAGGTAGAAAGTGAAATACTCTTTCTTAATTTTTTTTTAGAGAGAGCACTCTGGCAGCTGTATGGAAAATTAAATCTGGGTGGGTTGTGAAACTCGGTGCTGACAGATGTGTGAGGTGGTTGTTGCTCTAATCCTGGGGAGAGGTGATGCGACGGGTACCCGGCAGTGGAGAGAACGTGGATTAGATGTGGAAGATGGGGAGCCTGTTGTCTAGGATGACGGGTCTGCTGGGTGGATGTGGTACCATTCGCAGAGAGGCGACAAACTGAGAGATTGGAGAAGGCTGGGGCTTGCCTTGAGGGTGTGTTTTTGTGGTGCCCGTGGGACTGGGACACATCCTTGGCTTACAGATAGGGAGCTTAGCAGAATGTCTGGACTGGAGGCAAGATTTGTAAGCCATCATTTCACGTGATATTTGAAACTATATTAGGTCACCCTTGAATAGGGTGTAGTTTTCTCTCTTGTTGAAATGTATGATAAAGGTAAGTTAGTGGAGTCTGTCTTTGCCCCTTTTATTCTGTAAGAGAATTCTTGAAAGCTGATTAGGTCAAAAGATTGATGACCTAAGATAGACCTAGAGGCTCTCATGACAATATGCTTAGTAGGGATGGGGTGGAAACTTCAGGGTAAGGCCTTGAAGCTTGATTTTGTTAGCTCTGTGTCTTTATGTAAGTATGCAAGACTATTTTTCTTTTTGTGGTTTGTAACATACAGTCCAGTTTTATTATATTCTTAAATTATCTGAAAAGATGCACATTCTCATTCAATATTATGAGATGAATTAACCTTTAGGTTAAAGTCTGCCTTCCCTAGTCATATACTAGAATATGTCAGGCATTACTCAAAGAAAGTCACAAACAGGATGTGAATGTTGGCAGAGCGATGAGGATTATCGTGTCAGGATTCTCTTTGGGGACCTGGGAACCCTGCAGGTAAGCGGTGTTTTACCAGCAGCAAGTCTTCCCACTCATGTAATGGGGCATCCAAGGAACGCACTTCTTCTCCACTACATGTATTATCTCTTAATGTTTTGAGAGGAAGCAGAAAGGGAAGTTAGAGACAATTTCTCTGTACCTTTTCATAGTTACATAGGATGCATAGCGTTTCTGCTTTGTGTGGTATCAGGTTGTGGGCATCCTTACAAACGCACCGGAATCGGAATGTCTCAGGCTGTTTCTTGCTCTCTGGAAGGAAAGCAGTTTCCAAGCTTTATTTTCCAGAAAAGAATCTTAAACATTCTTTTAGCCAGTTCTATGAACTGGAAATAATTCAAGCCATGGCCTGAGGGTAAGACCAAAAGAGATCAGGTGTTAATAATTTATTAAATGATTATGCTTTCTGTTGCGGTGTACTTTTCACAGGTAAGAAAAAGTATGATGTTTTTTATGTTGTTTGTCATGTGCTCTAAAGAGAATTTCTCTGGTATTGACATATCACTCATATTTTACGTGATATCAAACCTCACAGAAAGGGCTGAAAGGGGTTCTTTACTTCGTTGGGTAAGAAAAGTTTTTGACAGCTGTGCAGTGTGGAAAACTGGCCCATAGTTTATGACCAGGTCTGGCTTTGGAAAAGACCAGGGACTGGAGTTATAACATATGGAATTTATTTGGGAAGTAATTCTTAGCTATGACTAAGAGCCTGTGCTCAGATGCCTGGGAAAGTTTAAAAGAAAATGTTTGCAAAATAAATCATATCTTTTGTTTGCTGAATTGTAGGACTTGGATAATTTTGGGTACTCTTGGGCGTCTATAATTTTAGAGCTCTGTATTAATTCTCTTTTAATTTTCCTGGTTTTATTTTTAACAATAATGTGTTGGTTTATTTATTTAAGTTATCTAAGTCCTACAATTTAGCAAACAAGAGATAAGATTTATTTTGCAAACATTTTTTAAAATGTTAATCAATTTGTTGGTTTACTCAATTAAGGAATTATTTATTTCCAAAGATTATTTTCTCTCCCACCAGACCCCAGAGATCCTTAAAATAGTCACATTCAAGCAGTCACTACAGGAGTAGTTTATGGGAAATACACTGTATGTGTATTAGCTTATGGTGCTGTTTTTTCTTAACTGTACAAGTTCCAATTACAATGTTTCCTGTGTTTATTTATATCAAGATAGTATGTGACATAAACATCCCCAGTGAGTGAAAGTGAAGTAGGAAAAGGCAATACTACTGTAGATGTGTTTCTGAAAGAATGCCCCCCTTTTTAAAAATTTCCCAAACTTTAATTGGGAACAATCATGTGGGGGAAATGCTCCTATTTTAACTTGGCAATTGCAGTGGTCTCTTCCTAATCTTCCCATATCCATGCCGATTCTTTCTTCACTGTAATGTCATCACAACTAAGCATTTCATAAGCCAAGAATAATGGTTACTATTTAACTCAGCTTTTTATCACATACATAAATATGGTATCAGGACAGTTCTGAAAGTGGGGATGCAATATGAAGTGCATGTCACTTTTCAAAGATTTGTAATAGGAAAAATATATCTACATTTTAGGGTTTAGAAATTAGAAGATAGAAAAAGTAGTAATCCCATCACTAACTCTAGGTTTTGTTTTGTTTTGTTTTAATGATAGCCATACTCACATTGCCTATAACTTTATTCGGGGCAAGACTTAAGTTTGGTCCTGGAGTCTATTCTTTGTTACCCTAGAGTGGTGTGACGTGGTACAGTAGGTCAGGAATAAAGTCAGACTGCCTGGGGTTCGTGTTGTGGCTCGGCCACCTGTCAGCAATTTGTGCCTTTGTGCAAATGACTTAGCTTTGGGTATCCTTTCCTAATCTGTAAAATGGGAATAATAATTGTACCTCCTTCACAGACCTGCTGTAAAGATTAGAGGAGAGCTCTCTTGGCCCACAGTAACAAATCTTCAATAATTATTGTGTATGTGTACTCTAGAATCCATTTCTCCATTGATCTGATGGGGGTGACCTGTTTACTCTCCTTCTCCATATTTTCAGGCCTCCTACTCTGTAACCCATTCTCCTACCTCAAACCCCTTTCCCATTTTCCAGCTAAAACCTAGCACAGCCATATGATTTTTCATTTCGAGTTTTCAGTTCAGCACAGCAGTGAAATCAGCCTTAAGGGAGAAGGAGTAGGGAGAATTTGAAAGGTGATTTGTACCTCTTCTTTTTTTTTAAATTTTACTTAAAAATAAAAATTTTGGTATCTACAATTACATGTGCAACATTATGGTTACTAAACTCCCCACTTCATCATGTCCCCCCACCTACCCCATTACAGTCACTGTCCATCAGTGTAGTGAGATGCTATAGAATCACTACTTGTCTTCTCTGAGTTTACAGCCCTTCCTGTGCCCCACCCCTACATTATGTCTGCTAATTGTAATGTCCCTTTTCCCCCTTGTCCCTCCCTTCCCACCCATCCTCCCCAGTCCCTTTCCCTTTGGTAACTATTAGTCCGTTCTTGGGTTCTGTGAGTCTGCTGCTGTTTTGTTCCTTCAGTTTTTTCTTTGTTCTTATACTCCACATATGAGTGAAATCATTTCATACTTGTCTTTTTCGGTTTGGCTTATTTCACTGAGCATAATACCCTCTAGTTCCATCTATGTTGTTGCAAATGGTAGGATTTGCTTTCTTCTTATGGCTAAATAATATTCCATTGTGTATATGTACCACATCTTCTTTATCTGTTCATCCACTGATGGACACTTAGGTTGCTTCCATTTCTTGGCCATTGTAAATAGTGCTGCAATAAACATAGGGGCACATCTGTCTTTTTCAAACTGGGCTGCTGCATTCTTAGGGTAAATTCCTAGGAGTGGAATTCCTGGGTCAAATGGTATTTCCATTTTGAGTTTTTTGAGGAACCTCCATACTGCTTTCCACAATGGTTGAACTAATTTGCATTCCCACCAGCAGTGTAGGAGGGTTCCCTTTTCTCCACATCCTCACCAACATTTGTTGTTGTTTGTGTTTTGGATGTTGGCTGTCCTTACTGGTGTGAGGTGATATCTCATTGTGGTTTTAATTTGCATTTCTCTGATGATTAGCGATGTGGAGCATCTTTTCATGTGCCTGTTGGCCATCTGAATTTCTTCTTTAGAGAAGTGTCTCTTCATGTCCTCTGCCCATTTCTTAATTGGATTATTTACTTTTTATTTGTTGAGGTGCATGAGTTCTTTGTATATTTTGGATGTCAAACCCTTATCGGATACGTCATTTATGAATATATTCTCCCATACTGTAGGATGTCTTTTTGTTCTACTGATGGTGTCCTTTGCTGTATGCTTTTTAGTTTGATATTGTCCCATTTGTTCATTTTTGCTTTTGTTTCCCTTGTCCAGGGAGATATGTTCATGAAGAAGTTGCTCAGGTGACTTCAAGTTTGAATTTCATTCAAGGTCACTGAGTGAAGGTTGGGAAGGGAAGTGCCCAGTGGTTCACGGAGCCACCATGAGCCAAGCAGATTCGGCCCGCCGCTGGCCCCTTGCCTATTTTTGTCATCTTTCTCAGTCACTCCCTTTATCAGTTAGGTCCGTCTCTGCTTTGTTTATTTGTAGGTCTGTCCTGAGTAATTCCTTCCTCTCTTCCTCCCCTCCATCCCCACCCCATTATTGCACAACTGCAGTAAGTGGTTTAAGAAATTGCTTATACATTAGGATGTCTTAAATCTTTTAAAACGTTTTAACAATCTGTCGTGATGTAAATACTGAGCAATTATAATTAAGTACATTAACATTCAGCCACTAACATGTAATTGCTGTGAAATAACTGTGACTCTGGGAATTTATTTAATGAATTTTCGTTTCTTTTATAAACTCGTGAAGACTATGAGAAATGAGGTTAAATTTGCAAATTAAGAATTTAAAACAGATGAATGAATTTAATTTCTCTCTCCAAAGATATTTAGTAATGAATACTAAGAAGGGTAGAGGATTATTAGCAAGATGAAATAAGGTTAAAAAGGGGGGAGAATTTAAACACTGAATTATTATCACAGTGTTGAAGCCCCCACGTGCTGCCTCATACGTAGAGCCGCCTTGGCCCCTCTGAGCTGGGGGATGAAACCTGGGAGAAAGTCTTCATGCCGTAGATGGCTCAGTTCTGGGTCTACAGTGTTTCTGATCTTTGAGGTGGGGAAAGGGCAGGAAGGAGTATTTCAATAGCATGAGGACATCGACATACAGTGGGACAGCTGTGTTCGGGAAAATCTTTGACCTTTTCCTATAGTGTTAACAAACATGAGTGCATCACTGGAAGCTAACAGCAGTGCCCCCAGAGGTACCCAGGTCCTGCAGACCCTGGGGTTTCCTGAGGTTTTCCAAAGGTAGAGGGCTAGTTGACATGACCTCAGTATCTTTGCAGAATGTTTTTGACCTAGTCAAATGCAGGAGTGATTTGATTATTTACCCTGTTGAAAGAAATGAGGTTGCAGTATTTCTTACATCATTTGGAGCCTGTGTTCTCATGTGTTGACTCAACTTCAACATCTTCCTTGTGTGCCCTGTGAAGTAACGGAACCGTATATGTTCTATGAAAGTGCTCTCCTAAATGCATAGTTTTTGGTCAAAATCGAAAGATTTGTTACAATGAATGTATGCCCAGGATGTTTGCGGTAATTATTTTAAGTAGCTCTTACAATGCCATTTCTAAATTGATCTTTCACATATCTTGTTATTTATAGTTGAAAAGCAGTTTGACCTTTTTTGCTGACTTTTTTTTTGAGTATAAATGAACAAGCAGTGAAGCACAAGTTTGTGAGGAGGCAGTCTGTTATGGTTATATCTGGTGTTGAAAAATGCATTTCACGATTCTTGAATGCTATAAAAAGAGAATTTAATGTCCCTGCTGGATAAGAAAGACCAAAGCAAAAATAGTTTAAGAACAATAAAACTAAGAAAAATAACTTACGTTTCTGGTTCAAATAACTCAATATTCTGAGGATTTCATTTGGTACAACCTAGAGTTATGACATTATTAGATCACAGTCAATGGTATGAAATTTTGCGATTTACCCTTCTCTTCCACTTTCTCAGCTAGATTCTGTGAAAATGGCCAATTTTTTCTTGGATGAATGCATTTGTACTTTCTCATCTTGAGTATAGATGGTTTTATTAAAAAACATCAAACTTTAATCTGAATTATATTGGGACAGTCATAAGCTCTAGAGGCAGAGAGGGTGGCTTGCCATTTGCCCTAGTAACCACTCTGTTCCATTCAGGAAGCTTTGCTGCCCAATAAATGCTGGTAAATTTTATTTTCTAAGCAGCGTGCCAGTAGCAACTTGTTGTGTTATTTAAAAAAAATGATGCATTACAATTGACCTCCTCAAAAAGATAAATTTCATAGGAAGCAAGTACAACTTTATATTGTCTTACAATTACACACAAAATATAAAATTTACTCTTTGTAAACAGGCATAAGATAAAGTCCTCTTACCTTCATTATACAGAAAGGAAAACTGAGACTTGGAGAGTTTCAATAAGTGGACATGATTATGCAGTTGTCAGGTATAAACCAAGAATTAAATACAGAGTATGCACTTTCCTGGAGGGTGTACCATTTCTACTTATCTCCTGGAATAAAAAGGGAGTCATATAGCACCATTCTCCAAAAACTTAAATTCTTTTCTATGCACATTCCTATAAGAAGTGTTACTAGTACTGGTAAATTCAAGAAAAGATGCAAGTGACAATAAATTTAAATGAGAGTTGGATCTAAACATATGAGGTCCAGTGGGTTGGCTTCATAATGGAATACTGACTTAGTAAGTAGAATCAAAACATTGAATATCCATGTAGCAAGTGGCATACAAGTAGAAATTAAATGGATTACTGTGGTACCCAGATAACCATACATAGCAATGTTTTTTTAGATGGGAACATGGTTTTTCAGAGTAATTTGCTCAGGTTAAAGGATATAAATAAAGTCTTTGACTTCCTTTTACTTGGTGTATGAAGGTCTTGTTCATTGGTCCATCCTCCACACCTTATGCGAGTCTTGGCTTTTGAGTCCTAGTATAGAGGAGCTGAGGGTTTACTGACCTCCAGAAGGACTGTCCCTTGCAGAGCTGTGCAGAGTTAACTTGGCTAGTATCCAGGAGTGACTCAGACTGGCTCTAGATCCCTTGCCAGAGCTTCATCCTGGGAGGCTGCTTGGGAGGGAGGAACAGGACAGGGACTGGAACCACGCAAAGGAGAGATACTTGCCTGTAATCCCAAGTTAGAGCTCTGATCTGATTTTCCAATTGCAAATATCAGTGGGAAAATAATCCATTCTTACCTCAGAGTCTGTTTATAGATGTCTTCTGCATTGATGAAGTTCAATGCACTCATTATGACATGTCTTTGTGATCTTTCCATTTTGGGTGGATTAGCTCTTTAGGCATCTTAACAGGAAATCATTTTGCAATGAGCTATGCCATCCATGTTTTATTTCTATAAATACTGTGATGTATTGTAGCCTTCCCAGTTGCTTTAGATAGTACTGCAGAATATCATTAAAATGTCTCTTTAAAACTGTGTCTTCTTGTGCTTTGAAAGTTTGAGAGAAAAAATTAAAATCTTACATCTTGGTGTTATCAAGTAAACTGCAGGATAATGAGGCCCTATAATCATCGATTAGTAATGAGCTGTGACCGGCACCAATAAGACTGGATTTTAACCAAATCCTGGAAAGGGGAGAGAAAGTAACGTGTCAGGAATATTACCTTTCAGATATCTTCTATTCCATTGCTAGTCACTTTGTTGGACAAACAAGTTGTGGTAAGGTTGTCAACAGTGAAAAGCAAGCATTGAAAATTTTTGTAGATATCATTTGAAAATCCATGAGCTATAGAAAAGTATTAATTCAAGTATACTTGGAGGAAAAAAAATCCCAAACATACTTGGAGAATTATTGGTCTAACCACATAAAAACATTTCTAGCCATTACTTTTGAGTGATTTATGAGCACTCTCTTGTGGCTGTTTATTAAAATGGCTTGAAATGGCAAAAGAAAAGCAACAGGAAACTTAATTGCCTGGCTGAATGTAACTCATCCATAGTTAAAATGTGTCTCCCCAGTAAATGCAGTGTTGTAAAGTATTATCCATTAATAGATTTTCTTCTCCGCTATGGAAAACAGCTGAAATAGGTGGTAATTATTTTTGAATTTTTAAATGGACCATTATCTATGAAATCAAGATATTTAAACCCAAGATTTAGAATTAGAAGTGGTTGAGAATTATAAAATAGTTAATAAATTGTGTTTTAATTACTGAACTAAGGCCGTTTCAAGAATTTTATTATTGATATCCAGGGAGAGTATTCAAATAGCTTTTGTATTTTTCCTAAGCCCTCTTAGTAAGGTCGTGCAAAGTAACACATTCCACAAATATTATGAGATCTTGAATCCCCTGAACCCCGTGACTTGGTCCCATCACTCCACCAACCCCCTGGGCCAATTACCTCTGGACGTTTTGCCAAGGCTCTTGCATAAATCTGGGGAGAAAGAAGAGAGCCTCGTGAAAGTTAAGTCATCAGAGCGACACCTGATTCACATTTTTAATTACGTTTTTCTACCATCTTGTGCATCATTTTCCTTTTATGCCGTAGCAACAGTAACTGTTTTAAACCTATCAAAATTTAAACACCTTCTTTACTTCACACTTGGATTACTTCAGAATTAAAGAATTTCATCCATGTGACGCCCCAGTGTGTGGGGGTGAAAGGCCTGCGTTCTCGAGGGATGTACAAAGACGAGGGTCAAAAGCAGACAGCTTGGGTTGTAAATCCGCTGCGTGCCCTTGAGTGTTGCTGGCATTTCCATTTTGATCACTTGAATTCACAGTCACGTACAGTGAGCAGCAGCTCCCTGACTGCGCTCAAAAGAAGCATCATGTGTCGCCTGTGAAACCATACATATGTTAGAATGGTTTATGGAAGAATTTAGGTTCCTGGTTATCTACTCCTGTGGGTGGGTATTTGGGTGAGTACTGTTCTGTTCAATTCATTTGGAGTCCAATCTCTACCTTTGAATAACTGCATTTTAAAGTCATCTTGGGAAATTTAAGAGCGTTGAGACAGTTCAGAACAGATAGTAGATGTCAATTCTGTGAAGAAGCAGACATTTATTGAAAGTAATGCCAAATATATGCTTTTTATTTTAAAATCTCCGTCTCTCTCTCCTCTCTCTGTTAGTTTAAAAGACCTCTTAGAGGTCCAGGGATGAAGCTGTCGAGTCTTAGCAGTTCTGGTGCCAAGTGTCAAATGGAACTGGGTCTAAGTTTAACACTCACATTCTTAAATACATTTCAGATGATTTTTTAGATTTTGAACTTCATTACTCATATAAAATTGACTTTAGTCTTGATGCTGTGAAGAGCTTAGTGTAGTACATGTCACATAGTAAACACTCAACATATCCTCTATTGGATGTTTTCCTCCCCCTGATTTTTTTCTATGTAGTACCTTTAGAACTTATTTTTTATTTTTTAATTCCTTGAGATTCACATTAATAGAATGAGAGTAAGGGGAAGAAAGAGGAAAAAATTGAGCATGTCCCCAAATAAAGAAAAAATTGAAATATGCAAGAAATAAAGACAGAAAATAATACTTGCCCCATGCGGTGGTTGTTAACTGTCATATTTGATTCGTTGCATCCTCAGAGTTTGTTTTATTCCTAGGTCATACTTACATAACAGCCACATGAGAGTTCTGGCAGAGATTTTAACTGCTGGATATGAACGTGGGTGCCCGTGTCCTAGTGGATGGCCTCACCAGTCCACTCCCTTTCCTGGTCCCCTCCCATTCCAATAATAAACACTCCTTTTGGTGGATTAGTTCTGCCGCTTTGAGGTGGGGTAGTTTGCCAAACCGTTCCTTGGAGTCCTCCCTTGGTATTAAAGGTGACAGGTCCAAAGTGAGATTCCCTATCTTTATTCCTTCTCCACCAACCCGCTCCCCACCTCATTCACCTTCATTCTTAATGTGCCGCCAAAGTCTCAGTGCCTGAGGCAGAAATCTTACTGTCACCTTTGCTTACTCTCCTTCTGGGTCCTGCTACATTTCCCCCAAAAAAACTGCCTCTGCAATTTGCTGTGGCCCGTCTGTCACCCCTGCAGGTACCTGATCTAGTCCACTACCCCATCTGTGTTTCTCTCCCAGCCGTTCAGCTGGTGTATCTTTTTTTTTTATAGTTTATTTCGGTATCATTAATCTACAATTACATGCACAATATTATGGTTATTAAACTACCCCCTTCATCAGGTCCCCCCCACCACCCCATTACACTCACTGTCCATCAGCGTAGTGAGATGCTATAGAATCACTACTTGTCTTCTCTGAGTTGTACAGCCCTCCCCGTGCCCCCCCAACATTGTGTCTGCTAATCGTAATGCCCCTTTTTCCCTCTTATCCCTCCCTTCCCAACCATCTTCCCCAGTCCCTTTCCCTTTGGTAACTATTAGTCCGTTCTTGGGTTCTGTGAGTCTGCTGCTGTTTTGTTCCTTCAGTTTTGTTCTTTGTTCTTATATTCCACAGAGGAGTGAAATCAGTTGATACTTGTCTTTTTCCACTTGGCTTATTTCACTGAGCACAATACCCTCTAACTCCATCCATGTTGTTGCAAATGGTAGGATATGTTTTCTTTTTATGGCTGAATAATATTCCATTGTGTATATGTACCACCTCTTCTTTATCCATACATCTACTGATGGACACTTAGGTTGCTTCCATTTCTTGGCTATTGTAAATAGTGCTGTGATAAACATAGGGGTGCATCTGTCTTTTTCAAACTGGACTGCTGCATTCTTAGGGTAAATTCCTAGGAGTGAGATTCCTGGGTCAAATGGTATTTCTATTTTGAGTTTTCTGAGGACCCTTCATACTGCTTTCCACAATGGTTGAACTAATTTGCATTCCCACCAGCAGTGTAGGAGGGTTCCCTTTTCTCCACATCCTCGCCAACATTTGTTGTTGTTTGTGTTTTGGATGTTGGCTGTCCTTACTGGTGTGAGGTGATATCTCATTGTGGTTTTAATTTGCATTTCTCTGATGACTAGTGATGTGGAGCATCTTTTCATGTGCCTGTTGGCCATCTGAATTTCTTCTTTAGAGAAGTGTCTCTTCATGTCCTCTGCCCATTTCTTAATTGAATTATTTACTTTTTATTTGTTGAGGTGCATGAGTTCTTTGTATATTTTGGATGTCAAACCCTTATCGGATACGTCATTTATGAATATATTCTCCCATACTGTAGGATGTCTATTGGTTCTACTGATGGTGTCCTTTGCTGTACAGAAGCTTTCAGCTTGATATAGTCCCACTTGTTCATTTTTGCTTTTGTTTCCCTTTCTCGGGGAGATATGTTCATAAATAAGTCACTCATGTTTATGTCTAAGAAATTTTTGCCTATGTTTTTTTCTAAGAGTTTTATGGTTTCATGAATTACATTCAGGTCTTTGATCCATTTTGAGTTGACTTTTATGTATGGGGTTAGACAGTAGTCCACTTTCATTCTCTTACATATAGCTGTCTGGTTTTGCCAAAACCAGCTGCTGAAGAGGCTGTCATCTCCCCATTGTATATCCAAGGCTCCTTTATCAAATATTAATTGACTGTATATGTTTGGGTTAATGTTTGGATTTTCTATTCTGTTCCACTGGTCTGTGGGTCTGTTTTTGTGCCAGTACCAAATTGTCTTGATTACTGTGGCTTTGTAGTAGAACTTGAAGTCAGGGAGCGTAATTCCTCCTGTTTTGTTCCTCCTTCTCAGGATTGCTTTGGCTATTCGGGGTCTTTTGTGCTTCCGTATGAATTTTAGAATTATTTGTTCCAGTTCATTGAAGAAAGCTGTTGGTATTTTGATAGGGATTGCATTGAATCTGTAGATTGCTTTAGGTAGTAGAGCCATTTTGACAATATTTATTCTTCCTAGCCAAGAGCATGGGATGCATTTCCATTTGTTAGTGTCCTCTTTAATTTCTTTTAGGAGTGTCTTGTAGTTTTCAGAGTACCTGTCTTTCACTTTCTTGGTTAAGTTTATTCCTACGTATTTTATTCTTTTTAATGCAACTGTGAATGGAATTGTTTTTCTGATTTCTCTTTCTGTTAGTTCATCGTTGGTATATAGGAAAGCAACAGATTTCTGTGTGTTAATTTTGTATCCTGCAACTTTGCTGAATTCACATATTAGTTCTAGTAATTTTGGAGTGGAGTCTTTAGGGTTTTTAATGTACAATATCATGTCATCTGCAAACAGTGACAATTTGACTTCTTCTTTACCAGTCTGGATGCCTTGTATTTCTTTGTTTTGTCTGATTGCCGTGGCTAGGACCTCCAGTACTATGTTGAATAACAGTGGCGAGAGTGGGCATCCCTGTCTTGTTCCCAATCTTAGATGAAAAGCTTTCAGCTTCTCACTGTTAAGTATGATGTTAGCTGTGGGTTTGTCATATATGGCTTTTATGATGTTGAGGTACTTGCCGTTTATACCCATTTTGTTGAGAGTTTTAATCATGAATGGATGCTGAATTTTGTCAAATGCTTTTTCAGCATCTATGGAGATTGTCGTGTGGTTTTTGTTCTTCTTTCTGTTGATGTGGTGGATGATGTTGATGGATTTTCGAGTGTTGTACCATCCTTGCATCCCTGAGATGAATCCCACTTGATCATGGTGTATGATTCTCTTGATGTTTTTTTGAATTCAGTTTGCTAGTATTTTCTTGAGTATTTTTGCATCTACGTTCATCAGGGATATAGGTCTGTAATTTTCTTTTTTGGTGAGGTCTTTGCCAGGTTTTGGTATTAGAATGATGCTGGCTTCATAGAATGAGTTTGGAAGTATTCCTTCCTCTTCTATTTTTTGGAAAACTTTAAGGAGAATGGGTGTTATTTCTTCTCTATATTTCTTTTAAAATTCAGAGGTGAATCCATCTGGTCTGGGG
Organism: Phataginus tricuspis; assembly: GCA_029783875.1. Classification (NCBI taxonomy): domain Eukaryota; kingdom Metazoa; phylum Chordata; class Mammalia; order Pholidota; family Manidae; genus Phataginus; species Phataginus tricuspis. Next base: position 9,320,419 of record JAQQAC010004253.1, on the reverse strand, counting down.
GTTCTGTTCTTGGGTAGGTTGTTGATTACCGCTTATTTCATTGCTGGTGATTGGTCTGTTTGGTTTTTCTGTTTCTTGTTTGGTCAGTCTTGGAAGGTTGTATTTTTCTAAGATGTTGTCCATTTCTTCTATGTTTTCTAGCTTGTTAGCATATAGATTCTCATAATATTCTCTTATAATTCTTTGTATTTCTGTGGGGTCCATTGTTATTTTTCCTTTCTCATTTCTGATTCAGTTTATGTGTGTGGATTCTCTTTTTCTCTTAATGAGTCTGGCTAGGGGTTTATCTATTTTGTTTATTTTTTCAAAGAACCAGCTCTTGGTTTCATTGATTTTTTTCTATTGTTTTATTCTTCTCAATTTTATTTATTTCTTCTCTGATCTTTATTATGTCCCTCCTTCTGGTGACTTTGCGTCTCATTTGTTCTTTGTTTTTCAATTTCAGTAATTGTGTCTTTGGACTGTTCATTTGGGAATGTTCTTCCTTCTTTAAATAGGCCTGGATTGCAATATACTTTCCTCTTAGAACTGCCTTCACTGCATCCCACAGAAGTTGTGGCTTTGTGTTGTTGTCATTAGTCTCCATATATTCTTTGATTTCTGTTTTGATTTGGTGGTTGACCCATTGATTAGTTAGGAGAATGTTAAGTCTCCATGTATTTGTGAGCCTTTTTGATTTCTTTCTAAAATTTTTTCTAGTTTTATACCTTTGTGATCTGAGAAGTTGGTTTGTAGAATTTCAATATTTTTGACTTTACTGAGGTTCTTTTGTGGCCTAGTATGTGGTCCATTCTGGAAAATGTTCCATGTGCAGTTGAGAGGAATGTGTATCCTGTTGCTTTTGGGTGTTGAGTTCTGTAATGTCTGTTAGGTCCATCTGTTCTAGTGTGTTGTTCAGTGCCTCTGTGTCTTTACTTATTTTCTGTCTGGTTGATGTGTCCTTTGGAGTGAGTGGTGTGTTGAAGTTTCCTAAAATGAATGCATTGCTTTCTATTTCCTCCTTTAATTTTGTTAGTATTTGTTTCACATATGCTGGTGCTCCCATGTTGGGTGCATATATATTTATAATGATTGTATCCTCTTGTTGGATTGACCCCTTTATCATTATGTAATGTCCGTCTTTATCTCTTGCTACTTTCTTCGTTTTGAAGTGTATTTTGTCTGATACAAGTACTGCAACACCTGCTTTTTTCTCCTTGTTGTTTGTATGAAATATCTTTTTCCATCCCTTCACTTTTAGTCTGTGTATATCTTTGGGTTTGAGGTGAGTCTCTTGTAAGCAGCATATAGATGGGTCTTGCTTTTTTATCCATTCTGTTACCTGTGTCTTTTGATTGGTGCATTCAGTCCATTTACATTTAGGGTGATTATCGATAGATATGTTTTTATTGCCTTTGCTGGCTTTAGATTCATGTTTATCAAAGGTTCAAGGGTCGCTTCTTTACTATCTGACAATCTAACTTATCTTTCTTGTTAAGTTATTGTAAACACCGTCTGATGATTCTTTATTTCTCTCCCTTCTCATTCTTCCTCCTCCATTCTTTATATACTAGGTGTTTTATTCTTTGCCTTTAGTTAGTATTTGGATGGTCTGCTTTCTTTGCTATAATTTTATTTTCTCTGGTGACATCTTTTTAGCCTTATGAGTGCTTCCCTTTAGAGCAGTTCCTTTAAGATATTCTGTAGAGGTAGTTTATGGGAGGCAAATTCTGTCAGCTTTTGCTGTCTGGAACTTGTTTAATCCCTCCATCATATTTAAATGATAATCGTGCTGGATACAATATTCTTGGTTCGAGGCACTTCTGTTTCATTACATCAAATATTTCATGCCATTCTCTTCTGGCCTGTAAGGTTTCTGTTGAGAAGTCTGACGATAGTCTGATGGGTTTTCCTTTGTAGGTGATCTTTTTTCTCTCTCTAGCTGCCTTTAATAGTCTGTCCTCATCCTTGATCTTTGCCATTTTAATTATATATGTCTTGGTGTTGTCTTCCTTGGGTCCCTTGTGTTGGGAGTTCTATGCACCTCCATGGCCTGGGAGACTATCTCCTTCTCCAGATTGGGGAAGTTTTCAGCAATCTCCTCCTCAAAGACACTTTCTATCCCTTTTTCTCTCTCTTCTTCCTCTGGTACTCCTATAATGCAAATATTGTTCCGTTTGGATTGATCACACAGTTCTCTTAATATTCTTTCATTCCTAGAGATCCTTTTATCTCTCTCTGTCTCAGCTTCTCTGTATTCCTGTTTTCTGATTTCTATTCCATTAACAGTCTCTTGCATCTCGTCCACTCTGCTGCTAAGCCCGTCCATGGCTTGTCTCATTTCTGCATTGTTTTTCCTGACTTCCCTCACTTCCTCCCTCAGCTCTTGCATATTTCTGTGTACATCCATCAGCATGGTTATGACTTTTATTCTGAATTCTTTTTCAGGAAGATTGTACATTTCCATCCCTTCAGGCTCCCTCTCTGCTCTTGTCTGGTTCTGGGTGATCTTTGTACTATATTCCTCTGTCTTTTCATGGTGATAGAAGTGGTCGCTGGTAGGTGCCACATATGTCAGCTGGGCTCTTTAAGACTTTAAAAAAAAAGTCAAGACAAAACAAAAAACATAAAAAGAAAAACAAACAAAAAATATGAAGAAAGAGAAAAAAAGAAAGAAAGGAAAAAAAAGCACCCACGGGGAGTAGCTTCTGTAAGGATACTTTAGGTGGCGCTGTTGCTCCACTATTCCACGGCTGTGGCTGGGGCGGGAACAAATGGGAGGCTGCTGTTCTCTGTGTGAAGTCTCAGCGTGGCCACTTCTTCCCAGTCGCCAGCCAAGGAGTCTGAAATTCCTCAGGACTCCCAGCCTGCTGGCTGAGCGCACTGGGATGATCATGTTCCTCCGTTGTTCCCCCCCCCCCGTCTCTTTAAGATCACCAAAAAAAGCGCTTGCTTTTCTTTTGTCCCAGGGCACCTGCTGCAAGGACCTGGGCGCGTTCCCAGCTCAAAACCTGCACCTTCTGCCTCTCCAATATCCGATACACCACGCGATGTGTGTCAGCGCCCCCTGTGCAGATCACCGGGGCTGGTTATTTCGCTGGCCTGTACTTCCACTCCCTCCCAGCTCTGAATTCTCTCCTCTCGCTGGTGCGCTGGGGTGGGGAAGTGCTCGGGTCCCGCCAGGTCATGGTTCCGTATCTTACCCACCTTGCGGCGTGCTGAGTCCTCTCAGGTGCAGATGCAGGCTGTGCGCTGTCCTGTATATTCTGGTCTCTCTTTTAGGAATAGTTGTATTTGCTGTATTTTCATAGATATATATGGTTTTGGGAGGAGATTTCCGCCGCCCTCCTCACGCCGCCATCTTCCTGGAACTCCCAGCTGGCATATCTTATGTTCATCTCATCATTAGCAAAATATCCCACATATCACTGGCATCCTAGAACAAATTTTCACAATGTTAACACTACGTTTAGAAGCCAGCAGTGATTCCATGTTTTCAGGCTGCTTTGCCTAGATTATGGGTATCTTTTCCTTATTACAACTGAGTGTCCCACTAATAATTAATAATGTAGAGTCTTTTCTCCAGTTAGATAATGTTTTTATTAGTTAACGGTAACACGTCACTTCTGCAGAGCCTACTATGTGCCACAACTGTTGAACATACACCACATTCATTCTTCTGTTCCCATTTTTAAAAAGTTAGCTGATGGCCTGTGACTTGGTGAATGTGCTCAAAATCGTGATAGACTCTTAATGAGGGCTTAATAAATGATTCCTATTTCTACACGGCATTCTCCCGTCTCACATGCCATGCTTAGATCTACCCCCTTGCCTTTATTTGTGGCAGTCCCTGTTCCTACAACATTTATTCTCTTTGGTGCATCCAGTTCACACCCACTATCCAAATACTTATTGAGTTCTCATGGATCTTTACTACTGTTAGAATTCTGATGTATTCTCAATGTAATCAGTTCAGGCCTTCAAATTTCCCAAAAATTTTTGCAGTGCTTTATAAGCATCAAATCTTATTGAAGGAACGCATTTTCACCCTCTTCTCAAGAAGACATTAGCTTTCTGGAAGGTTTAAAATATGCTTTAATTTTTTTTCCCTTCCCCACAGATAGCAGCAATGTGCTTGACATACAAATACCTAGTGATTGGCCATCCCGTCTTTTAGGGCTTTCCTGGGACAATACCTCCTCACAATGTACACACAGATACACTTTGACCAGAAGGGTAATACAGGAGATTCCAATGTGGAAGTGTATTAAGTCAGTAAATACAGAATGAGATTCATTATCTGTTTATTTGGATATATTAAAATTGATAAATTTTGAGCACTTAATGTGTGTTAGGCACTGAACTGCGTCACATTCATTATCTTGGTCCTTGGAACCAAGTCGCTGGGATGGTGCAGCTCATGCTCAGAATGGTTAAGTCGCAGCTCGTAAGCAGCAGGACCCGGTTTGCATCCAGGTGCCCTTGCTTTTCAGTACCTGTACTGACGTGCCACACTGCATGTCATCTTACCCGGCCTCACTGGGGTGGCAGCTTTCACCGCTTGGGAAATGCCTCTCTCTTTAAGTTCATTAACTAACAATTAACTCTAAATACATTAGATTATGCTTGTTCCCAGCAATAAGTAAACACCCAGTAAATGTTAGCCTTTATTGTTGATATTTTTCCAAAGTACACCAAAGTGTTCAAGTCAATGTTTTTCCCCCGTGCAAACTTAACTTCAAAGGCAGAATCAGCTATTTATTTCCTCTGTAATATCTGGATAGGTATATGTGTGTGTGTGTGTGTGCCCGTCCGTGTTTCTATGTATTTGGGGTTTGGCGAGGGCAGAGAGGATTTAGAGAGTGAGAACTCAAAGTGAACTAACTGCTTTGCTACTGTTTCCAATCCTCTCTCCCAGGTAGGGACGCCTGCACTGTGTCTCTGGAGGGAGGCCTGTCTGTGCTCACAAATGGGAATTAGGCGATGGATGTCAGAGGCGCCTACTCTAGGCCCTCCCAGGGTTTCCAGTATTGATCTACCCTGTTGTGTTTTCACAGCACAGGATTTTAGGCCCTTTTTTCAAGATCTGTCATCTCATTTTTCTGCAAGTTGAAGAACAACAGAGTCATGGAAGGCATTAACACTTCCAGTTTTTAAGTTTTTATTTTTATGTATACAATGTTTGTTTAGATTATTAAGTTTAAGAAATAAAACTTGACTAGAGAATAACCAATTCAGTGAAAATTAAATGAAAATCAAAGTGAAACCTTTCTATTGAAATTTTAAAATTTTGATATAATTTCAGACTTACAAAAAAATTGTAAAAATAATATAAGGACCTACTACATACCCTTTAACCTATCTTTAAATAGTAATATATTTTAAAAATAGGTTTTCTTCCTCTTCTTAACATATGCTAATTACATAATTATGTTATTATCAAAATGGTAGAATAAATAATAAATTTTTTTAACCGGTCCTATGTTTTCCCCTTCGGCTTATAATTGACATATAAAATTGTGTTAGTTTAAGGTGTATAGCATGTAAATTTGATATATTTATGTGGTGCAAAATGATTATCACCATTGCATTAGTTAACACTTCCATCCTGTCACATTATTTCTTTTTGTGGTGAGAACATTTCAAATCTTATGTTTAATTTTAATGCTTTCTAAGGGTTTTTTCTTTTTCTTTTTTTTAATTCAATATTTTCTTCCAGCATAATGTTATCTTGAAATGTCTGTCTCCTTGCATCCAGTCCCAAGCCCCCCATACCTGACCCCCCTCACAGTATTCTTACAGATCAATATTGAAAGATTTATCTGTTTAAAGTTCAAGTAAATCCCAGTTTGCAGTTTCGGGCTAAAATGCTGTTCATTGAAGTGAAATCAGATGCCTTTTTAGTAGGGTTGGAAATAGGAGAACATTCAGGCAAATCCCAAGTGTAAGAAATCTAATTAAATAGGAAAAAAAATGTCTTATTTTGCAGCTGTAGAATTATAACATTCTAGTGGCAAAATGGAAGAGCTTTACATGGTTCAATTTTTAAATGATGCTTTAACTGACTATATTAAACCAATATAATTAAAAGTATTTGTAACTTTAGTATCTGACTTGCTATTTCTTAGTTAAATCTTAGAATATGAAATTTAAATATTTAAGCTAAGATCTTACCACATGTACTTGTTTTCACATTATTTACATTATTGTTAGGATCAAGAGAAATAATTTGTGAAAACGACTTAAGTATAAAGTAGAAAAAGACCTTACAATATTCAAGGTATTTCTATTTCATTTATAGAAGCCGCCAACAAGAAAACAAAAGCTGTTTGTTTAAATACGCTGAATAAAAAGCCATCTTTTATCAATTTTGTTTATGTGAAATTATAGTTTAATGTGTTTGCATTTTTAATTTCAGATTCAAAATGCTAATGATGTATTAATTGCACCACTTGAGAAATTTCGCAAAGAACAAATAGGTGCTGCAAAAGTAAGTGTTGCGTTTTATTCTTCAGAAATTCTCCTGATAACTAAAGATGTTAACATTTTTGAAATTAGAATGATCTTTTAAAAAATTCTGTACATCATTTTTAACTTTTGCACAGAGCCTATTACAAAGACTAGAATTCTTTTAAACAAAGAAGATAATTCTTCTACTGAAAAGAGAAAAATGTGAGTTCCTTCCGTCCATCCAACAGTCGTAGGAAATCAGCTCTCTTAAAGGGGGTGATGTTACGGTGAAATTATGAGGACCTTTGTTCCTAACAGCTAATAAAAATTAGACATGGTATATTGAAAACTCAGGCAGTAAATATAAAAGAACTTTTTTCTTTGTGGTTTTTCATTATTAATAAAAAATATGTGGAAAAATGTTTGACACGTTTGTCAAACCTTTGCATTAATGTTTAAATGAATATGAACCAAGTAAAATTTTCCTGAGCTTAATAACTTCTGAAATTTACTTGCATTCTCTTTCTTAGATCCTCATTTTAACTGTCTGCTCAGTATCATGTAAGGACATAAAAATTAGGGTTTCCAAACAGCTCATTATTTCCCTTAACTTCCCACATCCTTCTTCTGTTTTGGTTTTCCATTTAGTCAGTGATAAACCCCTTCCTCATTCAAGTAGTTATATCCATCCTGCAGAATTATTTCTCTTCCTTCCCTTCTATGCAATATACTGAAGTAGCCTACCTACGGTCTCCACACCCCCGTCCATCTCTTAGCCCGTTTCGCCATATTGGATTGTCATTCTCTAATGATGAAATCTTTCCTTTCTCATCAGACATAGCAATCTCTGTTTATACCCTGACTCTTTCCACAGCTTTGCCCAAACTTTTCTCTCTGCCTGGAATATTTATTTCCCATCACTTGAAGTCTTGCTAGCACTCCATGGCTTATTTCATACACCAGCACCAGAATGAAGCCTTCCTTACCCAAGCCTTTCCTCATATTACCCGTTCTCCTTCCAGAATTGATTTTAAGTAGTCCTTATGCTAGTTTCCTATAAAAATATGTCACAGTCTGCCTTGAACTAGAGTTTTATATGGATTATCCCACCAATTATAAGCAATTATCAAGTCAAGCACTATATCCCAGACCATTACTGTGTTAATTCAGCAAACGTTTTTCAGTATCATGATGGGCCCACCTGTGGCCCGCAGAGTGTTTGATAACGTCAAGGGATACAACTGTAAGCAAGATAGGTGCTTTGTGAGAGTATAATTAATGGAAATGACCTTGTCCAGAGAAGCAGGAAACACCGCCTGGAGGAAGTATTGGTTAAGCAGAGAACTAAATGATGAGAAAGAAAGAACTCGAAATGGGTATTCAGAGGAAGGAAGAGAAGAACCTTGCACACGTTCTCAAAGAGGAAACAGTGGCTATGAATAAGGCCTTGAAGGAGGGAGGAAACTGGCATTTTAGAGGGAAAATGTGTTTGGAATATGGAGGACCATGGGGTGGAGGACATGTGTGCAGCTTTATTAATTGCTGATGGTATTTTATTCCTTATTCTAAGGGCACTGATGAGCCAAAGAAAAGTTGTAGGTAGAGAAGTTTCGTGTGCATTTAAAAATATCTCTCTAGTTGCATGTCATGTACAAATGAGAGGAGACAAGACTGCTTGCGGGAAGAGCAGTTTGGGGCTTAAGGAGAGTGGCCTTAGATTCAGAAGGTGTTGGTGACTGTGGAAACAAAGGCATGTATTCCAGAGGTAAAGTGGAAAGAGTAGGAAATGGGTCACACTCTGGGAGGTGAGGAAAGGAATGTTTCAGGCGTGAGTCCCAGGGTTCTGGGTCCATAATTGGGTGGGTTTTGGAGCCACTGACTGAGGTGGGCACCATTTATGTTTGGGTGGCAAAGGTGGTGAGTTTGGCTTTTAGACATAATTATATAATTCAGGGTTCCTCTGAGACATCCCAGGGCACAGGTGAGTTATAGCAGGTATGTATTTTATGTTGAATTAGAAATATGCCTGTGGGAATGATAGTCCTCCAGGGGGTCATTAACATAGTGGAGGGTCAATTAGGTTCCCCTTGGTAATAAAAGAATGAAAGGAGGATTTAAGTCCTATATAGTCTGAGAACTGTCAACGTGTGATGTTTGGGAAAAGCAACACAGGGCAGGTTAGGAGGCGAGAAGGAAGGGGCAGAAGAAGGAAGAAAATAACAAGAATGTGGTATCCCAGAACAAGGAAGAGTCTTTTCAAGAATAAAAATAGCTGATCTTTATGGCATCTATATTGTAGGGATTTTCACTGAGCTGTGACATCTGTGACCTAATGAAATCCTCCTAAGCAGCCTGTGAGGTGAGACCCGGTGTTACACCTGCTTTACAGCGAGGGGTATGATGAGGTGACCTGCACCAGGTCACAGAGAGGGGAAGTCAGAGTGCGGATCTGAAATCAAGCCATTTTGCCTCAGAGTCTCAATTGGCACTATCTCACTTCATCAGTGATATTCTTATAAAAATAAAGAGGTTTGTGAAAAATTTTCTCTTTGGAAAATTTTAAAAGAAAATTTCTTGAAGGATATTCCTCATGTAAAGTACATTTCACTTGTGTTTGCCTTACACTTATTTGAAGATTTAAGTTATCTACGGTTGCAGTATAGCATGAGCAATTTCACCATTCACCCAATTTGTTTTTATTTTTTAAACATCTCAATTGCTGGACAGATCAACTGAGGGCACTCGCAGTATATACCAAGCCTTTGCTGACTCATTGGAAGGTTAAACCCATGGTTAAATGAATTGAAATGAAATCTTGAACATAGGGATCATTGCACTTGGCCTTCCAGCTATGGTACTTCTGTGTATTTTATCTGCCCAGTGCTCTCAGTACTAAATTGTTTGTCAACTGTGAAGCACACCTTATTCAGTAAAGTGAGTGAAAAAGAGGCATTCTCTTAAGTGCAAGCGTAGGTCAATTTTCCTTTTGGTGTTGTGGAAACAGCTTGGTGGGAATAAAAACACTTGGTGTTTATTTTTCCTATTGTGTTATTCCCTGCTTTAGGTTGTTTCTTACGTGGTCAGTAAAGTTAATTCTACAAATGACAGTCTTCCGCTTTGCCATCTTTACAGTGGAGGTTTCCCACAGATGTGTTCAGGCTGAGCCAGCCGGAAGACAAGAGTGTCAGTCAGTGTAGAATCTCCCATTGCCGCCAGCCGCCTCCTCAGTCTGGACCAAGTGGAAGTCGCTGAGTCAAAGTGGCCCTTTCCTCACAACCAGATGATCCTATTTAAGTGAAGTGGATGAAATCCATGGACCACAAACATTTCCTTTCTAGTGTGTTCTAAAGAGCTTTGAGATACCCGATACTTTGGTGGGAAAAGTGAGTCTCTGAGTGAGTTGCAGTTGTGGGAAAAAGGCTAGCAGTGGTGGAAAAAATGTGAGAGGCATTAGAAAAGATTAACAATGGAGTTGTTGAACTGAAGGGTAGAGGAGATGGTTCCTGCTATTGAACAGCAAAAATTATCTTTTAACAGGTGTTAAGAATGCATTTATTTAAAGGTTCTTAGTATGATGGTATATTGCAGAGTGGAATTGCATACCTGTATTGCACACCTGACACATTACATGTGTCAGAAGATAGAATTGAATGTTTTTTTCACTTGGGTCCTGATGCACTGCTGATTTAAATTCTAGAAATGAGTGGAAAGTAGGTATTCTGAACAATTAATGCCAACTTGAATTTCCAAAATATGAATATATCTAGAGCAGTATTATAGAGCAGAATGAATTATAACTTGTTTTCACAGTTTTCGTATAAATTGACAGGTATATCTTACTGATCGCATTGGAAATCTTGTCCCCGAGAGAATCAGTTTTAAGTCATTTCTGCCCTTTCCATACTTGTTCCTACATAAAGTGGTTAACCCCAAAATAGAGGTGTAACTCCAAATCCGAGTTCCCAAAGACAAAAACACAATGGAGAAATATGTGTTTCTATACCAGATTATGGCATGTTTTAAGAGATGGAACTGCTTTCAAGAGGCCAAGGCCTCCTTTTCCGCATTTAAACAGACCGAGCAGCTCCTTAGTGGCATAGCGAGGACTAGAAATCATTTCCTCTGAGCAGCCGTTTTTTGACTCTCCCATGCTTTCTTTAGAATATTCATTTGTAAAATATTTTATTTGTTTTAGCGAACAAATGATTTAGTGTGAAGTACCTGAATCATATAAAATAAAAGGGTGTCAGATATGCCCAAACTAGCCCACTTTAATCAAGACCCATTATTTCCCTTGATTTTTAAAATCCCTCAGCGTACAGTAGGCACTTAACACGGACTGATTTCATCAGAGTTAGGAGACTTGAGAAATATTGCTCATAAAAGACAGGTTATTTCTATGGAAAATGTTTTTCAAGATGGGTTTTCATTTTTAATTAGACCTTAGTAGAAATCACATGAACATTCTTTTGTGGTATTAATAGAAAAATAAACAATATGATATTAGTCATTTCAAAACAGAGTTTTATTTTCCTTACGTTGCTTTCATGTTGACCACAGTAGCAGAATCCACTGATTCTTGCCCCTTTGTCCTGTCAGAGGTAGAGCTTGATTCTGGCTCTGATCATTTATTTTTAAACATGCCTTGCACATGTAATTATTTTAGCATTTAGTATCTAAAAAAAAAAAATCTCTGGAGAATTGGCATAATCCATGTTACACCCTTAGATTACTTTCATGTGAAAAATGGCTACAGTCTAATTTGTTTCAAGCATACAAATGATTCAGAGAATCTAGGAGGATTATAGATGCTTTATTTAATCAAAATTATAAAGTTTTTACTGAGTTATTCATCTGATTTAATGGATAATATGTTGGACTCCTGATGAAAACAACTCAAAAGAGCACGGTTTATGTTGTGGACTTAGTAGGTCACCGTACCTCTCCAGGTGTCAACGAGTCCTACTGAGAGTGGTTAGAATTGTTTTTTCTTGGGCTGCTAATGGCCACTGGGCTGAGTCTCTTGTCTCCTGGACAGATGTTCTCTGGGGCTGTATTCTCTGAGAAAATTATAAGCATTTGATTGTTATTTTAAACTACTTGTAATTCCCTTTATTGTACCTTCTGTCTATAAAAATCTCTTCTGTTATATGGGGTTGGAGAGTTACTGAGTTTTGTTATTTGATTATCCTTTTTTAACAATAATAGTAGTTACCCTTTGTAATAGTTAACCAAGTACTACACTAAGCATTTTACATGTAAACTCACTTAATCCTCACAACCAGCACATTAGATAACAAAACTGGTAAACTCATTTTATAGATGAAACTGAGGTACAGAGAACTTAAAGCAAATGGGCTGAGGTCATGTAACTAGTAAGAAGTAGAGGCAGATTTTAAATAAATACAAGATAAAAACCTATAGAGTTCTTTAGTAACACCACCACATGTTTGCTCAAGAAATATTAACTAATTCCTTTTCTTCTTAAAGAAGGCAATTTGGCTGGTTAGCTCATTTGGAGAGCAAGATATGTCTTGTAACGACTTAACAGCTAGTTCAGTCCAGTTGTTCAAACCTGAGGTTAAAACTGGGCACTTTATGCTTATAGGAAATGTAAACTTGGGCAAGTTCATTACCTTGTTTTAAGCCTTAGTTTTCTCATCTGAAAAATGGAGATATTAATATATCCATCTTCATAGAACTGATAGGATAGCATTATTTGACATTTCATCTAAATTGTTTAGCATAATTTCTTCCAGCACTAAGCTGTTAACCTCTCTTAAAATTAATATTTATTGCTGTTATAGTCTTTCTGTCAGTATTAGCCAAAGTTTTACAGTAAAAGTAATGTCATTGTTCGTGTAGTTTAGATTTTCTTATTTTGTTTCATGGCAAGAGATAAATCTGTTTTGCCTGCCAATTGTTGACAGAGTGTAGTTCACAGAGGTGCCCACCAAGCAAGAGGGCCTTAGATGGACATTACTTAAAATTAATACTCTACAATTTATGGCACACTCTTACAACAGTCTTACAGAGTGGGAAGTATCACCGTTCTTCAGCTGCTAGCCTGAGACCCAGAAAGATCACGTGGCTTTGCCTGCAACCCTGAGGTGCCCGCGTGCTCTGGCCGGGACTCAGGTCCCACACTTCTCGTACCTCATTCAGCAGTTTTGGCATTATTCCGTGCCTGCCTCCATCACGGGGATGTAAATCTTTTTTTTGTATTTTACAGGGTTCTCACCATCCCTACCACATCCTTGTGGGGGGTGTGTCAGCTCTAACTGACCCGCTGCCACCAATAGAAAAACAAACAGGATTGCGTCTCTTCTAGGCAGTGAGTCAGTAGTGGCCGCTGTTCTTGACAGGCGGTGCTGGTGCGGTTCACTGTCTGTGCGTTTCACAACTTGCTGAGGTGTCATGTTATTATGCACATCTCAGAGGTTGCTGCCCCTTTGGAAAGGCATTCAGAGCCTCCCAGGGTTGTAATTCTGGATAGGGGAATAACCCAAAGCCATTCTGTTGAATAATTCTTGTTTTGAATAGGGACAACTACAGGAGAGTTTATGCTTCTGTTACATGTTTCACGATATGCACTTGGCACTGAGCGTTGCTGCGCTTTGCTATTTTTACTTGTATCTTCTTTGTTCATGGTCACTGCCTTTCCAGTGGTTCTTGAAGTGGTTAGAAAGCCATCAGTGATTTTTTTTTTTTCCAAACTTAAATGGTTGGAAATATTCTGAAATACTAGGAAATGTCATATTGACTTCTGTGGAAAACTCAAACAAGAGTACAGTAGAATGGGAAACATGTTTATATTTATGTTTTAGCATTCAAAGCAAGTTCAAACACAAAAGGAGTACATTTCAAGCATCAAGAATAGGTGGGTTGTAGTACGCATCATTTGATATTAACCATGGAACTCATAAAATGACCATCATCGGTGATTCAAGCTGTCCTGTGTTCAGCTTTACACTATAATAGTTGCTTGTTTGTTGAGGAAACACTAAATTATCAGTTTATTAAGGGAGGTGATCTAGGAAAGAAGTATTAGTAATAGGAAGGATTTCCAAATCATTTTTATGGAATACTAATTTTTACATCTTATTATCTATTCTTTGGGGTTGCAAATGAATTATGCCAGCATTTGAATTTTAATGGTGTCTTATTCGGCTGTTCCTATTGCCCTCACCTATATTTTATGTGTATCAAACTGGAATTAAAACTTCATAGTACTGAAGTTTTATATAATATAATACTTCATATTGAAGTAATTGGAAACTCTCTAAAGACCATGAAATGGTGAGCTAAAAATTTAGGGAACTTTCAAAGATTTGAAAATCACGAAGTGTTCTAGACTATTTCCCCTACAAAATTAATTAAAATCTTCTGTTACATTTGAAATACAGGAATTTCATAGCTAGTCCAATAGAAAATGTCTTCACCTAAAATCGAAGTTGCCATGGTTGTTTTTATTAGGAAGTGTCTGCATGTGCTGAACATCCCTGTTATGTTTAGTTTTTCTTAACATGGCATTATAGAAAACAAGAATATTGTAAGTTGAGACAAACAGCTTCAATTTTTCAGTGTTCTTGTTAAAATTTAACGGTGAAAATTGAACCTGAATTCCCAAAGAATGTCTGATTACTACAACATTAAAAAACAAAAAAGAAAGTACCAGAATTGACCTATAGAATTATTTACCCTTTTGCTGTTCGTGTCACATTATTTATTCAGATCAAAATAAAATCTCAGCAGCCCTTAGGTAGAGCTCTTGGATTCCATACTTGCCTAGTAGACTTTTTGGATTTGATGGTGAGACTTTTACTGTGCTTCCATTACTTTATTCCAAAGTAGTGAGATCTTTTTGCATCTTTATTTTCTCATCTCATATTGACACGTTCTCCTCTACTACCTCATCTTCCTTTTCCAGCTCTGAGTTATTAGAAATTTAATTAGCATGCCATCACGCTAATTCCATCATGAAAAACATTCAGCTGGATAATGACCTGCTTTATACCAGTCATGGTGCTGAGTCTTTGGGATACAAAAGTAAAATACGATGTTTACCTAGATGGAGCTTGCAGTATAACAGTAGAAGCCCCACAGAAACAGATAATTATAATGGGTTGGGATTGGTCGTGTATCTGAACTATGTCCATAGTATTGTATAAGCACAACCGAAAACAATTCATTCTGTTTAAACAGGGGAGTCTGGCAGAGACTTGTGTGAAATTTTGGCATTCAGCAGGTACAATTTAGAGATTGCCAGAAATTTTCTACTCAGTGCAAAGGAAAACAGCATCTCAGCCAAAAGAGAAGAGTCACAGTGGTGTAGAAAACTGTGATGTGTTTCGGAAGCTTGATATATCCCAGTGTGATTAGAGCTGTTGCTTTTAGCCTTTTTTGAAAAAACACTAACTACATTAAGAAATGTCTGATTCAGTCAGTGTAGGTGCTAACACACTTCTGTTGCTACATTTTCAGTTGTATCCTACTCTATTCTAATACAATCAAACAAATGCTAATATAACCTATGAAACTGAATGTATTACCCACCAGTCTGTCTTAACCCATAATACAAATAAATATTGGGCCCTAGCTTAGCATGTGTATGTGAATGGAGACAAAGGCAAATTAGTGAGAAATGCGGCAGGAAATATTCCCCTGGGACAAAATAACAGAGAGGTTTTTGTTGTACCAAGGAGCTTTTTTGGTGAATGATTGTCATGGTGATGATCAGGATATAATAGATTGTGGTCATATATGTCAGACAGTATTCTACACAACTTACAACAACTCTGTGGGGTAGAAGGCTATTATATTCACCATCTCCTTACCAGTGAATAAACTGGGCCACAGAGAGAGTAGTGTAATAATTTGCCTAGCAGTAGGCACTAGTAGATAACGAACCAGAGGTTGTACGAGGTCGCTTACCTCTAAGACACGTGCTCCTAACCACAACACTGTAGTCACGTGGCAGACACTGTACTCATGTGGGCAGTCAAGTCTTGAATCTGTATCTAAGATCTAAGATAGTTTATGAGCATTGGGAAAAGCTGGAGTCAGAGAGACTAGCTACCAGCAAAGAATTTGTCCATATTTGCATTTCAATGTTCACAATAAATTTTGTTCTACCATCAGGGGATCCAGTCATTGCAGGGCACCTGCTGGCCCCACAGGGCTTGGTACCTAGAAAGCTGCACCAGCAGCAGGGCCGGAGTAGACGACCTGTAGTAAAAGATGAGCTTCTTAGCTCTCCACTTTTCCTAGGCGTGCCTCTCATTCTCTGCGTTGATGCAGCAGCTCCTGCCATTGCAGTACTTTTGTTTTGAAGTCACTGTAGTTCCCAGTCTACCACAGCTTTCCTCTTTGAAATGTACTTCTGTGCTTCCTTGGGGCAGGAGAGGCTATCCTCCCCACCGTGCAAACTCCCTAAGGGAGGATGTCGCAGGAGTGAGCCCACCGTCCCGCATGGCCCTCCCACCCATTCTTCACAGCAGCGCCAGCTGACAGCAGGAACTGCAGTGGAAGAACCCGAGTGACCCCACTCTCCTCCCTCAGGATGAGTTTTCCGCCCTGAGTTTAAGGGTGTCCCTTGTTTCCTTTCCCGAGCTGAAAATGCTAGTTTCTGTTTCAAGGCCGGGAGTGGCAAACTGTAGGGTCCCATTGGCACACTGCCTGTTTTTTTGTGTGGTGTTTTAAACTATGAATACGAATATTTTTACATTTTTAAGTAGCTTAAAAGAATTAAAAGAGTAATATTTTGTACTGTGAAGTTCAGATGTCAGTGCCCGTAAATAAAGCTTTATTAGAAGCCAGCGTGGCCACTGGTTTGTGTCCTCTATGGTGTCTCTCACCAGACAGCAGCAGAGCTGACTGGTAGTCGTCAGAGACCATGTGGCCCATAAAACATAAATTATTTGGTGTCTGGCCCCTTGAAGAAAAAGCTCTGTGATACCTGGTCAAAGGCCTGAAACAAATCTCACTTTTCAGCTCCACAATCTTTTAGGTCCTCAGGCAATGGCGGACCTACTGTGGGGTCACAGACTTAACAGCATGAGTTTGATGAGCTGGCTTCTTGTGTTGGAGACCACGGAATTTATAAGATAAAGTTGGAGTGATCTTGAAAAGATTAGTGGCTAAAAGTCGTATTTGTAACATAAACACAAAAATGTTTTATTTCAATCATATCTATCTTCACGGAATTCTTTTACCTTTGAATCAGCCCAGTGTATATTCTCGGTTTAGGGCAGTGGTTTTGCACACAAGCAGTTTAGAAGATAAAGAATCCTTCTTAACTTTTAAGTAGAATGTATTTAAATATTTAAGAGAAGACCCCTTCAAATCGCAACCTGAACTGTTAAGGATGGTACACAATCCTCCTCCCAACAATGTTATTTTAAGTAAAAATGTAAATCTCATCATAGATATAACTTTCTTTGCCCATGTGCACCATTTCTGCACGACCCAACAGCAGTTAATCAATAATGGAAAAAATTATTTTGTTTGGGGATTATGCAGGTAAGATGACTCGTTTCTTAACCAAAATTACTGGAATTGTGGATGCGTTTGTATAGATTCAGTACATTATGAAAAGTATGTTTGCAACCGCACAAATATATTGAGAGGAATAACATTAAGTCGGCTGTGTTTATTCACAATAATAAACAGCTCTCACTGACTTTATTAATAGATTTTGCTTAATACAACTTCTTGTTCTTCTGCCTTTAGAGTAGATTTGCTTCTTTGTATTCTGCATATACAGTCAGTAATAATATGAAGCCAAACAGTGCTCTCCAGAGACCATGCAGCCGTGTTTGCATTGGGAGCCTGGTGATTTACTGAGTTAGAGAGATGACCTCTACAATTACAGTAGACACTCAGTGAGAAGCGAAGTGAGCTCACTGTAAAAAGATTTCAAGCATTGAAAAAACTTGCCTTATTTGGTAAATGTGGTTAACTGGTCCCAGCTGGTGATGTGGGTGAGCTCATTGTGAGATGTATTGTCTCTTTAAACCACATTCGTGTATTTTTTTTTTCTGTTAGAATTAGAGTATTGAATGGTATTTGTTTAGTTTTTCTTGATGTGCCATGGACTAAAAATCTGAAGGAACAATATCATTTTGAAAATTAAGCTCAGATGTACTGACACTTTAAAAACTTTCTGTATGTATTTTTCGGTCTGTTATGTTGTTTACCTTACTTAGCGTTTGGGGAATTTTCATTTTCATTTATGCCTTAAAGAGCGAGTCTCTTTTGGGAAGCAAATTGGTATGTGCTTGTGGACTTTACTATACTTTAATATATGCTCATATACAATTACTCTGTATGTTAAAATTTTAGGATGCAATCTGTTCATTACACTTCCTTTGATTACCAGTAGCCCTTACTGTTTCGAAAGCCAAGGCTGCAGCTTCTCATGGCTTCTTAAACTTTCTGCTTTAAACTTTAAACTTTAGCTGCATTGGAAGTTTGACTTTTCAGAGTCAGTTGTTTTAGAGGAAAAAGCCCAGTGTTTTTAGTCAAATAGACCTTGGCCTGACTCCTGGCTCTCCCACGTGTGAACCTGAGGACTACAGGGCCAGTTCCTCAACTATCGTGAGAGCTAAAGGCGATGCCTGCGCTCACCCAGATACATGAGAGTCAGTGTATGTGTGTGAAGATGCCTTAATACTTATAAACTGATAGTTAATAAGTGTCAGTTTCTCATTCTATTCTAGTCATGAACGAATTCCAACTTTTTCTTGGCCTCACTTTCAACTGTCCGCTTTTGGGTCATATTTACGTGACCTGGTGATCCTCTTCGCCCTGTCACCAGTGCGCCATGTGGCAGCAGGAGAGAATGGGTGTTCCATACGCTTATCATTCAAAACGTCCAGCAGAAAGAACTAGGAGCTTATTTGAAGTACAGAATCTTTGGTTCCACTCCACGTTCACTGAACCGGCATCTTCATTCTAACAAGACCTCTAGTTGATTCCAGTGCACGATAAAGTTTGAAAAGCACTGCTCTATATCACTTCCTGGGGATCCGCAGCTCTGATGAGGCTCTATATCACTTCCTGGGGATCCGCAGCTCTGATGAGAAGTGTGTTTCTCTCTGTGTTGGAGATGATCCCTGAGATCGGAAGGACTTGGATGACTTCCGAGAGGTGACTCAAGAGAGAATTTTCAAAGAATTATTTCTCTCCTTTTCTGCAATTAACTGCCAATCAGTCCCATACAATATGTGAACTACTCTGCCTATATCACCATCTTCTCGGACTGGATGGTTATTGGAAACAACCTTGGAGAGTGACTTTCTACTTTTTAAGGCAGGACAGGTGTTCAGTGGTGTTGCTGTGGGTTTCCCTCAGGGGCAGACTGGTTATCCCCTATTCCTTCTTGGCCGATTGCCACCTTCCACCCTCAGGTCCCCAAACTGCAACACCGACTTTGCCTTTCATTCCTGCCTAGCTGGGACCTGCCGCCTTCTGGTTGGTGCTAATTCCTCCCCTCCTGTCCCGGCCATTCTCTAGGAGATTTTCCTCCCTCCCTTTCCTAAATGTTAATAACCACCTCCTCCTCTTCTCTTCTAGCTCTTCCACTCCATGCCTCCTCCCAGTCTCCTTCCTCTTCCTATTTTCTCTGTGTACTCATTATGGTTTTCAGCTGAGAAAGTCATTTGGCAAAAGGGTTAAAATCCACAGCAAAAATATTTTGGGCTTAAATTACAAGACTCCCTTTTAGGCTGGAATGTGCCGGTGCCAGCAGGCGCTGAACCCTTGTCCTGCTCAGCACACAGCCCCTGAGCTGGGGCTCTACCTTCTCTTTTCTACATGTCCATCTCCAGCTTTTGAACTGAGCTCCTGGAAGACAGAGTCCCTATGTATTCATTTTGATATACCCAGTGCCTGGCACAGAGTAACACGGTATAAATAATGGTATTGCTCTGTCTTGTCTACTGCTCGCTAATAGCAAAATTCTGAAGACTGAAAGGGCTGGATGCTTGAGTTGGGAAACTACATAGAGAAGATTGTTAATAAATAATTATATATAAATATAAAAAATAATAAAAAATGCTTACTATTATATTAGAAAAAAGGACAGGTCTATTCTCTGGGGCCTGTAATGAGGAAGGTGGGATTCCATGTGGATCTCTTGGGGTATTTGAATAACCCCAGCAGTAGATACGGCTCTCAGACTGCAGGGTATTTTTACCAATAATATCCAGCATCGTTTCTCATGTCTGGACAATACTGATCATTTTGATGTTAGTATTTTAACACTCATGACAATGATGTGTGCATGTTTTCATCCTTCAATTTCATTGTCAGAGCAATGCTGCCTTAGGCACAGTGAGAAGGAGAGCTCAGCGAGTGGGCATTTCCTGCACTTCCCCTCGTCATTTCATTCTCTTGTACCATGTGGTCTCCCCGTCATATCCTCATCACAGCATCTGCATGTGTAGTTTTTTAGTCTCTTCATCATAACATAAAACCCGCCAAGTCGGGATTCGTGTCAGTTGGTTTTCTGTAGTTTCTATAAACTGTTCAAGTTATCATCTCACCAAGATTTATAACAGTAGTAATTAAAACTTGTTTTAAAAGCAGTAAGGCTTTTGTTGATGATAATGGTTTAAAATCAGTCCTCTTATTCTAAATGTCCCCAAATGTCAGCCAAAATGGAATTGCTTAATGATGAAGTCACAAAAATAGGAATGTCATTGGTGAAATAAAATAGAAATACAGCACTTTGCCTGCTTTTTAATTTAGGTTCTGTCCCCTGTCTTACCTCTTTCAGTTTTTTTTTCCATTAGGACTTTACTATGGTGAAATTTATTCATATTTCAGAAAATTTCTAAATCCTTTCTGGGGACTCTTCTCCAGAGAACTAATAACCAGACAAAGCAATTTCTGGATTCAGGAGAGATGTGGAGTTGTTCTGTGGTACAAACGGAGATGAATTCTGCAAGGCCACACCCTAACAAGAATGCTGTAAAAGCAGTGAATCATGAACATGCCAAAGTAGATAGAGAGGCTGGGTGGTCATGTGACAGTGAAAACTGGGAAGCTTTAGGTTGCGTATCATTTGGGTATGTGTCCCGGTAGATTCAATGCCAGCCAGTTCTCCCAGTCTGCTTCTGCCTGACCGGGACCCTGGGATATGGGTGTACGAATGGCTTACCCAGGAAACGTTCCCTTCCTCACCAAATATGGGATACATACCCAGTTGCCAAAGATGACAGCACCCAGAGATGGCCTGGTTTGGTCATAGATATGAGTCAGAACTTATTAAACGATGAAGTTGGCATGTGGGTCCTGATAGACTCCAAAGCCCTTGCCCTTCTTCTTTGCCCTGTGGCCCGAGCTTGAGCAAAATAAACAGCCACCATTTTCCCTTTAGGCCTCACAGGGCATGGGGCAAATCCAAGCAAACAGTCCACAGATTGGGTCCTCTGATTTCATTAACTCTATTGCAGCCCAAGAGTTTAGGAGAATTTAGAATATTGGCTATGTTATATTGAGGTTGATCTCCTAAAGAATCATGCAGAATTTTTAATGACAATTTCCTTAGGCTGTTGGCATAGCATTGGCCCCTGCCGCCTTAAAACTTGTGCAATACAAGAGTCAAATCCCATTCATCGTGGAATCCATTGATTTCAATCCCCTTATTTTCACTGGCACATCAGGTGCCTTTGTTGTACCTTCACTTCAAAACCAAAACCAAAAGAAAAACCCGACTTTATTTGCTTTTGAGCTTGCATCTATTTAGATTTGAAATTGGCTCTAACGTCCAATTCACATAAAGAGTCTTTGCACAATACATTACTGAAAGCTGCTTGAACACGTTTTCTTGTTGACTCATCATATATAAATGCTTGGGTCAGTTTCAAGAAGCAAAACAAATAGGTTCATTGTCTAAAAACTATTGCCAAGTTCAGACTGAAATCTCAAGGTTTTGTTGCATGTACATAAATGCAACTAGAAGAATTAAAACAGGATGAGATGACTGGAAACAATGAAATTATAAATGTATATACATGTAGTTTGAATTACAAATGTAAATCCTTTCAGATTTCTACAACAGAACTAAGTAAGTGCTTTGGAAAGTAGGTGCACTGTTTCGTTCTCATAGCATTGTGAATTAATCTCCATGGAATAAATTGAAAGCTAAGAGGACACATTGAGCTTTATTTACTATTTTTAATGAGTGGCGTCTCCTGCTTATGCTCAGATCATTACGGGGCTGAGGTCTGCATTTTCCATTGTAGGACTTTATAATTGGGTAACCTTGAGCAAGTCAGTATCAAAGCATACAGTGTATACCCATCTCTCTGTATTTTGAAAGAATCAGATACAATCTCTAATGTGAAATGATTTGTGAAGTCTGAAGTATCAACCAATTGTTAATTTGTGTTCTACTACGATGAACCTGTTTTCAGCTTGTCCTTTTTCAAAACAAGTATTTTTTTGGTTTTGTTTTCATCTTAAAGGCATAGCTATCCTACAGGGAACAAATGTCCTTGACAAATAGTGAGGGAAAAAGTTCTCGCAGGGCTGCCTGATCATCTGTGGTGAGTATAGAACAGTACATTTCTTTGTAGAGTTGGACTAGATGACCCCATACTGCCTTCAAACTCTAGGGTTCTCTGTATTGCTTAATTTTATATTTTTTTAGTTGGTTGGAAAGTTCCCCTTTGCTCTTCCTTGATTTGGAAATTATCAGACTTTTGGAAGTATCTCTTCATTCTAATTTTTTAAACAATCACAAAGAATTCACTTTTAATTTTACTAGACACAACAAAGCTATGTTACTGTTTAGGGGTTACATATTGACACATTATGAGTGAAATTAAATGAGTGAAAGTTAATCTTAAGGAATGGCTGTTCATCAGTGCACCTCTTTACTAGCTGACACACCCAAGGCCAAATTCACAGGATATTTGCAAGATTGCAATAACGGTTGAACTTGTGTGAGAAAAAATACAATGGGTGGGACACCGAAGTACATTTAGACTTTGTTGACTGTCCTTAATTTAAAATGAGGGCGATTTCCTTCTGTGCTTTTTTTTTTTGCTATTATTAATAAGCAATTACATGAGCAACATTATGGTTATTACACCACCCCTATTATCAAGTCCCCACCACATACCCCATTGCAGTCACTGTCCATCAGCATAGTAAGATGTTACAGAATCACTACTTGTCTTCTCTGTGTTATTCTGCCTTCCCCGTATCTCCCAACCCCACCCACACCCCCGCTACATTATGGGTGCTAATTGTAATAGCCCTTTTTCCCCCTCATCCCTCCTTTCCCACGCATCTTCCCCAGTCCCTTTCCCTTTGGTAACTGTTAGTCCATTCTTGGGTTCTGTGAGTCTGCTGCGGTTTTGTTCCTTCAGTTTTTTCTTTGTTCTTATACTCCACAGATGAGTGAAATCATTTGTTACTTGTCTTTCTCTGCCTGGCTTATTTCACTGAGCATAATACCCTCTAGCTCCATCCATGTTGTTGCAAATGGAAGGACTTGTTTTCTTCTTATGGCTGAATAACATTCCATTGTGTATATGTACCACCTCTTCTTTATCCATTCATCTACTGATGGACACTTAAGTTGCTTCCATTTCTTGGGTACTGTAAATAGTGCTGTGATAAACATAGGGGTGCATATGTCTTTTTCAAACTAGGCTGCTGCATTTTTAGGATAAAATCCTAGGAGTGGGATTCCTGGGTCAAATGGTATTTCTATTTTGAGTTTTTTGAGGAACCTCTATACTGCTTTCCACAACAGTTGAACTAATTTACATTCCCACCAGCAGTGTAGGAGGGTTCCCCTTTCTCCACATCCTTGCCCACATTTGTTGTTGTTTGTCTTTTGGATGGTGGCCATCCTCACTGGTGTGAGGTGATATCTCATTGTGGTTTTAATCTGCATTTTTCTGATGATTAGCGATGTGGAGCATCTTTTCATGTGCCTGTTAGCCATCTGAATTTCTTCTTTGGAGAAGTGTCTGTTCAGCTCCTCTGCCCATTTTTTAATTGGCTTATTTGCTTTTTGTTTGTTGAAGTAGGTGAGCTCTTTATATATTTTGGATGTCAACCCCTTATTGGATATGTCACTTATGAATGTATTCTCCCATACTGTAGGATGTCTTCTGGTTCTACTGATGGTATCCTTTGCTGTACAGAAGCTTTTTAGTTTGATATAGTCCCACTTGTTCATTTTTGCTTTTATTTCCCTTGCCTGGGGAGATATGTTCATGATGAAGTTGCTCATGTTTATGTCCAAGAGATTTTGCCTATATTTTTTTCTAAGAGTTTTATGGTTTCATGACTTACATTCAGGTCTTTGATCCATTTCAAGTTTACTTTTGTGTATGGGATTAGACAGTAATCCAGTTTCATTCTATACATGTAGTTGCCCAGTTTTGCCAACACCAGCTGTTGAAGAGGCTGTCATTTCCCCATTGTATATCCATGGCTCCTTTATCATATATTAATTGACCATATATGTTTGTGTTTATATCTGGGCTCTCTCTTCTGTTCCACTGGTCTGTGGGTCTGTTCTTGTGCCAGTACCAAATTGTCTTGATTACGGTAGCTTTGTAGTAGAGTTTGAAGTCAGAGAGCGTAATTCCCCCTGCTTTATTCTTCTTTCTCAGGATTGCTTTGGCTATTCGGGGTCTTTTGTGGTTCCATATGAATTTTAGAACTATTTGCTCTAGTTCATTGAAGAATTCCGTAGGTATTTTGATAGGGATTGCATTGAATCTGTAGATTGCTTTAGGCAGGGTGGCCATTTTGACAATATTAATTCTTCCTAGCCAAGAGCATGGGATGCATTTCCATTTATTAGTGTCCTCTTTAATTTCTCTTAAGAGTGTCTTGTAGTTTTCAGGGTATAGGTCTTTCACTTCCTTGGTTAGGTTTATTCCTAGGTATTTTATTCATTGGGATGTGATTGTGAATGGAATTGTTTTCCTGATTTCTCTTTCTGCTAGTTCACTGTTAGTGTATAGGAAGTAACAGATTTCTGTGTGTTAATTTTGTATCCTGCAACTTTGCTGAGTTCAGATATTAGATCTAGTAGTTTGGGAGTAGATTCTTTAGGGTTTTTATGTACAATATCATGTCATCTGCAAACAGGGACAGTTTGAGTTCTTCCTTGCCAATCTGGATGCCTTTTATTTCTTTGTGTTGTCTGATTGCTGTGGCTAGGACCTCCAGTAGTATGTTGAATAAAAGTGGGGAGAGTGGGCATCCTTGTCTTGTTCCTGATCGTAAAGGAAAAGCTTTCAGATTCTTGCTGTTAAGTATAATGTTGACTGTGGATTTGTCATATATGGCCTTTATTATGTTGAGGTACTTGTCCTCTATACCCATTTTGTTGAGAGTTTTAATCATTAATGAATGTTGAATTCTGTCAAATGCTTTTTCAGCATCTATGGAGATGATCATGTGGTTTTTGTCCTTCTTTTTGTTGATATGGTGGATGATGTTGATGGATTTTCGAATGTTGTACCATCCTTGCATCCCTGGGATGAATTCCAGTTGCTCTTGATGGATGATCTTTTTGATGTATTTTTGAATTCAGTTTGCTAATATTTTGTTGAGTATTTTTGCATCTATGTTCATCAGGGATATTGGTCTGTAGTTTTCTTTTTTTGTGGTGTCTTTGCCTGGTTTTGGTATTAGAGTGATGCTGGCCTCGTAGAATGAGTTTCGGAGTATTCCCTCCTCTTCTACTTTTTTGAAAACTTTAATGAGGATGAGTACTAAGTCTTCACTAAATGTTTGATAAAATTCAGCAGTGAAACCATCTGGTCCAGGAGTTTTGTTCTTAGGTAGTTTTTTGATTACCAATATAATTTCTTTGCTGGTAATTGGTCTATTCAGATTTTCTGTTTCTTCCTGGGTCAGCCTTGGAAGGCTGTATTTTTCCAGAAAGTTGTCCATTTATTCTAGGTTATCCAGTTTGTTAGCATAAAATTTTTCAGAGTATTCTCTCAAAATTCTTTGTGTTTCTGTGGTGTCCATAGTGATTTTTCCTTTCTCATTTCTGATTCTGTTTATGTGTGTAGACTCTCTTTTTTTCTTGATAAGTCTGGCTAGGGGCTTGTCTATTTTATTTTCTCAAAGAACCAGCTCCTGCTTTCGTTGATTCTATTGTTTTATTCTTTGCAATTTTATTTATTTCTGCTTTAATCTTTATTATGTCCCTCCTTCTACTGACTTTGGGCCTCATCTGTTCTTCCTTTTCTAGTTTCATTAATTGTGAGTATAGACTGTTCATTTGGGATTGTTCTTCTTTCCTGAGGTAGGCCTGTATTGCAATATATTTCCCTCTTAGCATGGCCTTTGCTGCATCCCACAGATTTTGTGGTGTTGAATTACTGTTGTCATTTGTCTCCATATATTGCTTGATCTCTGTTTTTATTTAGTCATTGATCCATTGATTATTTAGGAGCATGTTATTAAGCCTCCATGTGTTTGTGGGCTTTTTTGTTTTCTTTGTGTTATTTATTTCTAGTTTCATACCTTTGTGATCTGAGAAGCTGGTTGGTACAATTTCAGTCTTTTTGAATTTACTGAGGTTCTTTTTGTGGCCTAATATATGACCAGTTCTTGAAAATGTTCCATGTACAGTTGAGAAGAATGTGTATCCTGTGCTTTTGGATGGAGTGTTCTGTAGATGTCTGTTAGATCCATCTGTTCTAATACGCTGTTCAGTGCCTCTGTCTCTTTGCTTATTTTCTGTCTGGCTGATCTGTCCTTTGGAGTGAGTGGTGTGTTAAAGTCTCCCAAAATGAATGCAATGCATTCTATTACCCCCTTTATTTCTGTTAGTATTTGTTTCACATATGTAGGTGATCCTGTGTTGGGTGCATAGATATTTATAACAGTTGTATCCTCTTGTTGGACTGACCCTTTATCATTATGTAATGTCCTTCTTTGTCTCTAGTGACTTTCTTTGTTTTGAAGTCTATTTTGTCTGATACAAGTACTGCAACTCCTGCTTTTTTTCTCACTATTAGTTGCATGAAATGTCTTTTTCTATCCCTTCACTTTCAGTCTATGTATGTCTTTGGGTTTGAAGTGAGTCTCTTGTAGGCAGCATATAAATGGGTCTTATTTTTTATCCATTCAGTAACTCTATGTCTTTTATTTGGTGCATTCAGACCATTTACATTTAGAGTGATTATCGATAGGTATGTATTTATTGCCATTTCAGGCTTTAAATTCATGGTTATCAAAGGTTCAAGGGCAATTCCCTTACTATTTAACAGTCCAATTTAACTTACTTTGTATACTATTACAAACACAACCTAAAGGTTCTTTTTTTTTTCCCTTCTTATTCTTCCTTCTCCATTCTTTGTGTGTAATGAATCATATTCTGTACTCTTTGTCTTCCCTTGGGTGACATCTTTTTAGCCTTAGGAATACTTCCATCTATAGGAGTTTCTCCAAAATGCACTGTGGAGGTTGTTTGTGGGAGGTAAATTCTCTCAGCTTTTGCTTATCTGTAAATTGTTTAATTCCTCCTTCGTATGTATTTTTTTTTAATTTTTTAAATTAATTTATTTATTTTATGTGTTTGCTTCTCATCTTTTTTTATAATTTATTTTGGTATTATTAATCTACAATTACATGCGCAATATTATGGTTATTAAACTACCCCCTTCATCAGGTCCCCCCCACCAACCCCATTACACTCACTGTCCATCAGCGTAGTGAGATGCTATAGAATCACTACTTGTCTTCTCTGAGTTGTACAGCCCTCCCCGTGCCCCCCAACATTACATCTGCTAATTGTAATGCCCCTTTTCCCCCTTATCCTTCCCTTCCCACCCATCTTCCCCAGTCCCTTTCCCTTTGGTAACTATTAGTCCGTTCTTGGGTTCTGTGAGTCTGCTGCTGTTTTGTTCCTTCAGTTTTTTTTCTTTGTTCTTATGCTCCACATATGAGTGAAATAATTTTATACTTCTCTTTTTCGGCTTGGCTTATTTCACTGAGCATAATACCCTCTAGCTCCATCCATGGTGTTGCAAATCCTCCTTCATATTTAAATGATAACCTTGCAGGGTGAAGTGTTCTTGGTTCAAGGCCCTTCTGCTT
This sequence comes from Phataginus tricuspis, assembly GCA_029783875.1. Taxonomy (NCBI): domain Eukaryota; kingdom Metazoa; phylum Chordata; class Mammalia; order Pholidota; family Manidae; genus Phataginus; species Phataginus tricuspis. The sequence goes on along the minus strand of JAQQAC010004253.1, from coordinate 9,292,894 downwards.
TATTGCATTAAATATATCATGCTACTCCCTTCTGGCCTGTAAGGTTCCTGTTGAGAAGTCTGATGATAGCCTGATGGATTTTCCTTTGTATATGATGTTTTTTCTCTCTCTAACTGCTTTTAAAAGTCTGTCTTTATCCTTGATCTTTGCCATTTTAATTATTATATGTCTTGATGTTGTCTTCCTTGGGTCTCTTGTGTTGGGAGATCTGTGTACCTCCATGGATTGAGAGACTATCTCCTTCCTCAGATTGGGGAAGTTTTCAGCAATTCCCTCCTCAATGACACTTTCTATCCTTTTTTCTCTCTCTTCTTCTTCTGGTACCCCTATAATGCGAATATTGTTGCATTTGGATTCGTCACACAGTTCTCTCAATATTCTTTCATTCTTAGAGATCCTTTTTTCTTTCTGTGCCTCAGCTTCTTTGTATTTGTCATCTCTAATTTATATTCCATTTACTGTCTCTTCTACTACATCTAATCTGCTTTTAAATCCCTCCATATTATGTTGCATTTCAGATATGGAATTTCTTAATGATTGTATCTTCAACTTAAATTCGTTCCTGAGTTCTTGAATATTTTTCTGTATCTCCATAAGCATGTTTATAAGTTTTATTTAGAACTCTCAGGAAGATTGGTGAGTTCGGTTTCATTTGGCCCTCTTTCTGGGGTTTGTGAGATTTTGGTCTGAACCATGTTCTTTTGACGTTTCATATTTCTGTGTGGTGCCCACTTGTGTGCAGAAACTCCAGTCTCTGGAGCTGCTCAGCCCCTAGAGTGAGGTTGGGGGTCGTAGGGGAGCGGAGCTGGTGCCTGGGCGGAGGAAAGATCTGTTTCCTGATTCCCGTCTGCGGTGCCTGTCTCCAGTGTCAGAGGCAGTGGGCCCAGCACACACGGGTAAACCTCTGTGCTTTGTGTCTCTAGCTGTTGTAGGTGGGGCCTCCCTCTGGCTGGCCTGACGCCTGCACAGTGACTGCCAGTTTGCAAGGAGGTGCCTATAGGCCAGTAGGAAGGTTTGATAGGCTGTGTGTCACAGTGAGGGGCCTCGGAAATTAGTAGGCAATCAGGGGGATGGAGCACCTGAAGCTCCCCAAAGTTCACAACTACCTGGGCAGATTGCACCCAGTCATCCTTCTCCAGCTCTCCCTTCTCCCGCACAGCAAGCTCCATGCAAACCCTGCCCCTTCAGCAGCCCTCTGGCTGCTAGGAAGCCTCTCAGACTGCCTGCCTTTCCTCTGACACATAGCGGCTGGGTGTGGATCCCATCCTCCACAAATGGTTGGAATGTCAATTTCTCAAGCATTCTGCCTGTCCGAGCTCCCCAACGTCCAGAGCATCACACACTATAGGATTTTGCTCACAAAGCAGATCTCCAGGGCTAGGTGTCCAGCAGTCCCAGGCTTCCACCTCCTCCTCCGCTCCATTTCTCTTCCTCCCGCTGGTGAGCTGGGGTGGGGGAAGGGCCTGGGTCCCACCAGGTTAAGGCTTTCCTACGTTACCCTGTTTCGTGAGGCCTGCTCTGTTAGTGAGGTCTGTTTGCAGTCTGGTTCAGCCTTCTTTCTTGTTGCTGTTTTAAAGTTAGTTGTATTCATTAACTATATTTTTGTACTGTTTGTGGTTTTGGGAGGAGCTCCATCTCACCTCTCATGCTGCCATCTTGCAAGTCCCTAAACCCGTCTGTACTTTTTAAATGTGGTATTTGAAAAGAAAAGCACAAACTAGAAACTCGGAGACCTGGGATTTTGAGTCATAACATCTCCCAAATGGGGATCATCAACATGTCATCCAGCTACCTGCCTGACATTTAAATCCCTTTACAGCCCCTTCACTCAGCAGTCATCCTGTCTTATACTAAGGCCCATGAAAAAGCACTTCTGAGGCCATCCAGTTCATCTGTTCAGAGCCTTGGGTGAAAGTGCTTCTTCATTGAACATTTCATCCCAGTTGTGGACAGGACTGTGCTGAGCACATGCACTGATGAGTAAGACGTTCAGTCCAGGTTCATATGATTCTTCAGAGGCTGCCTCCTTCAGGCTCATGTAGAACTGATGGGGTCTAATTCTGTCCCCACCATATCCCATGACATATTTGTAGATCCCCCTCCTAACCTTCATCTGAACTCCTTGAACCCTTTCATCTTTATGTCTAACTTTTGAAATAAGGAGGCTAGATGATATCTCTGGGCCTTTCCAGCTCGAAAATCCCTGAGGTTCTTAAATGGCCATCTTAACTTTTTATTTGGAGCATGTATCAGACCAAGATGTGAGCTGTGATGCAATATAATTGTGTCACATTAAGTGACGGACACAGAGATGCACCACCCGGATCCACCTTTCACGGCGGCCTTGCTGCCTCTGCTGTAGGATTGCTGTAGTTGGCAGGCAGCCTGCAGCCTCCGCGCCCCGGAGCTTGCCTAAGCTGCAGAGCACCCTCTCTCTTCAAGGCCCATATCTCCTGAGGGCATGCTGTGATTCAGGCAGCCCACATCCAGGGGTTGATAAGGGCAGGGGTAAAAAAGTATAGCCACTTCAGCTCACTATAGGGCAGAGTCCTAACAGACCACCTTACTGAGTGAGTCTAGGCCTGGCCCTGCTGCGTCCCCATTCCACATCTCCCTCTATCCACTCTTAATTCTGGAGACAGCAGAGTGGTTTAAAAAAATGCTCTTTGTTACCTCTTCCAGCCCTGTAGTTTATTTTTTTTTTAAGACAGTTTTCAGAGCAGCAGAGCTTCCTTACCATGAAAAGGATAAACACAAAGAGATATGCAAACATGTGAGATAAGAAGGTACATTTGGCCACGGAGCTCAAAGCCCCAAACGTCCTGGTCTTTGACTGCCATGACAAACAGCCTTAGCTTTTTTTTAATGCTTTTCTATAATTTAGCTTGACCTGTATCCCTAGACCCGGAATAAACTGCTTGTCAGTAAATGATAATTTCATTCCTTGTCAAGTATCTTCAAAATGATAATTTCGACTTTTATTTTAGGGAAATGTGGGGTTTGCATAAGTGTTGCGTGGGGAAGAATGGATTGGTTGACCTAAAACAAAGTGGGGGGTGTAGGGGTGTGCATGGGGGAAGGTGCGTGTATTGGTACGTGTGGGTATATTCTTTTTCTTTCCAGCTGTAAAATTTCTTGATCAGTTGCTAAGATATATTTTAAGTGCATGGGGGAGAAAAAGTAAATTGCCATTCATTTTATGTCATTTCAAATGATTCTCTTGAGCAGAAGGGACCAATTTCCTGTTTTACCATAAAAAAGGCTTAAAATAATAACTTATTCTAAGTAATTTACCTTATACAATCATAAAAAATTAATTGTAATACTCTTTATAGAAAAAGAGAGATTTAGTATGGTTCTCGAAGAATGTGTAACATTGTGGGAGAAGAAAGAGGATGTTTTCCCTGAGCCGCGGAAGGTGTTGGCAAAGTAACAGTGGTGGTGGTCGTGATGGTGGGTGTGGGCGGTCCCAGCATCGCCTTCCTGTTAATATTAGAATCTGTGTCTGGTGTTTTCACACTTTCTTCTTCCTTCTAATAAAACTTCCGGTATCACCAAAACAGAAGCCAATCTCTTATCCTCTGAGTTCCAAAGCATTTCATTGAAATTTCTTTTATGGCACTTAGTATAGTAATTCCTACTGTGAATGTTCATGTACTGTATTCTGTCTTCTACTTAAATATCCTTGAAATAAATGCCATTTCTTAGCACAACTACAGGACGTGGTAAGTGTTCAGTAAATGTTTAATGAATCACTGAAGTGGTCAAATATACCGGACAAGACGGTCCCCAATGGGCACAATGAAGATCAAAGAGATTACATTATCTCCCCATCTTAGCACATTTAATGAGCTGTTCTACACCCTGGTTTTCTGATTTAATCCAGGGCTCTTTTTCTATTAGCCTAGACATGTGTCAAGTTGGGAAATGGTCTTTGTCTGGAGGTGGAAAGCCAGGCTGGCCCTGACGGTTTCCCTGTTCTCTGCGCTCTCACTCTGGCGGCGTGCCTTGCTTGTTCGTGTGCTCGTGCTGTCTTTCTTCTTCTCTTTGCTTAGCCTGTGGTCCTCCTTGTTCACCTTTCCAGGTCCTCACTATTCTTTAAAGTCCAGTTTCTTGGATCCAAGCCAGCCTCAGGGACTTTACCACAGTCAACAGGCTGACTTCGACAGTTGACATTCTCTGGCAAAAGTAAAGTCAGGAAAGGAACGGGATGTCAAGGAACAGATCCACAGAAGTAAGACAGATGACGCAGTCTGGACTTAGGGCCGCTGAGGAGCAGAGCCGGCTCCCAGGTGGGGTGGCCCTGAGAAATCCGGAGGCACATTTTCCTCACGCAGCCCCATCTTCTGAGGCCCCGTGTTTCTTCTCCAGATTTCCAATTGTCGACTGAGAGAAGAGGCTGAACTGAAATAAAACAGAAGCATGTACTTGGGGTCTCAGAATGCAGGTTTGGGGACTACAGATTCAGGTAGCAAACTCAAATTGTGTCCCACCAAGGACCAAAGGCGAGGGGTTTTTAAAGACAGAAGGGAATGCTTATATATGTTGTTGACAAGGAATTTTGATTCATGTTGGCGGCAGAAAATCCATCTTAGCTGACCATGATCGGCCTCTAAGGCCATCACCGAGGCTTCTCACCACAGCACATGGCAGGTGTTCAGGCTGAGTCCTTGGAATGTTTGTGGCTTGGCCCAGGTCAAAGCTTCATGTTCCCCCTGTGAGGACATGCAAAAGGTCCGTCCCCTTAATGGTCTCCCAGCTCTATTTTAAAATATCTTGACGTAAGTGACTCCATTTTATTTAACCTTTCACACCTTCGTGGCCTAAAATTTAGCTCTGGGCCGTCAGCATCTGACTTCTGGAGTTTGGCTTTTCAAAGTGTTTCAGGTTCCAGTGGTTTTTTTAAAAGTTGTATTTATTTCCATAGTTTAGAAGATTAATTGTTTTTGATGACTTTCTAGGCTATTTTATAAGTTCCATGAGCACTGAGTATTATGTGCTAAGAGCCATACTGAGTAATTCATAAGAGACTACCTCGTGTCATTCTGTCGAGGACATCATTGGGTAGAGCTATTGTTATTCCCATTGTGCAGATGAGGGAAACAGAGAAATAAAATAACCTGTCGATGTTAGAGATGCGAAGTGGTAGAGATAGGATGTGGAATCAGACGGTGTGATTATCATTAAAGGCTGTGCTCATAATTTATTACAATATATGGTATAGCTATAACATACTATTTTTTAGCATCATACCATTTTCTTAAATTAATGAGGTAGACCAATGTCTTAAAAGTAAAATTAGGTTAAAATGCTGCCTGAATTAACTTGTGCTCTGTGCATCTGGCAAAGACTAATAGTTTATTAATTTAGGTATATTTTGTGCTCACCTAAACCATGTGAACGGGGATAGTATGTTATCAGTAGCTCAACTAGTCTCGTATCTAGAAGTATTCAGGGGCGGGCGGAAAGCACTGGTTTTCAAGGAGGAGCTACAAGTGTGGGTGGGGGTGCAGGTGACGCACCTAGTTCACAGCCGTGTCGCGTCACAGAGGGCACCCAGCATCTTGAGCAGGCGAGGTAGATGGGTGGTGGGATACCCTCCCTTATCCACACATGATTCCCGGACAAACTGTTATTTTCAGGTTACTTCCAGGTAGCCGATTCTTCTGAGGCTCATGAGACAGGTAATAAAAGCACTCTTCCGATGTGTGTATTTTCAGCACAGCACCAAGCAATTCGGATGCTACGTGGAGAATAGATCAGATTCCACCGGTTGAGTTTCGTCCTACAATCTCGACACCCCTCTTGTCGCCTCCCCCCGCCAACTCCCCGAACATACGCACACACTTTAGACACCATCTGCAGGTCCAGGTTGTCGCCTCTGCTTCTGGCAGGCCATAGATCAGAGGTTCCCACGACCCCCTCCTAGGGTTCGATTAATTCGTCAGAGCAGTTCACAGAACTCAGAGAAACATTTTGATGACTAGATCACCAGTTTATTATAAAAGAATGTATCAGGAGCAGCCAGATGGAAGAGATGCATAGGAAAAAACACGTGGGAAGAGATGCAAAACGTCTGTGCCCTCCCATTACCTCTGCATGTTCACCAACCCAGAAGCTTTCCAAACCCCGTGGGATTTTATGGAGGCTGTGCTACGTCGGGATGATTCATAGAATTGTTGGCCGTTGGTGATTGAGCTCAATCTCCAGCCCCTCTCCCTTCTAAGGAGGTTGGGGGGCAGGCCAGGGGGTGGGACTGGAGTTCCAACCCTCTAATTGTGTAGTTGGCACCACTGGTACAGCCAGCCCCCATCCTTAAGGGCTTTGCAGAAGTCACCTTATCAACATAAACTCAGATGTGGTTGAAAGGGACTTGCTAGGTATATCAAGACATGTTTGTCACTTCTACCGCTTAGAAAATTCCAAGGGTTTTAGGAGCTTTGTCCTAGAAATGGGGACAAAGATCAAATATGTATTCCTTATTATAAATCACAATTATCACAACTCTCAACCCCTCAATAAAGAAGCATTATCAAAAACATGGCTTTATCTTCGTCCTAAGCAAATGTTTCAAAGGGCTTTTGTTCCCAGAAGAATCAGGAACCAAAGTCTGTCCCGTACCAGGCTCCTTATATTTTCCTCTCCTTGTCTCTTCCCCCCCACCCCCCGACTCTCCCTGTTGCTCCTATTTCCATATAATCTTCACAGCATTAGGTCTAAAAACGTTTATTAACCTTCTATATTGCAAGTAGACATTTTCTTGTACCAGAAGTTACAAAGATGAATAAGCAATAGGAAAGAACTCAAAGTCAGCAGCTATTGATGGGCGAAATAGACAGTTATGTATGTGGCATAATAAGTGCTGAATTAGAGGTGTGTGTAGGTACAAAGTGCTCTGGGGATACAGGAGGGCACTTGGGCTAATGTGGAGTCCCATCTCTGAGAAGATGGTGCCTGGGGTAGGGCCTGGCGGCTGCCTGAGAGTGGCCAGGGGAAGGAAAGGTCTTTCTGGCAGAACAAGGAGTGCTGGCAGAGCGGGCAGGAGACTGTGACTGTGCCCGTGTGTGTGAAGAACTTCAGGTATGTTGCTATTGCTGGAGCGTAAATGTGAAGTTGGAGTGTTAGAGATGAGACCACAGAGCTATGGAAGTGCTGCCATGTCAAAGGCCTCGTATCCTTTGCTGAGAGTTTTGGACTTTATTCCATGGCTTTGGGGGACCATTTATATAGGGAAATCTGATGGAAGGAGCTGCGTTTTCGATGAATTATTTTTTAACTGAAATATGGATGATGAATAGGGAGAAGGAACAACATCTGCAGGAAGACCAGGGCAGGTGTTAATTAAAGTTGTTCGGCTGGGAGACCTTCAGCCCTAAATTATCGCAGTGATTTTGAAATATGTTGTGGTGGCAAAGATCGTAGGACGTACGGATGTAGATGCCGAGGGTAAGAGAAGAATTTGAGAGAATGTCAGGTCTCTGCATCCTAGATCACGGAACAATCATAAACTCTCCAGTGTTTTCCATCTAGAAAGCTTAGTCATCCTTCCTGCCTCCTGTCACTCCTGCATCCACAGAGTCACCACGTCAGGATTCCTTGAATTGGTACTTTTCTACTTCCTCCTGTATTTTCTTAATTCAGGCCCCAGTCATCTCTTTCCTGCACCTCCCCTGTCAAATGCTTATTTTATTTTGCTACCAGAGGAATTCCCTTTAAGGTAAATCCAATCTTCCTCTGCCCCCCAACCTCCCTAAAAATCTCCAGGTGATGTCTACATAAAGTACCGTGTCTAGGGTCTAAAACTTTTCAGTATGTACAGAAATGTTATTATTTGGGAACTATCATTTACCTGCCAGATTGCCTTTTCACGCTCGGATGTCATCTAAGGATTTTTGGTCCTAGTTCATGCCTTGGTCCACATTGATCGTGATTGGTCACCCTGCCTGCTGGTGCATTTTACTGTTTTTCTTTTGCTTTGTCTCTTTTCCCCACTAAACTATGAGGCCCTCAAGCACAGGCAGTATATCTTGATCATGTAAGTGCTGTGTGCTGACTGCTCAGTATTCATTTAGTGAATAAATCAGGAAGTTTAGGGGGAAAGGTAGCCTTTCTTATATGCTCTCTAGAGAAATGCACTAAAGAAAAAATATATAGTAAGATGCCCTCAACCAAAAGTCTCGTATAATATGGGCAGACACCCGACAAGTTGCAACAATGTGGGTCCCTAAATGATAAGCCTTTCACTTTCTGTATTTTGGAAGTAGCATGGATTGGGGAGCTAGTGCGTCCTGGGAGAAGTCAATCTATTGTTCTGAAAGTGGATATTTTGACTGGTGGCTCCTTGTTTGCATCAGATTATAACCAATAGTAGTCTGCTTCTTGAATATTATATTTGCTAATTAATCAGTTGTGCCATACTAATTCAAGTTCTAAAAAGTGCTAGAGGCTTATCTCTAATTCACATTGTAAAGTCTGGTGTTTTAGGCCTGTATTTAGAAGGTATAATAAAGAGAAGGCATCCTTTTAAATACAAATGGAACCAATTATATATCTGTCTAGAGTCAAATGAAGAAAATGACATTCACAAAGAAGTCCTTATAGCTGCTTCTCAAAAAGTCTTAAAATGTCAGGTTTTTAGTCACCATAATTCCCAAGCACTGTCATGTTAGCTGTTGATTTCTGTCTGCCCTTAAGATAGAGACACATTTTATTTCTGGTTTTCAAACATCCTCTGTGACTGAGCTCTCAGGAAGAAGATCACTGGCTCATGTGGTCACATTTGTTCATTGTTATTACCTCATGTCTGCCAGCAAGTCAGGTATACCAAGTAGTCTAAAAATTCTTCCCTATTTCAAACCTAAATATCTCAGATCCAGTCCATTTCCTTCTGCTGTTTCCTCAGCTGGAAACAGAGAACAGGTGGTCACCATGTGACATACTTGGATTTTACAAGCAACTAAAAGAACTTGTAAGTTATTTCTTTTGCTTCAGATTTCCCTCCCGGTATTCATCATGTGCTCACTAGAATGCCAGGAGCATTTGAAGAGTGTGATTTCCAGGGATAGTTGAAGCATCATTTTATGAGAAATGACAGAATCCTTATTCAGTCAACACTTCTCTTTAGAGAAACATTTGGGGCTCTGTGTGTGTGTGTGTGTGTGTGTGTGTGTGTGTGTGTGTGTGTATGGTTATGGGACTAATTAGGACTTTGGGATCTTGGAATTTTAAAGTTTTATCTTTATGTTATTATAAACTAATTTTATTCAGATGTTCCAGTCTGTGGTTGAAGTTGTGCTTCATGATATGAATAGAGAATATTTGGAGTATAGGAAAAGATAACCCCTATTCTTAGCCTTTACACTAAAGGGAACTTTTAACTTTAGAGTATTGTTAATAATATATAAAATAGACTAATGTTAGACTAAGACTTACCTTTTCACTATTTGAAATGACCACAGTGAATGACCAAAAGGCCATAAATAAGAATTAAAGTGATGAAAAACTTAGAATCAAATAATTGACAAAAATAGCTATGGTTAGTCTGTTCAGTTTAGTTAACTGAAAGAAAATTCATGTATCAATTAATATAAAATTTAACTTCCTTTGAGAAATCCCTGTCTTTGGAGATTATTTAAATCTATGAAAACCACAATACTTAAATATTTATGTTGATTGTTGTGTTAATAGCAGGAAGGATCAATAATACAAATTAGTAGTAGGAATAATTTTTAATTTTTGGTTACCACAGAACTAAGCTTTTAAGAATTACTTTGGATAATTCTAATTAGTAAATTTCCTAGTAAAGAATAAGTGTATTTGTTAATTGGTATACACACCTGATGGAAAAATTGAGTTTCTCTCATTGTTCATTTTCATAATTTGGTTAGGTCTCAAAACTGGATTTGAGATCATCATTAAAAACATTTGTTAACTTTTTTTTTAGAAATAATCAGTCACTCCATGCCTAGGACTTAAGCCCACATTTTGTTAGCCAAAGTCTATTTTTCTTTCCTCTGATATTCTTTGATAATGTAAGGAAGAATTAAGTGTTTTTTGAGAGTGACAGTTTTGACCTTTAGAATGCTTGTATTCCAGTGAGAATAAGAGGTTTATCAGGCATCCACACTTCTTACCTTCTGAAGAGTGTCTGACTGTTTCGTGCCAGTGTACAGTCCTTTGGTGTGTCTCAGTTTAACAGGTTCAGTCTGCGCTTAGTGGGCGTGATTGTCAACAGAGCCCAGACTTCAGGGAGTTGTGGGGACGGCAGTGTTGGCGACTTCACATAGGGCCCCTAGACTACACAGACTGCGTTGCGCAAGCTTCTCATCCCGTTTATGTAACAAAGGGGCTTTCTGGTTATAAAGCAACGGTGATGTGCGGCTAACTAAACCTCAGGCTCAAACAGCACTGAGTGCTGAAGTCCCAGAGTAAAGTCATGTTCCTTTGGAAATATATATTTTTGTGAATGGATATTGAGATTGGTTAAGCGTGCGGCTTTTAAGATACGAGGCTTGAAAGTAGCCACGTGGCAGCACAGCCACCCAGCCTGCTCGTTTTACTACTGAGATGACAATTTCCAGGGCCAGCCAGCTTGGAGACATTTTCTCTTTCCCTTAAGCTTTTCATTGTTCTTGGAAGTTCACGTGAAGTTTTCTGGATGAGGTTTTGCCACTGGAGTCTAAAACCCCAAGCTAAATAAGGAGCCGCTAAGATAGTACTAACGGGAAGTGTTACTTGGCGTTTCTTATAATCCCCATCTTCCTAACTGTAGATGTTTATCCTGTTGCACCTGGGGGTGGGGGGTTTCCCACTCGCAGAGCCTTGCCACCAGTAACCAACCCTCTGCGGGATTTCTCATGGTGGCTGTGTTAGGAAAAGCTTATGTACAGCAACTCCGAAAAAATGACCATGTTTGTGCTTTAGGTAATCAACTACTTCTTCATATGCTCCTTGCTTTCAGACTGTTTAAGCTGAAATCATGGAATCCAATTCTGTTTTATGACAGGTAAGTTGACCAAGACCCCAGAGTGGTTAAGTGTCCCAGGTGACACACCTGAGCGATAAAACCCCCAGGGAGAGTGGTAGTAACTATGTGACAGTGTTTACCGAACTGAGTAGCTGTAATTCACTCATTCAGCAGTCACACACTGAACCTTTTTTATGTGGAAAGTATCATGTTAGCTTATCGTCTATCTAGTCCAGGATTTCTCAACCTCCACACTATCAACATGTTTGTCTGAATCACTCAAATCAATCAGTCAAAATCAGTATCTCTTTCTCTCTCATGTTTATCTGGGGGAGCCTCTCAATCTGGTTGTACAAATTAGACCTTAGATAGAAATACCTGCATAGGCAAGTTTTTTTCCTGGAACTCTTCTTAGAAGAAGCCCAATTCTTTTTATAAGAAAGTATCCCAGAGTCAAAGGTCAAGGACAGAAGGAGTGAGCGGAGAGGGCCTTCTTCAGCACGGGGTCAGCCCTGTCCTTCCCCTCGTGAGAAGATAAGTTGAAGGAAGAGGAGGACCAGGTCGTTTTTGGAAGGCTCCTCGACATTGCCCCCAGGGCTTCCATTTCTATTCACTGACCAGAACTTCGTCACATGGACTCACCTGACTGCTTGGAGATTGGGAAATGTACTCTTTATCCTTAACTGTGATCCCTGCTACAAGATACAGGTTCTATGACTGGGAGAAGTTATGGAGCCCTGCAAAGGGACTTCTGGTAAAAGCAGTAGAAATAAAGAATTGCTTGATCCAGTGCTCAGGAGCGGGTAGCTCTTAGCGTGGGCCCACGCAGCTGGTCCTGGCATTCACCCGGCACTTCAGTAGCGTGGGTGGTGGGTCATTGCCCTTTGGCATGGATCTGTAGCAGTGCTGCTGTCCATGCTGGTTCTGAGGAAGGTCCTCTGTTTTAGTCCACACTCCACGCTTTTGCTGGTTGTGTGGCCTATCGTTAATTTTGCTTTTACATTGTATGATGTAGGCGTCATAACAGTACATTCTTTCTTTCCCAACTATCAGCATGCTCTTTCTGAAAGCCCTATGATAGCTGCATACACAGTATCAGCTTGAGAGAACAAGGTTGTAACTGAGTCTGCACATCTCTTGACAATGTTGTATTATTATCATAAAGTTGATAGCACACTCGGAAAGGATTGTCTTTTATTCACATCTTGGGAGTGAGTGTACTGGTCCTGAGCCCAGTTTATGCTCCTCCCAGGCACTTAGCGCCGGCTCAGTTGATAACCTGGCCTGCGACTGTCGCCTCTTGTCCCTCAAGCGTGATCAGGGCGTGGTCCCGGCCGGGTCCTCACCGCCTTGCTGCAGCGGGACGTGGAGCAGCTGTGCGGCCCAAGCTCCACGGCTACTCCACCATGTCTACGCTCTTGATGGAGTGGCACTGGGGGCCTGGAGCCCCAGAATCTGGCCTCTCCCACAACTGCTGGGTGGGTCAGATGACAATCTGAGAGTTCCTATCCCAAGGGGTGAATTCTGACCAATTATGGGAAGGAACTGGCTGATAAATCTTGCTTCCTCCTTGCTTATACAATGTTGTCCTGAGGAGTGTTGTGTGAAGCTTGATGGCGATGTGCCTTCTGCCCGAGCATCTGGTCTGCTTTCTCCTGCCTCTGTGCTTAGTCTGTTACTGAGCACCTGTATTTCCTTCCTTCTCGCCTCTTTTTCCCTCTTCATCCCCAAGGATTGCATGCAAGCTATGTTAGGCAAGCCTCGCCTCAGGTTCTGTTTTATAGGGATTTTAAAAGGAATTGTATTAATATAATAAAATTAATTTCCACTTGTTAACAGCTTTCACCCCAGAAGTTCATGAAAAATCCCTTCGCTTCAGTCAGATACAGTACTTGTCATAAGCAGTCTTTATCTATCTTTTGTCTCTCCATATTTGTTCTTCCTCCCATCTGATCAATACTTTTTGAATGTTGTGACTAAGATTTTTATTTCTTCAAGCCCTCCGTCATCAAGAACAGAGACATTTGAATTCTCCGCATGAAGAAAAACTTTGGGTGCCCTTTAATTAGGAAATCCCTAAACTCACCCAGAGTAATTTTCCAAATGTCCTGCCTAGTATGCAGACTTGTGTAGCCGTAATTTTATCCACGATGCCATGCCAGCGCCTGTAAGGCTGTGGCCACTCCAGACACTATGCACAGGCCTGATTCCAACCTTCCCAGTCTCTCCACAGTCCAAGAGAGGACTGACAATGGAAACCATCAGAAAACATTCAACCGCGTATCTATTCCAAGGACGAAATAAGTCCCCTCTTCTTCCTACTCCTCACATCTTTCTCCCCCTTTCTTCCCTTTGTCCCCATTTCCTCTATTCGTTCTCTTTATTGTTTTTCACTGCTGTCAGTTTTCCCCCAAGCAGTGGTTTTGCTGCGTCCCACAAATTTCAATAGGTTGTATTTTCATTAGTATTTAGTTCAAAATATTTTTAATCTCTCTTGACTTCTCTGAATCCATGTGTCATTTAGAAGTGTGTTGTTTAACCTCTAGTATTTTGTGATTTTCTGGCTACATGATGATTCCTAGCTTAATTCCATTGTGCTCTTACAATCAGACATTGTATGAGTTCTACTCTTTTAAATTTGCTGAGGTATGTTTCACGGCCCGAAGGTAGCCTTCTTGGTGATTGTTCCAAGTGAGCTTGGGAAGAGGGTGTCACCGGTTGGGAGCAGTTACCTGTCTATAAACGTCCTTTATATCCAGTTGACTGGAGCTGTTGACTTCAGCTGTGGTCCCACTGATTTCCTGCCTGCCAGACCTGTCCGTTTCTAAGAGATGGGTGTTGAAGTCACCAACTCTGGATTCATCTTTGTTTTCTTGCACTTCTGTCAGCTTTTGACTCACACAGTTTGATGGTCTGTTATTAGGCTCATATATGCAGTAAGGATTGTTATGTCTTCTTGAAGAACTGACCTTTTTTTATCATTATATAATGCCTGTCTTTATCCCTGATAATTTTCTTCCCTTTGAAGTCTGCTCTGTCCGAAATTAATGCAGTCACTCTTCCTATCTTTTGGTTAGTGTTAGCCGAGGATATTTTTCTGTATCCCTTTCCTTATAATACATATCTACATTTAAAGTTGGTTTCTTAGAGACAACATATAATTGGGTCTTGTTCTTTGATCCACTCTAACAATCCTCTGAGTTTACTGGTGTATTTAGACCATTGATGCTAAAAGTGATTATTGATATAGTTGGACTAATATCTACCATATTCACTTTTGTTTTCTATTTCTTACCCTTGTTCTTTTATGCCTTTTTTTGTCTTCCACTCTTTTTCTGCCTTTTGTGTTTTTTTTTTCTTAATTGAGTTTACATGATTTCATTTTCTCTCCTTTCTTAGCATATCAATCATACGTTTTTGAAACTTTTTTTCGTGGTTGGCCTAGAGTTTTCAATATACATTTACAGTTGCTCCAAATCCACCTTCAGGTAAAGCTATACGACTTCACAGGTGACACAAATACCTTATAATAACAATATTCTCCTAATTTCTCCCGCCTGTCCTTTAACACTTCTACTGTCATTCATTTTACTTTAACATAAGCATCTATACATATATATACATTAGCAACAGAATCAAATACATTTTCACTGTTATTTTAAACAACTGTTATCTGTTAGCTCAGTTAAGACTAAGAAAAATAAAAGTTTTTATTTTACCTTCATTTATTCCCTCTGATGCTCTTTATGTAGATCTGAGTTTCGACTCTACCATTCAACTATTTCCATCTCCTGAAGAGCTGCTTTTAACATTTTTTACTCTGTTATTGCCACCGATACCTCTTCCTTCTTCTCCTTCCTTTCGTAGTTGTCCCATAGTTCTTTTTTTCAGTGCTTTTTTCTCTCTGCCTTTTGATTCTGGAATTTTCTATTGACAAATATTCAAGCTGAGAGAGTCTTTCCTCAGCCGTGACCAGTTTACGAATGAGCACATCAGACATTCTTCATTTTTCTTTAGCTGTTTTTTTTTTATCTCAAGCATTTTATTTTCATTCTTAGAATTTCCATCTCTGCTGACATTACCCATCTATTCTTGCATGTGGTCTATTCGTTCCTTTGGAGCCCCTCACATATTAATCATAGTTGCAAAAAAAAAAATTCCTGGCCTGAAAATGCTACCGCTGCTGCCTGTCATATCCAGCTCTGATTCGGACGCCTGGCCTGCTTCTTTGAACTCTATTTTGCTCATAGTATGTCCTGTAATGTTTTCTTCGTAGCCAGGCATGATGTACTACTCAGTAGAAGGAACCCCTGTAAATAGGCTGAGAAATGGGGTGGTAAGGTGTGAGGGGAGGAGTGTAGTCTGTAGTCCTGCGGCGAGGTCTGCCTTTTACTGGGCCTGGGCCCCAGGACTGTGAACTTCAGCGGTGCCCTCTCCCTACTCCAGGTGAGCCGGAATGCTTAGAGGGGCCTAGACTTGGGTACTTGCTTTCCCTCAGGTCTGTTAAGTTCTGATAAAATGCTGATAGGTAGCCACTGGTAAAATAGTTCCTCCTAAGGACAGAAGAACAGAATGGCCCGGCATATTCAAAAATGGTTTATTTTCCGCACCTGTTGTAGGAAACAGGAGGGGTTTTTCTTCAGTTTTCACTATGAGAACCTTGTAGAGCTCCTGGAAGTAAAACTAATAAAACCGTAGGGGGCCCTGTGTGAGGGGGCCCCCTTGGAGGTTTTACCTCTCAGACTTGTCCCCACTGAGCCTCTAGCAAGTCTCCCATCACAGTACAGGTTTTCCTACTCCGTACAGATATCCAAGGGGATTTCTGCTCTGGTAAATTATGATTCTCTGAGTCTTCCTGGCTGGCTCTCTCAATTTTGGGGCCGTAGTTTGCCTTGTGATATCATTACTCTGATGGATTCAAGAAGACCTATTAATTTTTCAGTTTGTCTATACCTTTTTCCTTCTTGTTAGGACAGGATGGTGACTAAGCTCCCTGGCGTGCTGGACCGGAACCAAGAAGTCCCTTCTTCTTTATCTCCTTTGTCCCCTCCTTCTTTTCGTTCTTTCTCTTTTTAAGGAGGGGGCATTTAAATGAAGTGCTGTAATTTTAATTTTTAGGCTGCTTCAGGGTGCATTTTAATGAGCAAACAGGATGGAACTAGGCAACTGATTTTTGGTTATGCCGTCTGTCCGTTATAAACAACATGATCTCATTCAGATGACTTACCTGCTCATGTTTTCATGTTTATGAAGTGAGGAAAATGAGTCTTACCTTGTAAGGTTTGCCGGTGGAGATCAAGTGTGCCAACGACTTTGTAGCCTCTGGAGAAAGACTGGTTCCTTCTCTCACTTCCCTCAGCCTTGGCCGACCTGAGCCGCAGTGCCACTCACAGAATGGGGTTTAATAAAAGTTCAAATTAATTCGATTTAATCAAAAAATAATTTGTGAGTCAGTTGTCGGCATACCCATACAAAACTTTCTCTTCCCTGTATTCGAATTTCTGTCCCCTTCTTACACCCTCCCAACTTTTGTGTTTTTCCTCCTCCCAGTATAAATTCATCTCTTCAAGTTACTTCTCCTCTTCTCCCATCTTTAGACTGAATTTATTATTGAAGACATACATAGTGTTTTTTTTTTTATAATTTATTTTGGTATCATTAATCTACAATTACATGTGCAATATTATGGTGATTAAACTACCCCCTTCATCAGGTCCCCCCCACCAACCCCATTACAGTCACTGTCCATCAGCGTAGTGAGATGCTATAGAATCACTACTTGTCTTCTCTGATTGTACAGTCCTCCCCGTGCCCCCCCAACATTACATCTGCTAATTGTAATGCCCCTTTTTCCCCCTTGTCCGTCCCTTCCCACCCATCCTCCCAAGTCCCTTTCCCTTTGGTAACTATTAGTCCGTTCTTGGATTCTGTGAATCTGCTGCTGTTTTGTTCCTTCAGGTTTTTTCTTTGTTCTTATACTCCACATATGAGTGAAATCATTTGATACTTGTCTTTTTCAGCTTGGCTTATTTCACTGAGCATAATACCCTCTGGCTCCATCCATCTTGTTGCAAATGGTAGGATTTGTTTTCTTCTTATGGCTGAATAATATTCCATTGTGTATATGTACCACATCTTCTTTATCCATTCATCTACTGATGGACACTTAGGTTGCTTCCATTTCTTGGCTATTGTAAATAGTGATGCGATAAACATACGGGTGCATCTGTCTTTTTCAAACGGGGCTGCTGCACTCTTAGGGTAAATTCCTAGGGGTGGGATTCTTGGGTCAAATGGTATTTCTATTTTGAGTTTTTTGAGGAGCCTCCATACTGCTTTCCACAATGGTTGAACTAATTTGCATTCCCACCAGCAGTGTAGGAGGGTTCCCTTTTCTCCACAACCTCGCCAACATTTGTTGTTTGTGTTTTGGATGTTGGCCATCCTCACTGGTGTGAGGTGATATCTCATTGTGGTTTTAATCTGCATTTCTCTGATGATCAGCGATGTGGGGCATCTTTTCATGTGCCTGTTGGCCATCTGAATTTCTTCTTTGGAGAAGTGTCTATTCATGTCCTCTCCCCATTTCTTAATTGGATTATTTACTTTTATATTTGTTGAGGTGCATGAGTTCTTTATATATTTTGGATGTCAACCCTTTCTCAGATACATCATTTATGAATATATTTTCCCATACTGTAGGATGTCTTTTTGTTCTACTGATGGTAACCTTTGCTGTACAGAAGCTTTTCAGCTTGATATAGTCCCACTTGTTCATTTTTGCTTTTGTTTCCCTTGCTCGGGGGGATATGTTCATAAAGAAGTCACTCATGGTTATGTCCAAGAAATTTTTGCCTATGTTTTTTTCTAAGAGTTTTATGGCTTCATGACTTACATTCAGGTCTTTGATCCATTTTGATTTGACTTTTGTGTATGGGGTTAGACAGTAGTCCAGTTTCATTCCCTTACATGTAGCTGTCCAGTTTTTCCAACACCAGCTGCTGAAGAGGCTGTCATCACCCCATTGTATATCCAAGGCTCCTTTATCAAATACTAATTGACTGTATATGTTTGGGTTAATGTTTGGATTTTCTATTCTGCTCCACTGGTCTGTGGGTCTGTTTTTGTGCCAATACCAAATTGTCTTGATTACTGTGGCTTTGTAGTAGAGTTTGAAGTCAGGGAGTGTAATTCCCCGTTTTATTCCTCCTTCTCAGGATTGCTTTGGCTATTCAGGGTCTTTTGACCTTCCATATCGTTGAAGAAAGCTGTTGGTCGTTTGATAGGGATTGTGTTGAATCTGTAGATTGCTTTAGGTAGTATAGCCATTTTGACAATATTTATTCTTCCTAGCCAAGAGTATGGGATGCATTTCCATTTGTTAGTGTCCTCTTTAATTTATCTTAGGTGTGTCTTGTAGTTTTCTGAGTACAGGTCTTTTACTTCCTTGGTTAGGTTTATTCCTAGGTATTTTATTCTTTTTGATGCAACTGTGAATGGAATTGTTTTTCTGATTTCTCTTTCTGTTAGTTCATCATTAGTGTATAGGAAAGCAACAGATTTCTGTGTGTTAATTTTGTATTCTGCAACTTTGCTGAATTCAGATATTAGATCTTGTTGTTTGGGAGTGGATTCCTTAGGGTTTTTTATGTACACTATTATGTCATCTGCAAACAGGGAAAGTTTGACTTCTTCCTTACCAATCTGGATGCCTTGTTTTTCTTTGTTTTGTCTGATTGCCGTGGCTAGGACCTCCAGTACTATGTTGAATAACAGTGGAGAGAGTGGGCATCCCTGTCTTGTTCCCAATCTTAGATGAAAAGCTTTCAGCTTCTCGCTGTTAAGTATGATGTTAGCTGTGGGTTTGTCATATATGGCCTTTATGATGTTGAGGTACTTGCCATCTATACACATTTTGTTGAGAGTTTTAATCATGAATGGTTGCTGAATTTTGTCAAATGCTTTTTCAGCATCTATGGAGATGATCATATGGTTTTTGTTCTTCTTTTTGTTGATGTGGTGGATGATGTTGATGGATTTTCGAATGTTGTACCATCCTTGCATCCCTGGGATGAATCCCACTTGATCATGGTGTATGATCCTCTTGATGTATTTTTGAATTTGGGGTGCTAATATTTTGTTGAGTATTTTTGCATCTACACTCATCAGGGATATTGGTCTGTAATTTTCTTTTTTTGTGGTGTCTTTGCCCGGTTTTGGTATTAGAGTGATGCTGGCTTCATAGAATGAGTTTGGAAGTATTCCCTCGTCTTCTATGTTTTGGAAAACTTTAAGGAGAATGGGTGTTATTTCTTCTCTATATGTCTGGTGGAATTC
This sequence comes from Phataginus tricuspis, assembly GCA_029783875.1. Classification (NCBI taxonomy): domain Eukaryota; kingdom Metazoa; phylum Chordata; class Mammalia; order Pholidota; family Manidae; genus Phataginus; species Phataginus tricuspis. The sequence goes on along the minus strand of JAQQAC010004253.1, from coordinate 9,273,591 downwards.
AGAGGTGAATCCATCTGGCCCAGGGGTTTTGATCTTGGGTAGTTTTTGATTATCGATTCAATTTCGTTGCTGGTTATTGGTCTGTTTAGTTTTTCTGTTTCCTGCTTGGTGAGTCTTGGAAGGCTGTATTTTTCTAAGAAGTTGTCCATTTCTTCTATGTTTTCCAGCTTGTTAGCATATAGATTCTCATAATATTCTCTTATAATTCTTTGTATTTCTGTGGGGTCTGTTGTTATTTTTCCTTTCTCATTTCTGATTCTGTTTATGTGTGTAGATTCTCTTTTTCTCTTAATGAGTCTGGCTAGGAGTTTATCTATTTTGTCTATTTTTTCAAAGAACCACCTCTTGGTGTCATTGATTTTTTCTATTTTATTCTTCTCAATTTTATTTATTTCCTCTCTGATCTTTATTATGTCCCTCCTTCTGGTGACTTTGGGCCTTATTTGTTCTTCTTTTTCCAATTTCAGTAATTGTGTCTTTAGACTATTCATTTGGGAATGTTCTTCCTTCTTTAAATATGCCTGGATTGCAATATACTTTCCTCTTAAAACTGCTTTTGCTGCGTCCCACAGAAGTTGTGGCTTTGTGCTGTTGTTGTCATTAGTCTCTTTATATTCTTTGATTTCTATTTTGATTTGGTCATTAACCCATTGATTAATTAGGAGAATGTTGTTAAGTCTCCATGTATTTGTGAGCCTTTTTGCTTTCTTTCTAAAATTTATTTCTAGTTTTTTACCTTTGTGATCTGAGAAGTTGGAGGTAGAATTTCAATATTTTTGAATTTATTGAGATTCTTTTTGTGGCCTAGTATGTGGTCTATTCTGGAAAATGTTCCATGTGCACTTGAGAAGAATGTGTATCCTGTTGCTTTTGGGTGTAGAGTTCTGTAGATGTCTGTTAGGTCCATCTGTTCTAGTGTGTTGTTCAGTGCCTCTGTGTCTTTACGTATTTTCTGTCTGGTTGATCTGTCCTTTGGAGTGAGTGGTGTGTTGAAGTCTCCTAAAATGAATGCATTGCTGTCTGTTTCCTTGTTTAATTCTCTTAGTATTTTTTTCACATATGCCAGTGCTCCTGTGTTGGGTGCATATATATTTATAATGGTTATATCTTCTTGTTGGACTGACGCCTTTATCCTTATGTAATGTTCTTCCTTATCTCTTGCTACTTTCTTCGTTTTGAAGTCTATTTTGTCTGATACAAGTACTGCAACACCTGCTTTTTTCTCCTTGTTGTTTGCATGAAATATCTTTTTCCATCCCTTCACTTTTAGTCTGTGTATCTCTTTGGGTTTGAGGTGAGTCTCTTGTAAGCAGCATATAGATGGGTCTTGCGTTTTTATCCATTCTATTACTCTGTATATTTTGATTGGTGCATTCAGTCCATTTACATTTAGGGTGATTATCCATAGATATGTACTTATTGCCATTGCTGGCTTTAGATTCGTGGTTACCAAAGTTTCAAGGTTTGCTTCTTTACTGTCTGACAATCTAACTTAACTTTCTTGTTAAGTTATTGTAAACGCCGTCTGATGTTTCTTTATTTCTCTGCCTTCTCATTCTTCTTCCTCCATTCTTTATATACTAGGTGTTTTATTCTTTGCCTTTAGTTAGTATTTGGATGGTCTGCTTTCTTTACTATGATGTTATTTTCTCTGGTGACATCTTTTTAGCCTTATGAGTGCTTCCCTCTTGAGCTGTCCATTTAAGATATCCTGTAGAGGTGGTTTATGGGAGGCAAACTCTCTCAACTTTCACTTGTCTGGAAATTGTTTAATCCCTCTGTCATGTTTAAATGATAATCGTGCTGGGTACAATATTTTTGGTTCGAGGCCCTTCTGTTTCATTACGTTAAATATATCATGCCATTCTCTTCTGGCCTGTAAGGTTTCTGTTGAGAAGTCTGATGATAGTCTGATGGGTTTTCCTTTGTAGGTGATCTTTGTTCTCTCTCTAGCTGCCTATAATACTCTGTCCTTTTCTTTGATCTTTGCCATTTTAATTATTATATGTCTTGGTGTTGTCTTCCTTGGGTCCCTTGTGTCAGGAGGTCTGTGTGCTTCTGTGGATTGCGAGACTATTTCCTTCCCCAGCATTCGGAAGTTTTCAGCAATTATTTCGTCAAAGACACTTTCTATCCTTTTTTCTCTCTCTCCTTTCTCTGGTACTCCTATAATGCGAATATTGTTCCATTTGGATTGGTCACACAGTTCTCTTAATATTCTTTCATTCCTAGAGATCCTTTTATCTCTCTCTGCCTCAGCTTCTCTGTATTCCTGTTCTCTGATTTCTATTCTTTAACAGTCTCTTGCATCTCGTCCAGTCTGCTGCTAAGCCCGTTAATCACTTGTCTCATTTCTGCATTATCTTTCCTGACTTCCCTCACTTCCTCCCTCAGCTCTTGCACATTTCTCTGTACATCCATCAGCATGGTTATGACTTTTATTCTGAATTCTTTTTCAGAAAGATTGTGCATGTCCATCCCTTCCGACTCCCTCTTTGGTGTTTGGGTCTGGATAAGCTTTGTTTGTACCATATTCCTCTGTCTTTTCATGGCGATAGATTTGGTCGCTGGTAGGTGTCACGTATATCAGCTGGGCTCTTTAATACCCTCCCCCCCAAAAAAAGAGAAGAAGAAGACAAAGAAAAGAGAAACAAACCAACAAAAAGACGTCTGCCGGGAGTCGATTCTGTGAGGATGCTGTAGGTGGTGCTGTCGTTCCACTATTCCGCCGCCATGGCCGCACCACTCCGCAGGGTCCTTTGTAGCTCTGGCTGTGGCGGGAACGATTGGGAGGCTGCTGATCTCTGTGAGAAGTTTCGGTGTGGCTACTTTTTCCCAGTCGCCAGTCAAGGGGTCTAAAAATTCCCCAGGACTCCCAGCCTGCTGGGCTGAGTGTGCTGGGACGATCCTGTTCCTCTGTTGGGTCCCTGTCTCTTTAATACCACTAAAAAAAAAGTGCGCGCTTTTCTTTTTTCCTGGGCAGCCAGCTGCGAGGACCCAGTGTGTTCCCAGGCTCAGACCCTGCACCCTCTGTCTCTCCCATCTCCGCTACACCGCACGATGTGGGTCAGTGCTCCTGGCATAGATCACCAGCGCTGGTTATTTTGCAGGCCTGTACTTTCACTCCCTCCTGGCTCTGAATCCTCTCCTCCCGCCGGTGCACTGGGGTGGGGGAGTGCTCGGGTCCCACCGGGATGCGGCACGTATCTTACCCGCCTCGTGGGGTGCCAAGTCCTCTTGGGTGTCGCTGCAGGCTGATGCTGTCCTGTATCTTCTGGTCTCTCTTTTAGGAATAGTTGTATTTGTTGTATTTTCATAAATATGTATGGTTTTAGGAGGAGATTTCCGCCGCCCTGCTCACACTGCCATCTTCCCAGAACTCTCATTATTCTGATTTTTAGTGAATTTATATGACCTCTGTTTTTAGCTTTTTATTTTTGCCCATGGTTTTGAAATATTTTATTGTATGTTTTATGGGTATTTTCTCAATTCTCTTTTACATATTGTGCCATTTTAATGTGGAAACTTTTTTATCAGTTCTGGGAATTTTCATGTACTTTTTTTCAAAAATCCCCTCCTTACATTTTTTTTTTTTTTCAGTAGTTCTGTTAGTCAGATATTGGGTTTCCTGGTTTATTTCCTAATTTTCTTATCTTTCCTTGTCAACTTTGTTTTTTAGTTCATAGCCCTAGTGTATTCATTTACTTATACCCCATTCATATTTTCCTCCTTATATGGAAAATATTCTTATGAGTTGAATGTGTATGTTTTTATGTTCCTGTAAAATTGGTACCATTTTGTATGTGTGGCTTTTTAATTTACATAACTGAGTTTCTATTTATCCATGTTGTATGTTATGTTTTTCACTCAGAATTGTGTTTTAAGATCCACCCACAAGTAATAGTTCCTTCTCGCTTCTGCCTAGCGTTCCATGATCTTCCCCTAATTCATTTTTTGTCATTTTTTGCCAACTAATGAATACCATAGCTGTCTTTCTGTTCCTGTAGATGTACACCCTTATTCTGTTTCCTTATCTTTCCGTGAGGATCGTTTTGGGACGTACACCCAGGGCACGCAGAGAGGCCACTTAGGAGTGTGGCTTTCTCTTTAGAAAGGCTACATCCTTCTACAGTCTCACCAACAGTACAGAAAGGTTCCTGTATCTCCACATGCACTCAACATGTACATTATTTCACTTCCTAACTCTTGCTGGCATTTGATAGATACAGTGTGATATCTCAATATTTTTAATTTATTTTTCTCTTAATTACTAATGAATTTTCAAAACTCTTCAAATGCTCTTCACCCTTGTGGCTTTTCTCCCTTGTGTCTTACTCCTTCATACCCCTTCTCCCCTATTTGTTTGTTTTTCTGTCTTTCCAGTTTTGTAGGAGTTCTTTCTAAAGACAAATATGAAAGTTTCAGTGCTTATCTGATCACCTGCTGGTGGCGGTGGTGAGGTTATTGGGAATGGGGGAGATGTGGCGAGTCGCGCTAGCGAAGCACCCAGGAAGGAGCCCTTTGGGAATGTCGGTCTCAGCAGGCCGAGGGGGAGGGACTTCAGTGGGGGAGCGGGCGGGAGGCCGGGAATGGTTGGCTTCAGTCACCCACAAGAGGCACATTGCCGAGTCAGCTACACGGAGATGCTCAGCCGCCTGCATTCTGCGCACCGGGAATTTCCGGGGCCTCAGCAAACTCCTACGCAGCATGTGGTTGGAATATCCTAGCATCTGGCCCTCCTTGGGTCTAAGAGATGGTGGTGTCCCTCCAGGCTGCCGTTCCCAGCAGTGAGTAAATCCCCCCATCAGAAGAAGAAGAGTCTAGCCAGGGTTAGTATTCAGGAGTGTATCTTACCCTCTCAATGCTGAGCGCAGTGTCAGTTTATAAGAATTCCGCATGTTTTTGAAAAAGAAATTTAGCTTTTGGTATTTATTATTACTCTTCATATGACTATTTCTACAGTGCATTTACTTGAAGAATTTTTCAAAATATACATGTAGTGCTTATTTACTAATGATGACATAAATAGTTGGCAAGGGAAGCTCTGCAGTAGCCCGTGTGGCCATTGTGGCATTGAAATGGTCTTTAAAAATCTGATGCAGAAGTCCTAACTTGTTCAGTTTTAGTTTAAAAAAGAAATACACAAAATATTTTTTCGTATTATTTTCAATAATTTATATCATGGTAACATGAAAATAAAGGTTGCTAAGCCAGTTGCTTAAAACTTTACAGCAGTCTTACAGAAAAAATGCGATGAGAAAGCATTTTGAGAATCGGTGATTTTCCTGAATGTGGTAGGCTCGCCCTTTTGCTCCCTCTTGTGGTCAGGGGAAGGCATTGGTTTGGCTTTGTTTTCAACGACTGTATATATATAATTTAATCTTTTTTCTCTGCAAGATAGACCTATAGTTTTTATAAATATTTGACTCTTGTGTTGTTATACGCAACAACTTAGAGTAAAACTGACACTGGGAATTGTATTCACATTCCTTGCTTCGGTGTGTAAAGTGAAGGGTGGCTCTACCACAGTTGCTGGTCTTAGAAACTAAGTGATAATATCACTGTGCTTAGAGGAAATGCGTCTAGTTCGGAAAGCAAATTGATTGTACACCCAGAACTCGCTTGTATTTGTGCCAGCTATAATTGGGTTTGGGGACTGATTCGCCACTTTTGATGACCTATCTTAAAATTTTATAATACACATGCAAGCAAATATCATGTATCTGTACATAGTATGACTTCATTTTAAATGAGTTAGTATAAATGCATTTACTGTGGATTAACAATGTACCATTATAATGTCTCCTTTTTTGTTTGTTTTTTTTTTTTTTTTTAATCATTCCATGACAATAGGAAGACAGTGATCACGCACAGTATTTAGTAAACATTTATGGGTCATTTTCCCCCCCTTCCCTCTGCAGCACTGGTTTCAGAGAAGATTCTTAGCTTGGTATCCACGTGTAACACAGTAGACAAGACGTAGCTGTTTGGTGTTAAGTTACTTAGTCCAAAGAAGACTTGGCTTGCGTAAGCAGTAGTAAATCATGACTTTTTGCAGGGAGATGTGAGTTGCAAAGAGAAGCGTCCTTTGTTTTCCAGAGCATGTTTCCCTAGATTATAGTTGTCCTTAATGTGGCATACTCGTTTAACTCAGCTCCTTAATTTTATGCTAAAACGCAGTGTATTTTTGTTGTTTATATCTTTGGAACCTTTGAGTTGATTCCTTTTGCTGGCCCAGTCGTGTGATGGGCCAGGATTTGAATAAGGGTCTAGGAGGTGCTTCTGGGAATGATTATTGTATTGCCAGGAATGCTGGCATGTTGGCACTGAATTAACATTTCCAGACAAAGCTAGAAGTGTAGTCACCATAGCTGAGTTATTTTCTCCTGAAGCAGTTTATTCTATGCACAGTGAGAAATTTTAAGTGTCCTTTTGTAAAAGGAAAGTGAGCCAGTTTTGTGCACTCTCCTGTATAATGCAGCTGTTTGCTCCCAACGTTCCTGTATCATTGGGACTGCTAAGGCTGTTTGTGCAGAATTGTCCATTGTATCATGGATATTGGTTTTTTGAACAAATGGAATGTGCGTGAGGGACTTTGGTGCCCAGTGTTATAAGAGGAGGAACTTCATTAAATATTTATTGAGCACTCCCTCAAATATTCAATTTTAAGGAAGATAGGGTATATACACAAATTTCTCTACTAAATGTAGAACATGAACATTGTACGAAACCCATCTGTAAAGTTGTACAAGCCTTCAAGAGGAAGAGAGAGCTGATGGGGAGGGACTTAGCTCTATTTGAGCTGGATGCTTAAAAGTAGTATAACTTGAATGTGTGAAAGTTGGAAGAAAAGAGCATTTGTGTCATAGGAGAGGTGGCCTAGAGAGGGAAAAGAAAGGCTCAAAAGGGCGAGTGAGAGAGTCTTTTGGAAAGATTTATTGATCAGATCAGGCATGGACATGAAACATCAGGTTAAAGAGTAACATCCACTGAATAAATAATGAAATGTTTACCCAGATGTCTGTTCCAACAGTGGAGAGGACACTCTCCTCCCATCCTGATCTGGGACTTCTCTGCTTCATTTTGGGTGTGCTATGCTACTCTGTATTTCGTTAATGCGAGTTCCTCCACAGACTTTTTTTAGATGGGAATGCCAGTCTTTATTTAACAATTCTCTTTCTTTTAGTAGGACCATATTTTCTCCTCAAGTAATAAAAATCTTTTGAAGATTTTGACTTGTTTTCCTCATTTACCAGTATAATATTTTATTGTACAAACACATCAGTACTTCGTAAATAGCCTAAAAGTGACTTGAACATTTACAGCAGAACTCTACTTGCTTTTCAACAAAATCTTACCAGCTAACTCTCTGAAGTTCTGAAGTTCTGTATAAGGAGCTAGATCATGATGCATTCTTGGAAATATAACTGAGGAGATAAAAGGTCCAGAAATGCCACTGGATCCAAATAGAATTACTTGTGTCTATTAACCTATAGTTGACCACCTCAGATAGTGAGAAAGGCAGGTGAGAAGCCTCCCTGCCTTCTCCCTTTCTCCCCTCCTTCCCACTTTCTCCCACCCATCCATTCTTCTACCCACACATTATTTTTATTTAACTTCCTCCAAATTCTTACAGAGAGAATGAAGCGAAGCATTATGCATAAGAGTCATATAATTTGTTAAAAATAACAAAGCCTGAATCTCTAATTGTGGGAAATAAGAATTTGCATTTTGAACAAGCTTAAAAATACTTGAATCTGATTAAAGTGGCCCAAAAATTGCCCTTCCAGAAATACTGTAATCACTTCTTTGGCCAATGAAGTTTGAGTGTGGTTAACTAGTATTTGTTTCATATAGCCTCATAAATGGAAAAGCCATAGCTGGTGGATAACATATCTATAGTTGGAGAAGGTTATATGCCCAAGCATGTCCTGTTCCACTTAGGATTTTATTCCATTTGCACATCTATAGAAGCATGCTATGAGGTGAAATGTAAAGTCACCCTTCACAACAGACTAGCCTGGTTACAGCTACCCCTGTGCAACGGTGTCATTTTAGGGACAGGCAAAGTTCAGCTAATAGTTTTATTGAGTGTATGACATACATTTTACTGATCCTTTTGATTTGACTTTTAACTCTCTTATTTATTTCATGCTAGCAGCATGTAAAAAGTGTTTTCTTACATGTCAAGAATGAGTTGTTAGAAATGTCAGGTGTCTTTCTGTGGCTGGGAAAGATTCCTTGAAAAGTGTCTGTGTGAGTGGTTCTCAAAATTGGTTATATATTAACTCATCTGAATCACCAAAAAGCATAATGGAGACATTTTCTCTTGGTCTTATCCCAGACTTATTAGATCAGAATCCCTTGCTGAGACCCAGTTATAAAGCACTCACAGTGGTTTTCCTGTAGCCAGCCTGGCCCCCGCTACACTGTAGTTCCAAGATCATCTTTGGGAGCAGAATACATACTCATATGAGTTGTGTTTCACATCCTCCTTCATCAAGTTTTAGTAGTTGGTCAATCTTTATTAAATAATTTTATTGGATGTCTGATGGGCATGGCGAAAATCAAGGTTTTCTAGATTCTCTAATTTGAATGTTTTGTTGTTATTGTTATCTCCTAGGAAGGAAAGAAGAAGTTTGACAAAGAGAGTGAAAAATACTATTCTATTCTTGACAAACATTTAAATTTGTCTGCAAAGAAAAAGGAGTCTCATTTGCAAGAGGTAAGCTTTTCCTATTGAAATGTGGAAAGGGCACTAGCATTAAGGCTTGTGAAGTACAAATTCCCAAAGGTTAGAATCTGCTGCTCTTTATGGAATTTATTAAGTCAGAAGCTGCTGCTCTTTATGGAATAATGATGGTAAGAATAGCTCACTTAATGGGTACTTCCTGTGGGAAGGCAGTGTGCTGGGTAGTTGACATGTCTTATGACATTTAATAGTAATACTTCCAAGTGAAAGATTAGTACTTCCTTCAACAGTGAGGAGAATTTTTTTCTTTTTCTGCTTGTTGGACGTACTCTAAATGGCAGGGTCTACCAAATTCATATCATAGCTTTTTAAAGGGCTGTAGGCTTCTCAGAGTCTTGGTCAGTAAGAGAGATCACACTTCGACGTTGCTTAAACTATCTAGCAAATGTTTTAAAAATACAACTTTATCCTAGTCTTAAAGTCCTCTGAAGATATCTTCAGTTTTTCCGGACTACCTAACTCAGTATTTAGTACTTGGCTTATGAGTGGCCCTCAGGCCCATAAGCTGTGGTAAAACAGAATATCCATTCTGGTCCTGTATTTAGTTGGTGCCTGGAAAAACCTATTACATGATTAATAATGTTCTCTACTTGCCCCGTTTCACATGCACACACACAAGCACACACATGAGCACATACTTCTGTCCCACGAGGCACAGCCCCCAGCAGAACAGAACATGGAGTGTGTGCCAACGTAGCTCCTCAGAGCACATAATGGAAATAAGTAAAGATGTGGCTTGCTTTTCTTTTTGTTTTTATTCTCCTCTACCCTCTCAGGAAATAAACCTGTTGTACGAGATGCTGTCACACCTGTATTTAATTCTGTGGCATGGCATTAAAAATCATCTGCTCCTTTCCAGAGTGGCTCTGGTCCTTCTGTGGGCACCACGTTTATTAAGTCGTTTTCGGAAAGACCCCTCTGTGCCTTCTCACCTGCACAGCTGACTCCTTACTCATTTTCTCATGGAAAATAAGTGGCTTCCCATTTCCAGAACTGAATTAGGGGTCAGCTTGTGTTGATAAAAGCTTCAAGGCCATCAGTTAGATCATTGGAGTAAACAGAATTAGATACAGACTTGTCAAGATTATAGGCTTTACAGTAGATGAAAAGAAGTAGTATTTCATAAGTGAGTGGATTATTTTTTCTAAACATTAAGAAGAAATCAAAGGAAATGTAGAAAGATAAGAATGCATAAAAATAATCTCTATTTCAAAAAACTCCAAATCAAAATAAAGAGTAAATTGTTAGAAAATTTATACAACATAGGACACAGGATTATCATCTCTTATGTAAAAGATGTATTTGCAAATTGGTATGAAAAGAACAGTCTTCAGTGGAAAAACATGGAGTCAGAATATGAAAGGGCATTTCATCGAAGAACTATTATACAAAAATAAATATTGTAAGCTTCAATGTTGTAGTAAAACAAAACAATTTAATAGCAGGATATTAATTTATTAAAAGATATATCCACTAATAATGAAGTTATGGGAAACTGAACACACTTTGTTTTTCTGTTGGATACGTGAAGTCATTCAGTCATTCTTGAGGTAAATTTGACAGTATTTCAAAGATTTTTAATGTGCAAGATAATTGAACTTTCTACTGGCAGGAATTTACCCAAGATAAATTACCAGAGATAAGCATAAAAAGAAGTTGTATAAATATGTTGATCCGGGAGTTACTCACAATGCCAAAATTTAGAAAATCTCAAATGTTAACAAAAGAATGGGGCAAATATAGAGCTTGACCCAGATTGGAGTGTGATACGGCTGTGAAAAGTTTTATTTGGAAAATCATTTAAAAGCATCGGGAAATATTCATTAGATCAAATGGGGCGGGGGAGCACATTTAAACCAGAATGTACAGCGTTATTCAGGTCTGTTTAAAAACAAGCTTTAGTGTGTTACCTGTGAAAATATTAAGGATGGGATTGCAGTTCCTATGGCTTTTACACTTCTCTGTTATAAAAATGATTAATGAGTAAACCTACAATAATGAATATGTATTATTATTATATTAAGTTTAAAAAAGTAAAGGGGAAAAACAATTCCTTTTAGAAGTCCAGATTTAGGTCTTGCAAACTCCATTTGGTAAATCGCAAAGTACTCCTCCCACGGTTTCCCTTACGCCCACCTCCTAAATGAGGGGGATCCCTGAGGTTCTACCCTGCATCTCTATTCTTACCCTTCCCTGTGTCCCTGAAATCTCCTCTGTCCCCACACCGTCTGTAACATCCTGATGAGCGTCTTCCAGGTCACGATTCCATCACCCCTGGCCCCCTTGGCACTGCCTGCAGACCGGTTACCAGGACTGCCGGTGACCCCTCTCGAGCGGCACGTGTGGAACCTCACTCATCATCGTTTTCTCAAATGCGCTCCTATTTCTTTAGTTCTCTGTTAGTGCAGATAATATCTTTGACTTCTTTTCCCCCTTGCTTCTCATACCCATATCCTTTGACTTCTCTTCCTCCCTTCGTCTTTCTCTGGCTTACAGATCTGCCAAACACCGTCGCCCCTGTCGGCTGAGAGGTCTCCTCGTCTTCACATGCACCCAGCTCCACCATTTAATCAAGTTTTCTACAGTGTCCACACTTTAATCTCTTTGAAATGCTGCTTTGACAAGCCAACACCTTCCTCAAGCTTCTGCACTTTCTGTAGGATGACGTTTGCACGTATTCAGTCTTTTCTGCCTTAACTCTCACTTCTGATTGTTCCAAACCAAATCTTTTGCTCTACTGAAGCATAACTGTTTCCTGACTGTATCCCCTCTTTCAAACTCCTTTCCTTTTAGCTCCATCTACTCTAAATGTCTCCATTCTTCAGAGTCCAGCTTAAATTTTCTCCTCTGGGAATGCTTTGACAAATAACACCTGAGGCTTCTTCAGGTTGTGAGAGCTTATTGTAGTTGGGGAAGAACTGAGGTATCTGAAGATCTATATGGTTTTCTTAAGAAATTAACTTGGTTTCTTACTAGGATGACTTTAATATCCCCTTTGCCATGTAAAACACACCTTATACCTATTATTCAGGCATAATTATGACTAGTGCTCCTTTTTAGTTTTAAAAGCATGGACAACAGATTATATGGTTGTCCTACTTATTCAGTGTCAAATGTATAGCAACAGAGCTGGTTGGTGTATAAGCAGGTGTCTGTTACTGAACCACACACTATGAGCTTAGGTACTAAAGGGATTCATCTTAAGTAAAGGAATGCCTTTAAAGCTGTGGTATTCCTTAAGCTGTGTACATTCTGGATAGCCTTTTGGTATATCAAATTTGGTTATCTAGATTGGACACAATGGAAAACATCTATAGCAAATGGTAATAGTCATCATTTTTCTTTGCATCTCTCCACCTCCACCTCTTTTGATGAGAATGGATTATGCAGGGCAAGTAAGTTCTTGAGGAAATGACTTAATACTCGTGTCGGGGTCCCTGAGACCAGTGCCAGGTTGGTGGGTTGCTGGACAGACTCATGGCTGTGATTTATTATAGTGAAAGGACGTAAAGAAGAATCAGCAAAGGATTTATGGGGTAAAGCTGCCAAGAGTCCTCTCTGGGTGGAGACTGAAAAAAGCCTATGTTTAACTCTCCCAGCTATGAGTTGTGACAACACATGTGAAATGTTGTGTATTAGAAACTCAGTATAGACTGAGTGCCCACGGTTTTTATCACACAGGTACCCTTTGCTTGTCATGTACCCCGATTCCAGGCTCCCAGAAGGAAAGCAGGTGTTCAAAATAAACCACACTGTTTGCACAAACAGTAGGGCAACAGTGAGCTATTCTTACCCATTAGGGTTGTGGGAACCTTCCTGAAGCCCACATCCCCACCTGCCAGCCAGGGGCCAGTCTCGCAGGTGCACCTGTTAGCTGGTAGCGTTCAGGCCTACTGTGCTAATGACTTTTCTGTGCAGCTTTGTTGGTCACAGATACATACTGTCTTAGGCCTTGAAGGTGTCTCAGCATTCTGGTTTGTTCCCATGTGCTGGTTGATACAATCAGTGACATTATCTTTTAAAGTAAATGAAAGCTTCAGAAATAACTTGTGGAATAGAATGGTATATCTGAGACTGAAATAACCTTGCATCCTTTACACCACGTGTTGTACTGGAGGTTTCTCTCGGAGAGCCAATTTTCTCATCTCTTTCTAATGCCTGCATTCGGTGATGTTGAGTTTGTGGTTTGGAACTGGCTGTCTGGGGAATAATTAACCAGTAAATACTGTAAATGAGGCTCCCCTTCCCTGCCAGTTGTTAAATATTTATTAGCATACCACCACCTATACCTTCTTAACACTCATTCAATAAACTGTGTGTTCCTATGAACAATAGTGAAAGAAATAATATGATTTATGTGAAACGCTGATTTTCTTTTGTTGGTATGTGTGTGTGTGTATATATATATATATATATAAACACTCTTTGGGAACTGAGATGGTAGTAGTCCAAATGTTCTACCTGAATTTATATGTTGTTCTTACATATTAGTTTAGAAACTTGAATTCTCAACTTTAAAACTCCCTAATGAGTTAATACCACTTGGTTATTTTTACTTATATAAATTTATAGTAAGTATATACAGTTTTTTTTATTAAGGTATTATTGATATACACTCTTATGAAAGTTTCACATGAAAAAACAATGTGGTGACTACATTTACCCATATTATCAAGTCCCCACCCATACCCCAATTCAGTTACGGTCCATCAGTGCAGTAAGATGCCACAGATTCACTCTTTGCCTTCTCTGTGCTACACTGTTTTCCCTGTGATTCCCCACACCATGTGCACTAAACATAATACCCCTAAATCCCCTTCTCCCACCCACCCCACCCACCCTCCCACACCCCTCCCCTTTGGTAACCACTAGTTCATTCTTGGAGTCTCTGAGTCTACTGCTATTTTGTTCCTTCAGTTTTGCATTGTTGTTATACTCCACAAATGAGGGAAATCATTTGGCACTTGTCTTTCTCCGCCTGGCTTATTTCACTGAGCGTAATATCCTCCAGCTCCATCCATGTTGATGCAAATGGTAGGATTTGTTTCTTTCTTATAACTGAATAGTATTCCATTGTGTATATGTACCACATCTTCTTTATCCATTCATCTACTGATGGACACTTAGGTTGCTTCCATGTCTTCGCTATTGAAAAAGTGCTGCAATAAACAAAAGGGTGCATATGTCTTTTTGAATCGGAGAGGTTGTATTCTTTGGGTAAATTCCAAGGAGTGGGATTCCCAGGTCAAATAGTATTTCTATTTTTAGTTTTTTGAGGAACCTCCATATTGCTTTCCACAATGGTTGAACTAGCTTACATTCCCACCAGCAGTGTAGGAGGGCTCCCCTTTCTCCGCATCCTCGCCAGCATTTGTTGTTCCTAGTCTTTTCAATGCTGGCCATCCTTACTGGTGTGAGGAGATACCTCCTTGTGGTTTTAATTTGCATTTCTCTGATGATTAGTGATGTGGAGCATCTTTTCATGTGCCTGTTAGCCATCTGAATTTCTTCTTTGGAGAAGTGTCTGTTCAGCTCCTCTGCCCATTTTTTAATTGGCTTATTTGCTTTTTGTTTGTTGAGGTGCATGAGCTCTTTATGTATTTTGGATGTCAACCCCTTATCGGATATGTCATTTATGAATATATTCTCCCATACTGTAGGATGTCTTTTTGTTGTACTGATGGTGTCCTTTGCTGTACAGAAGCTTTTTAGTTTGATATAGTCCCACTTGTTCATTTTTGCTTTTGTTTCCCTTGCCTGGGGAGATATGTTAATGAAGAAGTTGCTCATGTTTATGTCCAAGAGATTTTTTCCTATATTTTTTTCTAAGAGTTTTATGGTTTTGTAACTTACATTCAGGTCTTTGATCCATTTTGAGTTTACTTTTGCATATGGGGTTAGACAGTAATCCAGTTTCATTCTCTTACATGTAGCTGTCCAGTTTTGCCAAGCAGCTGTTTTAAGAGGCTGTCATTTCCCCATTGTATAGCCATGGCTCCTTTATCATATATTAATTGATGATATATGCTTGGGTTTATATCTGGGCTCTCTGTTGTGTTCCACTGGTCTGTGGGTCTGTTCTTGTGCCAGTACCAAATTGTCTTAATTACTGTGGCTTTGTTGTAGAGCTTGAAGTCAGGGAGCATAATTCCCCCTGCTTTACTCTCCCTTCTCAGGATTGCTTTGGCTATTCAGGGTCTTTTGTCATTCCATATGAATTTTAGAACTATTTGCTCTAGTTCATTGAAGAATTCTGTAGGTATTTTGATAGGGATTGCATTGAATCTGTAGATTGTTTTAGGCAGGATGGCCATTTTGACAATATTTATTCTTCCTAGCCAAGAGCATGGGATGAATTTCCATTTGTTAGTGTCCTCTTTAATTTCCCTTAAGAGTGTCTTGTAGTTTTCAGAGTATAAGTCCTTCACTTCCTTGGTTAGGTTTATTTCTAGGTATTTTATTCTTTTTGATTTGATTGTGAATGGATTTGTTTTCCTGATTTCTCTTTCTGCTAGTTTGCCGTTAGTGTATAGGAATGCAACAGATTTCTGTGTGTTAATTTTGTATTCTGCAACTTTGCTGAATTCAGATATTAGATCTTGTTGTTTTGGAGTGGATTCCTTAGGGTTTTTTATGTATACTATTATGTCATCTGCAAACAGGGAAAGTTTGACTTCTTCCTTACCATTCTGGATGCCTTGTTTTTCTTTGTTTTGTCTCACTGCCATGGCTAGGACCTCCAGTACTATGTTGAATAGCAATGGAGAGAGTGGGCATCCCTGTCTTGTTCCCGATCTTAGATGAAAAGCTTTCAGCTTCTCGCTGTTAAGTATGATGTTAGCTGTGGGTTTGTCACATATGGCCTTTATGATGTTGAGGTACTTGCCCTCTATATCCATTTTGTTGAGAATTTTTGTCATGAATGGATGTTGAATTTTGTCAAATGCTCTTTCAGCATCTATGGAGATGATCATGTAGTTTTTGTCCTTCCTTTTATTGATGTGGTGGATGATGTTGATGGATTTAGGAATGTTGTACCATCCTCGCATCCCTGGAATAAATCCTACTTGATCATGATTGATGATCTTTTTTATCTGTTTTTGAATTCGGTTTGCTAATATTTTGTTGAGTATTTTTGCATCTATGTTCATCAGGGATATTGGTCTGTAATTTTCTTTTTTTGTGGTGTCTTTGCCTGGTTTTGGTATTAGAGTGATGTTGGCCTCATAGAATGAGTTTGGAAGTATTCCCACTTCTTCTACTCTTTGGAAAACTTTAAGGAGGATGGGTATTAGGTCTTCACTAAATGTTTGATAAAATTCAGCGGTGAAGCCCTCTGGTCCAGGTGTTTTGTTCTTAGGTAGGTTTTTGATTACCAGTTGAATTTTGTTGCTGGTAATTGGTCTGTTCATTATACAGTTATTTTTAAAGGTGTTTCAAATGAACTTTTAAGATAATGTGATGTCCAAGCCAGCAAACCCATTTTTATCTTTTTTTTAAAGAAGTTTTTTTGTGTGAAATTATCATTTTAAAATGGCTCCAAAGCAATTTTCCATTCCCAAATTGGAGGACACTTAGTTCCACAAAGCCTGTTCTTTTCACCTGCTTTTAGTAATCTGAGCTGGGAGAACAGTGTGAAAAACTGGGCAAGAAGAGAAAACCATGGCTCTCTGCTAATCCGAAATCAGTTTTAAGGGCACCTGAGGATGACAGGGAGAGGCAGTGTTGAAAAGAAATTATCTCAGTCTCACTTCTCCCGCACTTTATCAATAGACGCTCACTGCAGTTTCAAAGAAAAAAAAATGTGCCGACCATTGAAAGAGTATGATGCATTAGGTTAGGACCACTGTAATTTTTAATTTTTGGTTCTGCTACCACTGTTAAATTTCTGAGAGTTTACCTAGTGATGTGGCTCTGCTGCTTAATCCTCTCAGCTGATTTCTGCCCCATTAAAATACAGATTTGTGCGCAGTGTTCAGGGTCTTTCCTGTGACGGCAGCCCTGTCCCTCCTGTCTGCTTATTCACTCTGCGGCCAAACCGTCAGTCATTCATGCGACTTAGTTTTTCATGCCAGTGACCCCTTCTTATCTTTGTTCACTGGCAGTTTTTCATCTTAAGATTCAGTTCAAGCCACTACCATTTTCTCCCAGAATTTTTTCCTATGACCCCATAGATTTTCATGTACATTTATATACGTCTTGTATAATTTGTTGTAATGTAATGAATGATGTATGCTTCCTCTGTGTGGTTTTTTTCCCTTCCCACTTCATACCCTATAAGTTCTTGTGGACAAGGACTGTGTTTTTCCTAGTATCTATATTCCAGAGACCTAACTGCTAAGTCAAAACTTTTTTTAAGACTTAATAAAGACGTCAGGGTGGAATAGGATTTGAGTCTTTCTCCACGTAGAACCGTCAGCAGCCATTCCTTGTATCATAATTTGCCTATTTTTTGTTCTTCAGGCAGATACACAGATTGACCGAGAGCATCAGAACTTCTATGAAGCGTCACTAGAATACGTCTTTAAAATTCAAGAGGTTCAAGAGAAAAAGAAGTTTGAATTTGTTGAACCTGTAAGTTTTAGCTTCCCTATAAAATAGTAGGTCCAGCATATCCTACAGAAAAAAAAAAACTTGCAATTTTTTTCTGTTACACTATGATTGTTAAAAATAAAAGGGGAGGGGAGAGCGGCGGGGGGGCGGATAGGTGGAGCCCAGGGCACCGTGAAGGCCGTGAGACCGCCCTGTGTGAAAATGTGACGGTGGATTCATGTCCTGTACTGTCAAAGCTCTAGAATGTACAAGGCATAGGGTGTATCGTAAGGTGGACTATACAGTAGACTTCGGTTGATAATAATGTCTCAATATTGGGTTATTGTTTTGACAAATGTACCACACTCCTGTAAGATGTTAATGTGGGTGGAGGTTGAGGGGACATAGAAGAACTCTATTATTTCCTGCTCAAGTTTTCCATAAACCCAAAATTACTCTCCAAAACAGCCTACTAATTGCAAAAAGATAAAGTAAAAAGATATACATGATATATATACACAAGTGAATACATCTCACCATGAAAGTGACCCGTTTACCAAACCTTCAGGTGAGGGAGAAAACAAGGCTGTGTTTTCCCCTTTGTTCACCACTTCTTTGCAAGACTGAGATCTGTCTGACTTCTCTGGCAAGTCAATGTGGATAAGAACAGGTGGCTGGTTTTCATTGTGCTTAGCATTTTTCCCCCAGGTAACACCCTAGTATGTTACAGTGTTGCCTGAGTGGGCACCTGCGTGAAGCATTATCTGTGGTGCATAAAGGTAAGTTCTGTAAGTCAAGATGATCTTCCGCTGATACGCAGCGTGGGGTTCCCATGAGATGGAGGCAGCAGGAGACAAGGACAGCAATAAGTGCATGGGCAGTCTGATAGGTAATTGAAGCCATTCTTCTCTTCTTACATCAGCTTTTTTCTTTTTAATTTAAGTAAAAAATTAAAGTACCTTGTTCTTATTTTAGTGGAGGAGGTAGGGAGAAGGGAAGACACATTTTAAAGTATATTTGACAAAGTTCATTTCCATATGGAAACCATGCAGTGATGGTTTCCATGAAGATGATGGAAATCGGGAGAGAGGAGAGGCTGGGAAGAGTTGTAAGTCCCTGACGGGTTCCAAACACCTCTGCTTCACCCTTTTCCTCAGTGGGAGCCCCTTGATTCTCTCTGGTAAACTGGACACTTGGCAAGTTTATAAGACCAGCTGCTTCCGCTAGACAGATTTAAGGACCTGGAGGCCATGGCATAGGCTCAGGGATTTAATCTTTGCCTTAATTTGGGATGAAAGTCTTAACTACAAGTTCTGTTTGGCAACAGCTAAATCCTTAAATCCCTCAGAACGAGTTGGTAGCCTCTTATTTAGGAGTTGCCTTGAGCATCTGATTAAACTGTATATGACAGAGGGGGCCTTTGACGCTCAGGGTTCATGGACAACCGGCAGCTGTAACGCTCCCTAGTCTAAGAAGATGACCAACACCTAAAATTCCTATTCGTTTCTCATCAGTTAAGTCCTGTTTACAATTCTACCATGGGTATTGAAGCCTCTCTTCTTGTTGGCAAACTTCCTCCTCCAGACCTGCCTCTGGGGGCTTTCTGAATTTTAGTTCTTGACCCCAGGCCTTTAGAGCAGCCCCTTAACTCTGATGGCATTTCTTCGTACTTCTTCCTTGCCCATCCGCCCCCTTCAGATGCTGTGCTTACCTGCTGTGCTGCTCTGCCCCACGCCTTTTCACCTCTGTGAGACCTCTCTCTCCTGGACAGGGATGTGTGGCCAGCCTGTTCCCTATCTAAGCCGCTTTTATAGTGCATCCTGCTTGGAAACAGGGAACTAGACGGTTCTGTAAGATGATATCAGATGTATAAAGAGAGATTATAAAATTGTTTGCTCACAGGTGACAAAAGGAATGATAAGAATTTATGAATTCCTATCATAATACGTATAGAGAAGTGGAAACTGTTCTTCAATTAGAATGTGTTTCCTTCTCTCTACTGTGTCCCAAACTGGGATGGTCTGAGAAGTTTTCTATAATGCATGCCTTTCTGGTGACACCACAATCAAAATCGATGTCAAATTTGTCTTTCTTCCAAAACATTTTCTTGACTGCTGTACTTTTCCTATTAGGATGTCTGGCCAAACCAAGTTACTGTCCGTTCAGCCTCGTTCGCATTTCTATCCAGAAAGTCTCGTCCATGGGGTTTTACTTAATTTCCATTTCACTAATGAGAACAAAACAAATGTGGGACATGTTGCTCTTTAGGTTGTGCATTTACAAATTAATTTGGAGGAAATAAGTTTTTAAAATTTGAAAAACAAAGCCCTCCGGAGTTATAAACAAAGAAACAACTGAGGACAGATTATTCTGCAGAAATCCAATTCCTGTTGCATTATTGTTTAATATTACAGAGATCTAGCAGTCTCTTCTAGTTCTAGCGCAGATTTATTTAACAAATAAGCATTAGAGTAAAGCAAAATGCCTTAAGATGGGACCTATCTCATACAGATTATATCAAGTGGAAAATATAAATGAGGGATGGTTGGCATTAAATATCATAAAATAATATTGATATATTTGAGATAATTTTACGTTGCTTCAATTAATGTCAAGATCTTTCTACTTGGGATAAAACTTCTACAGAATATTCAGATGGTATTAAGAGTAGAGTAAATACTCCTACAGTGTCATTATTCCAAGAAATAGTTGGATCTAATACAAGGAAAAATAAGGAAGATTTATAATTTCTTTTTATATATAAGCTATGTTGTTAGAAAGTGTACAGAGAGCCAGCTTTTTAAACTCAGTTCCCCATTAGCTATGTAATTTTAGTGGCCCCTTTTTTACATTTGTCGTGTCTTATCTGGACAGAGATTGCAGCTGCCTGGCACTCTGTAGACCTGCACAATCCAGTGTAGTAGCAGCTACGCATGTGTGCCCATCAAGCACTTGAAGTGATAGTTGCGATTAAGATGGGCTGTAATTGTGAAATACACAATAGATTTCAAAGACTCGGCACGACAGTATGTAAAATATCTCAGTAAAACCTTTTATATTGGCTGTATGTCAAATGGTAATATTTTGTATATATCATGGTAAATAAAACAGTCTCACTTGGTGTAAGTTTTGTTTTAATGTGACTACTAGAAAATTTTAAATTTCACATTGGTTTGCATTTGCGATTCACGTTGTGTTTCTGCTAAACAGTGCCAGGCTTCATCCTTTCAGATTCGTAGTAGGCCTATAAATGTGGGGAAAGATCAGAGAGGGAAACACAGGGTCTTCTGACTCTTGATTGTAACATCTCCATACTTCTCAGAGTTGGACGGAGCTCATGAGAATTCTGAGGGATTGGGAGAAAAGTCTTGAGAAGTACACTGGACATGAACAGCTATGTAAGAGAGCTGAACCCGAGTGTCGGAAGTATATAATGTATATGAAAGTTTGTGGTTCAGAAAACCAAAAGAATCTTTTTTATGACTTAACTCCCGTACGGTTCATTCGACTGCAGTCCATTTCGATTGCTTCCTGTGAGCATATTTGGTCGAAACTAATGTATGAGCAATACTATCTGCTGTGTGTTTTCTCTGTGTTATGTCCCATGAGCCCCACAACAGCTTTATGATTATGTAGTTGTCATCTTTCCAGATGAGGAAGTTACGTCGCAAAAAGATTTTACTTGTCTGAGGTCACAAACCTAACAGGGAGAGCCAGGAATGCAGAACCCATATCTGAAGTCCCCAAATATATAGCACCACTAACTGGCTAAATGGCTACTTGGTTATAAAAATTAGTCCTCTTAACCGTGTGATCTGACTGAGTAAAATGGATGACCGTAGAAAATTGTGCTGTAAAGCTGTTTTAATTCCTTAAAGTTAGGAAAAGAAAATAAGAGGTTGACCTTTACTTTGGTAAAGGAAATCGAATCAGTACACATACCTGTCCACTCATTCACTGCTTCCTCCATGCTCTTTCATCATCCTATTTGAAAAGTTGTCTCCCTAGGCCACAGTTGAATGGCCACTTGCCATTTTGGGACAGAGATGTATGATGGCTGAGTGGCAACAAGATGAAATTGGCTCCAAGTGTATAGCTGTGCAGATTTGATACGTTTTCAAATTCTGTGAGGCTCAGGTTTTTAATCTCTGAATTGGGGGCAAAACCTGTATGCAGTTCCCGGGATTGTGGTCAGGCTCAACCGATGCAGGCGATGTGCAGAACAAGTGCCTGCTGCGTTGTTGGCATCAGCGAGGTACAGCTCGTGTGAACTCCGACGTGGACTGTTATCACTGGACAGGAAAACGGTATTAATAAGTCGTTCATTAGCGTGGCTTCAGAGCCAGATACTTTTGCAAAAGCATGTTTTTAATTTTAACATGTTTCTAAATATACATCTAATTTCTGTAAGAGCATTTTAATATTATTCTTTTTAGACTTCATTTTAGTCTTTTTGCATTAAAAATTTAGTACAGAAACTGGAAATAAAATATTGTATAATTTCAACTAAAAAATACTCTTTTAGTGCTCTTCCCTTAGTCTTCTAAATTTAATTTTAAATTGCTCAATAAACTTTTACTTAGTTTGCTTAATATGCTTCCGCTCATTCTATCATGAAGTATCCTATAAAATACTTTTTGGGTTCTCTAGAAAAGTTGGAATAATTTCAAGACTGCACAAGAGCTACTCGCCAATTTTAAAAAGTCAGATAGACCTGCGAGTTCCCAAAGTTAAAGCTCTTTGTTCTTTTCAATATGATTGGTTACATTTAATATATGAAGTTTAATTTAGGGTAAATGAAAGTGAGCCAAGAAGACAGCGCCATTTTTTTCAAAACTCTGTAGGATCAGGTTAAAGGCTAAATCTCTATCCTGCTGAGAACCAGAGGCTATCATTCTATGAAAACGAAAGGATAACGCTCTCCGCGTGTATCTCAAAATCTGTATTGATCCAGGATTTACTTTACTGTATTGAAAATCTATAATTTGCAGTAGCAGTTAGACAGCAAATGGAATTTTGGAAAAGTGAGAAAATCCTATCGTATTTGTTTGGTTGACTCATTCCCTTGTACTTCGTGTTAGAAATCAGTCCTGTAAAGGCCTGACTGAAGTGTAGCTTCTGCTGGACTTCAGTCATCTTGATGGCTACCTTCCCTTCTTTCCTGTTGAGTTGAAAAGATAAGCTGACTCTTCTCTGTTGCTCCTATGCCTTTACCACCAAAGTTTACCTCCTGCCTCTTCCTCTGAATCCCATCCTCTTGGCATCCTAGAAGGTCACCTTCAGGAACCCCAGTGATTCTGCACTGCTGAGGCAATCCCTATAGCCACGACTTCAATAAGTTTTGCTTCTTCAAATGAATTGAATCTGCAAACATATCTGTCAGTGGGTCATTCGTTCTGCGTCTCCTTCTCATCACCCTCGTTTAAACGTGGTCGTCCCGGCTGCAGCTGACTGGCCACTTTCCATCCTCGGCTCTCCTTCCGTTTTCTCATTTATTTGGTTAGATTTTAATTCTCTTTCATTTCCATCCAATAAACTACTCTAAACATCTGTACATCTGTGCATTAGACTTTTTTTTCCTTATCAGTTATTTTAAGGCTATTCTCTAAGATATGTATAAGTTTCTTCCAAGTAAGGAATAACAAAGAACTATAGGTTTAATTCTCAGATGGAGCACTTCTATAGGATGAAAATTGATATTTTCCCTTTGCCCTACTTTTCCATTCTTCTTAGAGGTTTCAGTGGCCAGATGTGGAGGTCTATATAAGATTTTGATTTCTTTTAGTTCATTATGGTGCTATGTGTGTATGAGAAGTGTTTGTTTTTATTTTCTTAAAATCAGTCTTATTGGGATGTAATTCACATACCATACAGTTTACCCATTTTCAGTTAATTTTTGTGTTGGTGTGAAGTAGGACTCCAACTTCATTCTTTTGCATGTGGCTATCCAGTGGTCCAAGAATCATTTGTTGAAGCAAGTATTCTGTACACATTTTAGGGTCTTGGCCTCCTTAATGAAGGTAAGTTGACCATGGGTTTATTTCCAGACTCTTGGTTCTCTTCCATTGACTTACATGCCTATCCTTGTGCCAGTTGACACTGCATTGATTACTACGACTCTGTGTTAAGCTTTGAAATTGAGAAATGTGAGTCTACTTTGTTAAGATTGTATTGACGGTCTCTTGAAATTCCATGTACACTTTAGCATCAGCTTGTCAATTATAAAAAGGTCAACTGAGGTTTTTGATAGGGATTGCACTGCGTTTGGGAAATATTGCCATCTTAGCAATATTAAGTCTTCCAAACCATGAACATGAAATGTTTTCCTTTTATTTAGACCTTCTTTAATTTCTTTAAACAGTGTTTTGTACTTTACAAATTATACACTTTGTGTTTTTAAAAATTTATTCCTAAGTATTTTATTCTTTTTGAAGCCATTGTAACTGAAATCATTTTTAATTTCATTTTCAGATTGTTCATTGCAAATGTGTAGAAATATAGTTGATTTTTGTATGTTGGTCTTGTATTCTGCAACCTTGCTGAACTGAAGTCGTTTATTCTAGTAATTTTTTTCTTTTTTTTTTTAAGTAGATTCCTTAAGATTTTCAGTGATTGATTTCTTAGGAGATAAGAAATGACTTACATTGTAAGAGCTATTACATCCCAGTTGTGCTCAGTTTGGGAAACAGTCACCTGGAATTACGCATCAGTTGCTTGGATTTCTTCCTTTTACCCCCATGGTAGCCTCAACCCCCTTCCTCACTTTGCTCTGCCACTCACAGTATCACTGGCAACGTGGACCCTTAAGACTTGAAACCTGGTGATTAATGGGTTGGGAAATTATGAATATTTGTTCCTTTGCTGAGTTGTAATGGGTTTTGCTAAATGATTGTCCATAAATGCAGTATCAGTTTTTACATTTTTTCAGGTTACTGGAGTGACAAATAGTAATTTGATTTTAAGCCCTTGGGGATAATAAAGTGCTCTATGAATTTTTCCTGATGATTAAAAGTGACTTAATATTAAGACCTAATCTGTCTGTTTAGTAGTTTACAGTTGTTGTTTTTATTTTAAAGGTCAGGCTTACTTTAAGGTGAGCTCTGGGACATAGTATTTCCCTTAACACGTCACCCACTCAGGCAGATTGAACAAAGAAAGTAATACACTGGAAATGCAATTCTTAAAGATATTCAGGCTGTCTTTTTAAGTTTTCTTCATTTAGCATCATGGAGTTTATTGGGGATAAAATGAATTAGTATATATTTAAAACTAAAAACCGATTAACCTTGCTACCATCTAGAGGCAGTTATTTCATGCATTGTTTATTAAACTTTCCCAAAAGTTGTTTCCAAAGTAGATGTGGAATAAAAGGAAAAAGTAGGTGGTTCTTTGTGTATACATTTTCTGTATAATTACCCCCCAAAGAACTGTACTTTCCCTAGCGTGTGCTCCACATGCCTCGTGAGATTAAAACGCATTTGTCTGCTACTAAGTGAATCTGAATTCTGCTACAAGATGCCAATGTGTTTATTTACATAGATCAATCTTGGGGAATTGGTTGTTTTATAGGAAAACTTGCTACATATATTCTTAAAGTATCTTCTTTGTAAGTTTAATTCAATGCTTTGTACTTAGAATAGTAGTACAGCATCTTCCTTATGTAGTATCCACTTCATAAAACAGTTTAATTATGGACTAATTATAGATATTAAAACATGAAACAATACACCTAACAAATTCATAAACTATTTGGATGTTTGGAAGACTAGTATAGTCTATATATTTCAGAAATTTTTTTCTTATTTTGTCTCTGAAAACCTCTAACTGTACATAACCACATCCCAATTAAAGGTATTTTTTAAACCTATTTTAAGATACAGTTCATTTCAATTAGGCTATAATGAACAATATATATTTTAAATTATTGGATAATTTAACAAAATATCTTGTAGCATCATTTTAGTAAAGGATAATCTATTTAATATTTGGTTTTGATAATAATTATCTGTTGATGTAAAGTTGACAGTATAAAATAATTCTAAAATTGGCAAACAATACATTTTGACATGTTATCAGGAACTGTTGAACAAGAGGAAAAACAAGTATTTGTTGAAAACCTTACCGCACATACCACTTGATACTTAGCTGAATCCCCCTGCTTCCCAGACTGAGGAAGTGATGGGACATTTAATCACATATGAAAATGATTTCAAACTGTGTTTTTTCCTTCATTTAAAATAATAGCTTACAGACATCATGCTATTTGAATTAGAAAAAACATTAGCCACTTCCCCAAAATATTTTCTAATTTCACTGTAGGAAAAGGTTGTGGAGGAAATCAAACTGGTGGGCAAGTTTTGGGAATAAATCCCAGTGAATGAAATGAAACAAATAATTAGTTTTTCAGGTATAACTTAGTCCATATAAACAACTGTGCTCTCCATGGAGAAGCACTCTTACTTTAGGAAAAAACATGTAACAAATAAGTACATGTGAATTTGGGATTAGAAGGCTAGGATCATAGAAATTGTGGTTTTCTAAAGAATATTTTGTTCTTATATGAAATATCTGTATTTAGCTTCAAATTTCTGGTCAACTCTTACCTCTGATTTGAGTTCTTTCCACTACCTGCTAAGATGTAAGCTATTCCAAACCCAAGTTCATGCTGCCACCTTGTGATACTTTTCTTAATTTCCTCTGTCCAAATTCTTATTCCTTCCTTTGGATATTCTTACCTCACTAATTTACTGGTTTAGTTTACCTTGCATCTGCACATGTTTTTTCTCCCTGTTTAGATTATAAGCTCCTCTGGGATAGAATGTATGTCATTTTTGTCTTTATCTCCATTAATGTTCTCTTCTGGATATTTCTTCAATGCATTTGAGTAGGAGAGTAGTTCACTGACAACGACCCATGCCATTGTTTATCAAAAAGGAATAAAAAGTAGCTTTTGTAGTTGTTTCAGACCCACAATTCTCGGGCCTGCTTTGTCAAACAAAGGGACTGAAAATATATCAGCTTGAGGAATTAGAATGAGATGTAATTTCCCCAATTTATTGATTTGATGGTCATCTTTTTTGAAAGCACATTTTCATGGTTTCTCTTTTATCTCCTTATCTTCTTTTTTCTCTTTATTTTTGCAGCTTTTGTCATTTCTTCAGGGTTTGTTTACTTTTTACCACGAGGGATATGAACTCGCCCAGGAATTTGCCCCATATAAGCAACAGCTGCAGTTCAACTTGCAGAATGTAAGACTATAACCTGTTCTCACCCCTTCTCCTTATCCAGTCAGGTGGTCACAGTGCAGCTATGTGATAACCATGCCAAACTGTGGAATCTTTCAAAAGCTCATCTCAGTAGAGTAAAACCTCACTAATTTAGAAAAGCTTTAAAATTTAATAAATTAATTTTTTATTAGTTTTACACATTTATTAATTGTTTTCCCAGTTACTGTTTGAAAGTATACCAGGAAAGAGCTAGTCTTATATTAGGTAAATTTATTCTAGTAAATTTCATAAAGAATAAATATTACTGGGGTACAGACACTGGGAAAGTTAGAAACTTTGCCTTTATCCAGTGTTATTCTTATTTTACTGGGTGACTTTAGCAAGTCTTATTTTCTGAGAGGGTGACATTTCCATATTTGCAAAATGAAGACGTTGCGCTTTGGCACTCTGTCTCTTCCCTCTGAGATCACATATACCTGGGTTTTCCAATAATAAGTTTGAATGTGGTTTTTAGGCGTTCATAATAACTGCTTTAAAGCTTAATTAAGAATTACAAATATCTATTTCTGTCAGGGTTTATTTTGTAAAGTTGTCTCATCCTTTTAATATCTGATTGCATAGTTATATAAATTCTAATTGACAGATGCTGAACACCTTTACATTAAAAAAACAAAAACTTAGCCAATTTCTGCCTTATCAACCTTACAAATGAAGTCCTAATTACTGAGGGTTTCTATAAATGAAGTTATTGCTGAATCCCTAACTGTGTAATGTTCTATATCCAAAATTATTTATAAGCTTTCATTTAATTTTCTATAAAAAGCTTGTCTTTCACTGTTTATCTGGTTCTTGGCATTGTGGAGATGTTCAGTAGATAGAACTATAGAGTTGGAGTGTCCCATGAGAAATAGGTGATTGTATTTATTTTACTTGCGTTTTGAGTTGTACCTTTTTATTTAACCTAGATTTTCTAGCAGGCTCAATTTCATATGCAGTTCATAACATTGTTTTTCAGTGTAGAATGCATTTTGGCTTTTTCAGTAAACATTAATAGGGAAAATTATAAAAGCCAAAGTATTGTGATTTATTTCCATATTAATTGCAGTTCTATTAATATTTCTGGATTCAAGAACAGGAAAGGGTAAGGAATTAGAAAAAATTCTGATGCCTATGTTTAGAAGAGAAAATTAGCGAAAGTGGCAATTAAGAAATTTTGCTTAACTTACTTGAGATTCAGTTATTTTACTATGGGCCATAACAAAGTCTTAGAGTTAGGTGGTGATGATTTAAATTTTTCCAAATATATATTGTTGAAATAATGTGGCCAGAATGCAAAAGAAATTTCATAAAGAAAAGCCTTATGCTTTCTATGTCTTACCTTAAATAAATTTGCTGTAATATGATTAAACTGTTTCTTGCAATAGAAGAAGTGAGGACTTGGAAACCTATTCATTTTTATGAATTAATATATACACTGACTGCTTGTTACTGATGTTAGGCTGTCTAGAAATCAAGTGATGCTTCTTCAAAAAAGTGTTTGGAGTGAGGGTGACGAACTTTTTCTTCTTAAGTGCTACATATGTCAAAAAGGTGTGAATTGAGTTTGTTTTTATCCCCCGCAAAGCAATGCAAGATTCCTATGTACCTGCTTTTTACCTTAGGTATTAGTGAACATAAAACTCTATTTAATAAATATTACCTATTCTTAAATGCTATAATTTGCCTTCTGAGTCATAAAGTCAGAGTGGAAAATAGGAAGCAAGAACCACACACACACACACACACACACACACACACACAAACATGCAGAAAGTCATTCAGCAAAGGTTCACTAAAGCAACTGAAAATCAGATCATAGGAGTCAACATAGAGGGTTATGGATAAGGTTAACAGCACTGAAAAAAATCAACGTTATCCTTTGCACTATTTGTCGTTTTGAAACTTTAAGCTGGAGGTTCCTCAAAACTGGTAGGAAAAAAAAACGAATGAAATGATTTCTATTTACTTAAGACAAGGAATAATTTTGAAAGTACCCGACAAGAGGTGGAGCGGTTGATGCAAAGGATGAAATCTGCCAACGAGGACTACAGACCGCCCAGCCAGTGGACGATGGAAGGCTATCTTTACGTCCAGGAGAAACGTGAGTCAAAAAGACAAAACTTAGTATCACTTAGGATTAACACTGTGATTCCATGAGATTGGATTGGTTAGTCTTTTTTCCTTCAAGTGTGGAGTCTGAGATCCCCTACAGCTTTATCGTGTTTAGTCTGCTTTCCGACTACCACCGCCAAAACGAGGAAGTTTTTCTGCATTTTGCCATTAGGATCTCTAAGTTGGTATGTTATTGAACCTGGAACTTAACATCCTTCACTGATACGGTAACATGAGTTCAGTTTAGAATTTAATTGTGATAGCTAATCTTAATTTCAAGTTTCATGGAAAAATGAAAATCAGAGCTTTAAGCAGGTTGAACCATCCTGGTGACTGTAATCGTTTTCCCCTCCAACAGCATTATTTCCTTTAATTCTGTGCTCCATCAGTTTTCAGGAGTAAAACTGGCAATTATTTAACATCAGATGGACACTCTTACTTCCTGAGGTGAGGAAATAAGCATCAGACCCAGCAGAGCATTAGTGTAATTGCCTCACACTAAGAAAGTTTTTCTCACAAAAATTAATAAAAGCCCCTCAAACTTGTATACCTAGGGTTCTTTCTGAGTGAATCTTGTCATGAAAGTAGAACCAGTCTGATGAAATTAACTCTGTTTTAAACCAGGTATGCCCTAAAGCACCATTCTCACTGTGTTTGTGGTAAAGGAACGGTTGTCTATTTCCAGCCCATCAAAGAGCAATGTCTTTGTAAAACACAAGATTTTGTGTTTGAATTTTGCAGTAATGTAAAATTGCCAGGAACGTTTTAAAATGCTCATTCTCGTTTTCTGTACTTTTCTCCTATAGTGGGACTTGTAAACCACATGGAGTAGCACTGCCGTTAAGTCTCCATGTCAGTAGATAATAGATAAATGAAATTGTTTTGGTTAGTAAGATACTATAGTCAAAATGTTTGGGTTGGTGAAGCTGGAGATACTGAGTTGGCTTGAAAGTTTTTGACATAATGCAGCATAACCACTAAAATACCAATATAGTTTATAATTAACATGGCCAGGGGATGCTCCTTTGCAGGATAACATTATATGAGCAAAAGCCACTTTGCTCCCACAGACTCAGAAGACACTTAGGACCACATGAATCAGATGGTAGAGGGCTGCTGGCTCAGGAGATCTGGGTGCAGAGATTTTCTCATAACTCTCTACCTTGACCAATTGGCTGTTTTCAGCTGTGAAAAATATAAATCTAATGACCTGCTGAGCTTCCCTGTTACTAAAGCATATAATAGCTTCCACCATAATTTCGTGAAAAAAAATTCATTGGTTATATACAGGATCCATGGATTTAACTCGTGGCGCTAATGAAATTTTGAATGCTTATTTTGAATAACGATTTCAGACTCGACAACCTCAGGGTGGAGGCCACAATGAGAGGAACTGATTTTGTATCAAAAGAGTTTGCTGAGCAGAAAAAGTTGTTGATAGGGAGGCCTGTTCAAATGTACACATGATAGTAGTATATTCCTCTTGCCAGAAGATTTTTTTATTCGTTGTGGCTAATCATTTTTTTTCTTGAGTTCTTTTCCCAGTGTTACACAGTTGCTTAAATCCTGTGAGTATACAGTATTTTGTTCCAGACAAAGAGTTTTGGATTACTTAGTAAAATTCTTTTGTTACGTAATCTTGAAATATATTTGGTAGCTGCTTGGTCATCCGTCCATTGCATGCTGCCGTGGTTTGCTCAGCCATCCCCCAGCCGTTGGACATTCGGGTCAAACCAGAAGCACAGGCCCTTTAATAATTTGGGGGCGCAAGGATGAACAAAATGCAGTGTTATACGTACCTATCTGATACGGCTCTTTTGGTCCTAGGTACCTGATTCTCCTCTGGGTCAGTCTGAGCTGATCATAAAGCCCTTTGTGGCACTGACCTTTCCTCTGAAATTTCCTATCACTTGAAATGACACCACCCACCCTCATAGGCTTCAGAACCTGAGGTTGATGCTTAACTCCAGGATGTCCTCATGCACTGGGGCCAAGTCTGTCCATTTTATCTCTTTGATAACCATTGAAACCCACCCCTTCTTGGTCTCCACATTTTTGCAGTAGCCTCCCAGCTGTTCCCACTCGGCCTCTGGGCTTGCTAACCCCTCACCCGTCCTCTTCAGAGTCTCCCGCTGATCCTTCTACAAGGTCTGCCCTGTCGCGCCCCTCCTGTGATGGCCCCTCAGCAATGGAGCCTTCGAGGCACTCAGACGTGGGCTCTTCCTCTCTTTTTAGCATCTTTTCTTTTGATATTGCCTGCCTTCTCCCAAGACACTTTCATCTCAATTGTTCTCTGTATCTGCCTGTATTATTTCTGCAGTTTTAGTCAGATACACTTGGCGTACAATAAATTGCACCTATTTGCAATGTACTGTCTGATGACTCTTGCCGTATGGATGCACCTGTGAACCATCACTGCCGTCAGCATAATGAGCATATTCATCACCTTCAAAAGTCCTGTCCTCCCCAATATAACTCTCCACTCCTTTCTTTTCCCATTCATCATTCTCCCCTCTCCCCTCTTGCCTAGAGATGTAAAAAGAAAAATGAATGGATTTATTTGCCTTTGGAATTATTTTTTATATGAGAGACCCTTTCCACTTGCAATCTTTGAAAGCATCTATAATAAAACAATCTGACCAGTTTCCCTAAGACATCGTCTGTGCTGTTGCTGTCACTGAATGGATAAGTTCTGTGGGGAAGAGAAAATGAGGCTGAGAATACGGCTTTAGAATGTTTATTCTGTAGTGGAAGTCCCAAGAACTCATGCAGAATAGCAGCCAGTGTCAATAGTGAATGTCAGAGCTGTAAAGTGAGTGATAAATGGAGATGGATGGGGTGGTAGCAGATCACAGCGGTGTAGACACAGAGCCCCAGACGACCTGGATATGTGGTTCTTATGTTCCTCAGTTCTTGGCATACATTAAGTTGCATTCTAATAGACTTCAGTTTACCCAGGAAGAGCCTGAGTTCTAGAGTCAGACACAAAGAATTATGTTGAAATTCCGTCCCTGCCAGCTGTTAACTGGGTTATTCTGAGCAGACAAATTTCTGAGCTCAGTCTCCTCATTTATATATTAAAAAAGAGATATTTATATCTGTCTTGTCGTGGTGTTGCAGGACTTAGAGGTGACACATGTAAAAGGTCTCTAGTTTTGGTAGTGGTGTGCAGTGATGTTGCCGGGTTGGCCTTGTGCACCTACTGATCGGGGCAGTTTCTGTTTATCTCGTTGAATTCGTTTAAAACAACTCTTGAGAAGCGCTGTTCCTTTAAAAAGAACAGCTCTAATCACATGCCTTCTTGAAGAAGAAAGTAGTATTATCTGCAGCTTTTTGGCAATATTTTCTTATGTGTAAAATGCTCGTTATAAAGTCTGACTTTAAAAGTTCTTAGATAAAATGCTGGCACTTAGTAGGTTTTTAATAAATGTCAATTTTCTCCCATTCTGCAAACATCATTCAGCAACCTCAGATAATTACTGGGTAAGATAATTAAAGTTGTTTTATTTTGCCAGTTTAGAGCTATAATAAATTTTTATTTTCCCAGATCTTCTTAGGGATTTAAGAAATGCTTATCTAAGAACATCTGCCCTGGCTTAGTGCCAGGCACTTTAAAGAAAGCATGTTTGTGCAGCAAACTTGACCATAAATGCATGAGGTACTGAACTTAACATGGAGGTGGGAAAAAACAGCTTAGGTCCGAAATGTCATCAGCTAATTGCAGCAGCTTTATTTGAAAAGGACAGCTATTTATCCTATTTAAAAACGATAGCTAATATTGCTTTACAAATTGCTCTCTAAGTAGTAAAGTCATTATAAGGATTTCCATCCAGCCACTTTCCACTAATCAGGTCTATGCCTGTAAGTATTTTATACCATATGCAACAGAATTATCAACAAGTATTGTTAAGAATTACAGTGTGAAATGGCCCCCAAACAGAATGGAGTCAATTGCAATAATCCTTTGTGACTGCAAAGTATATAACTACACCCCGTGATTTCAAAATCTGGAGTGGCTTAAGTATTAAAGCTAAATATGACACCAAAGGTACTATTATTATAGGGAAAAAAAATTCAAATGCCTCATGAAACAGTTTTCTTGAGGTACATTTTTGCATTTCAATTTCTCGGCTTTTGAATATATCGTTATGAAACCAAGCCAGTAATAACATTGTACTCAGGTACAATGCTAGAAAGTTCTAGGTGTTAAGCAGGATGGGACCCTAGATGCAGAAGGCCTAGAGAAAACAAGTTCCATTTGTAACCCACTGAGCCCACTGTGTCATTAGGATGCAGGATAATTGGCTTCCCTGTGGGAAAGCGCAGGGTCCTCCACCCTGGTCATGGAAAAATGGGACTCGTGATGCATCCCTGCACCCTGGTGAAGCGGCAGCTTCTAAGGCCTTAGAAAGAATACAGGACAGTGGTGTGGTGTGCCGTGGGAAAGCGTTGCCCAGTATTTATGGCGAAGAAGAAGAAAGCAAGCATTATGCACACACATCTTTCTTTTAATTTCCATTTTAAGGAGCCATTTGAATTCACTTTTTTCAGATTAGTGGTAAGAGGAAATAACTCCAAGGTCCATAAAGCCCTAGAGAAACATGAGTGATTCATTCCTTCGTTCATTTTTCAAGTATTTATTGAGCAAGGACTATATGTCTGGCCCTGTTCTAAGGATTCAGAATACACTAGCCAGCAGAACATCACACGGTCTTGCTCTTACAGCGCCTTAGAGTCTGGTGGCAGAGCCACACAATAAATAGGGTAAATTAGTAAAATGTGTCATAGCTTAGACAGTGGTAACTGCTAAGGGGAAAGTAATGTAAGGAAGAGAGGAAATATCAAGGTGATGGTGTGGAGATGTTAGATACGTCTGCGAGAAGGGCCACAGTATGGAGGTGACATTCATGAACAGACCTGACGGACAGTGCAAGTTGTGCAGATATCTGAAGGGAAAAATCATCCGGGCTTGGGGAACAGCAAGGGCAAATGCCCTGGGGACAAATGCATTCCCTGTGTTCAAGGGTCAGCAAAGGGTAGCTGGGGTGCATGAGGAAGAAAGTAGTCAGATGGGAGGTGAGACTGAGTAACGAGGAGCCAGCTCATCTGGGGCCTTGTGGATAGGATAGGCTCTTTGGTTTTCATCTGGAGTGATGTGGAAAACCACTGGCCAGTTTTGAACAGAAGGGCAAAATGACCTGGCTGAATTTTTAGCAGGGACTTTCTAGCAGTTTCAAGGATAGAGGACACGGATAGAAGTAAGGAGATCAGTTGTAGTAATTCAAATCATTGCTCACTCCTCCTACCTCCATGGAATATAAGGATACCGCTTTTACAGAGGCGGTAAGTAAAGTCCAGATCCTAAGTGGCTCTTGACTTTACACAGTGAGAGTCAGAGCTACGAGTAAAGCCAAGTCATTTGATTCCAAGACATGCTCCCCGGTACCACTGTCCCTCCACGTAGCCTGTCTCACTCACAGTGAAGGTCCAAATGAGTATAGGCTGTGGATTGTGCTTGATAGCATTGGATACTGTACAAACTTAGATACAAATCATTATTAACAATCTGTAACATTTGTTTCCCTACATTAGGACCGCTTGGTTTTACATGGACTAAACATTATTGTACTTACGATAAGGGAAGTAAAACGTTTACGATGAGTGTTTCAGAAATGAAATCCAGTGGGAAAATGGTGAGTTGTTTTTGTTTTTTAAACTGAGCTTATTTAAGTAATGGAAGTAAAACAAACAGTCACATGTGCTTGTGTTTTAATAAACATGTACACAATTCTTAAAACCTGAGACGTCAGAAAGGTTTTCTCTCACTATAATGACCTTGGTGATTTTAAAAAGAGAGGGGCCAGGATTTTTCTTTACCTTGGACATGGCATGTTTACTGACAGTTGAGTCAAATACGGGAATCCTTCGTTAGACTTTTGAGGGTCACCTCACATCCCTGGCCGCCGAGCTGTCTATGCTTTTGTTGGCCGGCAGCCCGGTGGGGACTGTCAGTGGCTGGACCAAGCTCGAGGATCCTGCCTCTTTACCCCAGATGGCCTCTGTGGGAGGCTGCCTGGGCCCCTACCCGCCGCTTCCTCTTCTGCACCGTGCACTGTTCACTGAAATGCAGGTCAGTGACGTGTTGCAAAAGAAATCAGTCAATGCTCGTTTACCCCACAAGTTAAATTGGTCACTGAGTGTCTCACACGACTCGTAAACAGTGTAGAACAAAGCGTATCTTTACCTGGGGAAATGCTCCAGAATGCAGCACGTTTGCTGTGTGTAATGTATAATCTTTTTGTGAGTTAAGATATGAATATTGCAAATGACTGAGCTTATGAATTAGGTGATTGGGACCATCATCTAAGGATTCTAGAGCTGGCGGTCATCCCAAAGATTATTTAGTCCATCCTTATTTTAACTGATTAAAAAATCAAGGTGGTAGAAATGCCTCACTCAGCTCATCTGTGGTGCAGATCATGGCAGCAGGAAGGGTGAGCTGCCTGAGACGCATATGCAAGTATATCAGCTGACACACTTATGTTCAGTATGACATAAAAGAACATACTAGAGAAAAAGGAACCTTAGATTGCTGCCATCGTGAGAAGTTATTGAGATAATCCCGCCTAGTTTGTATTCTAAGGGTTTCAAAAGCAAAGGTACTGCCTGCAAGTCAGTTTATGTGACAGTCAGTGAACTAATAAAATAGAACCAAGCCAAAGTTCTGCTAGTAAATCTGAGATTTGCAACGGAAGACAATAGAATTAACCAGACATCAGGTAAACATTCCCTTTAAGTGGACTGGCTTCTCAGGTATAGAAGATAGTTCTTAAGCATTGAGCTTATGTTGGTCCTGTCCAAAGAGTTTCAGTTTTAGTAGCAGAGTAGCAATTGGTTACCAGCAAAGCAGTCATATGGTATGTATGATAGTAGCAGTGTAATCTCTTAGCAATCTAGGGCATTTTGATTCAGGAGCAACAGTGTTGTATATCCTGACAAGCGTTCTGTATATCTAACTGTGACATTACAGTAATCTGATTTCACACCTTTTCTAAGTCTGAAGCCCTAAGGGAATGTACATTACAGTGTAATTTAATATTGTAAGTAAATGTGTTGAAGAATCCTAGATAAGCGTGTTGCAGAATTATTCGAATAAGTGTGTGTATGTGTGATTACTTTATTAGTAAACAGTTTATATTACAATTGAGCAGTTGACATTATGCAAAAAGCTTTTGTGTTCATAGGAGAGGATGTGACTATGACCTTTATACAAGACCTTATGTGTAACCTGTACTCTAAGTTAACATTTTCATGCAAAAACTTGGGACGGTGTATTCAATATTTTTCAGTTCCCCTTGTCATAACGTCAATGTGTTCCCCTTCTTGTTTCAGAATGGCCTTGTTACTAGCTCACCAGAAATGTTTAAATTAAAATCTTGTATCCGAAGAAAGACAGATTCAATTGACAAACGATTCTGCTTTGACATAGAAGTAGTTGAAAGGTTTGAGCTTTTCTTTACATTTTTTAATAAGCTGAATTATTTGTTTCTATGTTTAGGTATAAATGTGAAGCCGCATACACGTGCTTGTGTTTTAGTGTCTTTAAAAGCAATATGCACATGTGTTCATTCTTTCACATATTTGTTCAACAAAGAAATATTGTATGATGCTTTCAAAAAATTCAAACACAGAATGCTAGTAAAAACATTACCCAGAGAAGCATCTGGAAAATCAACATAAAAGTCGGCTTGAGGGGAAAGTGCCTGCTGTGTGGACTTGAGGCCCCAGCATTAGGCAGGAGCCTGACAGCATCACCCACGGCTCCCGGGTCAGCCTCTCTGTAGGCTTTGCGAGTCTGGTGACCTTGCTGCCAATGAATAATAAGACACAGCTGGGGATGCCGTAAGCCTCCTTCCACTAGCAAAACTCAGCACCTCCCCTGTGTTCTGGACATTCTTAGCAATGGGATATTGGGAGAGACATAAATGTGAATATTTCGCTCTACTCCTTTCTTCCGTCAGTACAAGTAGAATAGAAACAGAGTAACAGTTATGCTTCTTGGTCTCTGTTCTATTCCAGGATCTGTTTCCCTGCCCCTGCATACTACCACACTTTTCTGAATACTGTAGCTTTGTGCCTGTGTACTAATAGACTCTAACATACTATAACATACAGTATATATTCTTACATACTATATGCATATGTAGTTCACATATGCTATGGCCTGTAAGTATCTAGTAGAGTAAGGCCCCCGCTCTCATGCTTCTCTGAAACTGTGTTCCCTGCCTTGGCCCCGGTGTTCTTACTGGATCTGCTTAAGTTCCCCTCCCTCCCCTGTGGGATTTTGGACTGGGCTAGATGGAGAGTTGGACTCGCCTTGAAGATTTTACATACCTTTCTTTTTTTTTATTCTGAGACACCCTCTTTTACTGAGATTTTGAATAGAGTTCATTTGTAGAAACTTTCTTTTTTCTAGATGGTTGAAACTACTTTATAGAAAAGTTATTAATGATATATATATGTGTGTGTGTGTGTGTGTGTGTGTGTGTGTGTGTATAGCCATCTATATTCAGCATAGTTGTTGAGCTCTTTATTGGTTTTAATAGTTGTGTTGTAGAACTTCCAGATTTTCTCTGTAGACAAATATCAATATGTTAGCGATTTTTCTTTATTTCCGCACTTTCTAGTTATATAATGTTGGGAC
This sequence comes from Phataginus tricuspis, assembly GCA_029783875.1. NCBI lineage: Eukaryota > Metazoa > Chordata > Mammalia > Pholidota > Manidae > Phataginus > Phataginus tricuspis. Next base: position 9,236,225 of record JAQQAC010004253.1, on the reverse strand, counting down.
ACACTGTTAAACTCTGTGCTTTACTTGCTTTATCTGTAAAATAAGGATAGTAAGTAACTGTCTCACAGGGTTGCTGTGAGGATTAAATGAGATAATAAGGGAGACATACTTACAACCATCCCTGGCACATAATACACAGCCAACGAATATTGATTGTTGTTATTTTATTATTGGTGGTGTTACACTGGCTTAATTCTCCAAGATCAAATTACCTTGATCTTCCTATACCGTTTTCCTTTCCTGTCACTCAGATGATCTGTTTTCCTGTTTAAAGAAGAGATACAGGTCTTAATCACAATTTTGGCTCATTCCAGGTTTTTAATTGTACAATATTTAAATTAAATCCCCTTCTCAGTATACCTTTCCACAGGGCCTTCTAATTTCCTGATGAAATCTATTTTCTGGACAGTCGACACATTTAACCAGGTTAAGTGTCCTGTTGCCGGGTCTCATCTTTTCCTCCCGTTGGTTCTCTTCTCTTTCTCTCCTGAAGTACGTCCTCAAGTCGCTATTTCAAAATGGGTACTTGGGATAGGAGTTATTTTTGAATGAATCGATTTTAATAGTGTGATTGTCGTATTCATAAACACATTGGTTTTAGTATACTCTTAATAATTAAGTATTTTACGGTATGAAGCTTTCCATATCGCTATATACTCATCGTAATTATTTTTAGTGAATAGACGTACCACGTTGGGGTCATAATTGTGACCTTCCTCATAGTGTGGGATGTGCGGCTGGTTTTGAACCCGGGTGAATGTGACTTTGTCACCTTTCTTGGTCAGTTCAGGGGCTGTAGTTTGAAACTTGCCTCCTTCAGACCATCATGTACTTAAAACATTGGTTTTGTTACCTCTGATTATTCCAATTGAAAATCTGTGTGTGTGTCTGTGTGTGTTGTGTCCACAGTGAGATTTCTGAAAAGTACCTGTTGGTCAGTCTTTTCGCTCTGTTTTTCTCTCCTTTTTTCATTTTTTCTCTTCCCTACTTTTTCTTCAGATTTTACCTTTATAGCTGACTAAGAATTTATAAAAATAATAAATGTGTAAAGACATAACAGGAATAAACTGACTATATAAAATGTTTGTTTTTCACAGGCATGGAATCATCACATTACAGGCCTTCTCAGAAGCCAATCGGAAACTCTGGCTAGAAGCCATGGACGGCAAGGAACCAGTAAGAATGTGACACATTCTATAATTTAGGTTTTATTGCTCTAATTACAAAGTACATCTGAAAATATTACATGTCTGTAGTGTATTTGAAAATATTAAAGTACAAATTAGAGGATTAGACACTGTGAATGTTTTCCTAGTATTATCTCAGTGGCACATCATGGCAACTTTCTAAATTTGTTTCTCAGGGGGACTTCCAAGACTAGGTTAAAACCCTAAAATCACTTTAAAAGAAATTACTTACAACCATGACTTTGGCTGCACTGATTGGGTTCTACTCAGTTAATAATCATTGAGGGCTCACTCTTTGCAGACCTGTGCTAGGCCTTGTGATCAGCTCGATGAACAAGGTTCAGGAGGACTAACCCGTGGTCTATGCCATTGTTTTAAAAAGTCTCATTTGATTAAAACAGCCTTGGCCTATTAACATTTTCCCCTCTATCCATGTCACCATTTTTCTAATAGTTATTTTGATGTTGGCATGATAATTTACTTGAAATTATTAGGAAAGCTTATGTAAAAAAGGGAATAAATCATTGATCACTGTTTTCTGTATTAGAACCTGCATTAGATGGTGAGAAAGATGGGCACACAGAGCACATAGGAAGCTCCATCCCCGTACTGTCCCTTGACAACTATCCTTTAGATGGCAAAGAATCTATGAGCAAACTTGTGCAAAGTGCCTGGGCAGCAACCCAACTGCACAAAGTGTGGTCCCAGACTTGAGGCCGTCCCTCAAACTATTACCAGTCCACGGTACAGGGAGCCCAGAAACCACGATTAAGCATCTGGAAAATTTTATAGCAATTTGTAGAAGTCATTTCACATCTGTTGAATTTAATAATAAAAAGTTTGGATGCCATGTCTTTTCTCTATGGTGTTATATGTTCATTGTATTATAATTTACAAAAATAATCCATGAGATTAAAAATTGAAACCAAAACAGTTTAGCTGTCCCCCACTCATAGTTAAGAGGCAAGCCCTGACCTGGAGCCCATTGAGAAGACACCGCGATAGTTCAACAAGTCCCACTTAGGGTTCTGCACGTGGAGCACAAACACGAAGCAGATAGTTTGAGGACGGAGCAGTCGGTGAACTCCATCCTCGTAATTCCTGAAGAAGGACTGTTTGTCATGGTGGGGAATAGAATGAGAAGCCTCAATCAGAATGTAAAGGGGAGAACTTTACACAGGGCAGGACAGCGAGGGATGAGAGAGGGCGGCAGCGCTGGGTGTCAGGGTGGGGAGCTGGCACTGTGGACTCGCGGTCGTGGGGCCTTGACGTCAGAACACCCCCGTGGTGTGTGCCGGTGTCAATGTCACCCTGGAAATCTGGGCTGGGTCTTCAACGACGAGTAACTGACTTCTCTTGTTTTTAGATTTACACCCTGCCTGCCATTATTAGCAAGAAAGAAGAGAGTAAGTCATTTCAATAATTATTAAAAGTTTCATCACATAATTATTGTTACCATGAAGGTAAAAATGTGATATGAAGAGGTAGCCCTTAGAACATGACAGCAACATACCACTGATTTGTTGGTGCAGCGAATTTGCAATTTCATTCAAAGAAGTTTCTCATGTTAAAAACCACGAACTGTTGGTATTATAGTAACCAAAATTAATTTTTATTCCTTTGGTGTTTACTTGAAGGTACATACCTTGATTTATCCCACAAAAAGATTAAAGACAGTTGATTTTTAGTTGTGTGTGGTGTTCTGTTTCGTTTTACTTTGTTTGAATGGCAGTGGAAAGCTTCTTTATCTTATTTTCCCTGCTCCAGTTTACCAGACTGAAGACGTGAACACTTTATGCTGGGTTTAGGTGATTGGGCCCCAGAATGTGAAGTATAAGGACATTGTTGTAACATACGGGTTCTGTAAGGAAATATGTTGTCACTGTGAATGACTGAATCCTACACATTGAGAACAAACACGAAGTATCAAGTATCAAGACGTTCTTGATAACACGTTTTGTTTTCTATTACATTCCTAATCCTCTTTAATCATCTACCACCTTCTTGCGACCCTTTACCGTTGGTTATTTTAGGACATTTTCATATGTATTGTACATAGTCAGATTATTTGACATTTAAAATTCGTTTGTATATTTTTTCCTAAGGTTATATGTATAGCTTTTAAAGCAATTTCAAGTTTTATTTAACTCAATTGACTTTATCTCATGACATCTGAATTTTTATTTTTAAAACACTAAATAACACTGACTTTTAAACAGCTATTAAAATGCAAGTTAGAATGAAGTGAAGATAAAAACTGGAAAATGCTTATTTGAAAGTCATAAATATTGACTGTCTGAGAAAGCCTATCATTTTAACTGAATGAAATGCCTCCTAAGGATTAATCTTAGAAATTATCAAAAGAAAATGCATGATTTAAAATACCTTTAATGTTAAAGGTTTAAACAAATCATTTCCAGTTTTTATTCTTACATTTCTTTGTAATCAGGGAAAGCACTTAGAAAATCTTTCATTGCCCACTTTTATCTAATCACAGAACCATCAACCAACATGTAAGAGTTTTGTTAAGTACTGAGTGTTCCTAAATAATTACCTAAAAGGCCATCTTTTTGATAATTTGCATTTGAGTAGAGTTTTGAAATGTGTTCTCAAACATTGGCTTCACTGTTCATATCCAGTATAAAGATAATCCTTTCAAATTCAAATGAACTACCCGAGGATGAATAATTCTTGGAAAACAACTGAACCTATATGTGGTATTGAATAAGGCTTTTGAATGGGGATGTGGTCTAGTCAATCAGAATATATTTAATAATTAAGGCACCTCTGGAACTAAGAAAGTTATCAAATACACTTAAGCTCTGATGGTGAGGGGACCACCGAGTGTGCTGCTTCATGGAGTAAACACTTGCTTTTTTGGAAATCAGCTGTCTTGTTGTCATAGCCACCTGAAAAAGAACTGTGCCACCATTTGTAATTATCAAATGGTGTGTTTTTAGGAAAATTACTGTTCTAGAAGTGATGTGTTTGCGTCATTTCGCACATTCTTGCCTTCGCTATGATGTATGAGTTTCCTGCCAACGTCTCTGAGCAGCTTGTGACGGAACCGTTCTCCGCACTCGGCACAGGCCTGCCATCCGGGAAGTGTGCCCTGAGCACATGTGTGTGCTTACAGTGCAGGCGGCTCTCACTACCCAAGGGGACAATTTGACCGTAGAAGGGAATATTACGATTACTTTTGCTTTCGTTAATATGTAGTGCTTGAGGCTATAAATCTACCTTACTTTTAAGTTTTATTTTTATTACTTTACCATAACCTGTATTTTCCCTTTAAACCTATTTTTAATCAGCATAAATAGCTTATACGTATCAATGTACTCTCAATTTTAGAAGTCACTTTCACTTCATTTTTTTCATAAATTCCCCCATTTGTACATTGAGTCAATCAAGCCTCTTTAGACATATCAAATTATAATTACGGACTAGTGAATTTCATTCTCCCAAGTGTAACCCTTAATAAGACAAATTTGTGGTTCTGGCTAAATACCTGGCAACTTCTGTAATCTAGTTATGAGGCTTATAAATGCAGAGATTAATATCCCTTTATGTATTCTAAACATTCTAAAAAAACTACAAAATTGCACAGTGATTTCAGAATTACATGGGCATTTCATTATTACTTCAGCATAAAATGGACATAATCTAAAATTACACTTGTTTTTCGTTGTTTTTACACATTCTCATAGATTCAGATTTGCTTACCCCAGCTGAATCACTACTCTGTTGAAAAGTCAGAACTATAGCATGTGCTACCAATAAAAGAAGCTGACCAGTTGAATGCACCTTCTGGATCTAAGCTCCCTTCACCTTTGAGGTGGACTTCGTGGCATTGCCAACTTGTGTGAAAAAGCCTTTCTAAAAACCCTTAACTCAGTGTTGCAGTAAAGACCCTTTCCATGAAATGACTTGACTCTCAGACTGGTCAAGGGGCTTTCCAGGTCTTCAGAATTTAGATTTTTTTGCATGTAATTTTGAATATTCTACTATGCCAAGACCTAAAATTTATTAATGGAATTTTGAATCTTTTGCCAAGACTGTTATTTTACCCTTTTCTCTTTTCTCCTGGATCATATCAACCACTAATTTTTTAGTGATTTAATGACTCATGGGATATATATGGACAGTATTCCAGATTCAAGCATGTGGTCCTATTAACTTAAGAGCAGTACCCTGTTTTCTTCCCAGCAATGTGTCTGAAATTTGGTTTCAGTTCAAAACTATATTGCAGTGGTGAAGTTCTCAGACCTCTTAAGTCTTGAATAAATAATGTGAGCTCATTAAGTTATGATGTAAGACCAGCTTATATCTTTCTTTACTTTTGCCCCTTTGACCATTTTTCTACATAGCATCCTGTTCTTTGCGATCTCCTTGTCCCTTTTATGACCTTTAACTCCCCTCAAAAGTGTTGAGTCAATTTTGGTCTGTAATTTCACTCACAGTCGGTATTTGAAACAGTACCAGCTTTGATTCATGTGCCACCTGGAGAGGTGCTTCTTTATAGCCCTGGAAATTCAGATGGATTTTGTTTATCTTAAAATACTTTTTTTATCCTTTGGAAACTCAGTGTTGCGTGGAATGTGTTTTGTGTTTTGAAGATAATAAGTTTAGGATGGTAAAAGATTATCTTGAATGCCAACCATTAAAAATAGTCCTAACGTCTGTGATTTCACTGAAAACCCTACAAGTAACACGAAGGAACCGTCTAGTGTTCTAAAATAGGACAGAGCGAAGGCACAGAGACCACGGGCCACGACGTGGCGAGTGGAACCACACTGTGATTGCAAAGTCGGAGGCGCTCTCAGCAAGCCAAACGTGGATGAGGCTCCCTGATTTGAGGTTCCTACTCTTAACTTACCATTTCAGTGTCCAGATGCCATAAATGAAACTAGCATAATTCAACAGAGAAGGAAAGTTCGACTCATCTTGATGAAAAAAGCATCAAGTAAAAAAACGGAAACATTCATCAGTCATAGGATATTTAATCCCAAATAGTTTTCTGGTTGTGAAATATGCCACAGTAGACTTGAAATGCTAAGACTGAGAATTCATTTTGAGAGTAGTCATGTCTATCATCCATACTGAACAGATGTTATCCCTTTGAGATTTCAAATAAGCTGTTCCTCAAGCTGCGCCATTGAGGATATTTTGATGCCACCGAGGACTAAAAATAGCGTATAGTAGATTTTCATAATTCTGCCATATGGACCCATCGTTCGAGGAAAGACATTTTCTTTCTTCACACACCTTTTCTGTCCCAGGACTTGTATCTTAGACCAGGCAGTGTCATTTTTTCTAGGCTTGCTTTCTCTGATATTCTCTGTTGGTCCCTTGCGTCTTGTCCCCATTCAGACTCCAACTTTTGTGTGATGGCTTGTTAGTGGTTCTTCTACCCAAGATCTGGTGAAAGGAAAGGTACTTCATTCTCATTCTTTCATGCAATTCCATTCAACAGTACTCTTTGTGTACCTACTGTATTCCAGATATTGTGAATAAGGAAAAGGAAGTCCTTTCCAGTGATGTTTCTGCTAATAAAAATCACTCTTTGGCCATGTAATGACAAAGTCACCTAACATTCAGGCCTCATGTACAGAATCAAAGGAATTAAACCAGAAGGTACTCTCAAAATTTCCCAGCAACCCTCAATAAATTTCTGCCACTGTGTTCAGTGACTTTCTCCATGCATGCCTAGGGAATGTGTTTCCCCCAGCAATAAACAGAAAAATTAAGCTCATTTTTCTCGTCCTAGGCAATTTCTGTCTCTCACGAATGTCTCTGAGCTTCTTGCTGCTGTTTGGATAGCTTAGTTCTGCAAGTCCTTAGATATCCCTAGGTCACCTCCTCTCCCTCCACCACACCCTCCCCCAGGCTTCTGAGCAAACAGATCTTTGTTTCCATCCCTGAGACCCACTGAGAGGGTCGTAGCTCAGGTGCGGGTCACGGGCAGAGTGGAAAGGAGGAGTGGTTTGGGCCAGAGCTGCCTCAGAGCTAACCGTTGGCCCATTAGGGAGAACACAGAAGGTCCTGTGGGTATCATGAGCAGCAGTAAAGGCACTCATCTCTTTTTCTGTTTCTTTCAAGCATATGTGGAATGACATTAGTTGTCTGTGATAAGGGGCCTTTGAATTTGAAATGGCACATTAGGAATTAAAGACACGTGGCTTTGTTTTGTCAACCCTGAAGATGTACTGTAAGGCCAAGTAGATCAGATCTGTTAGGACATGCTGGGTTTTCAATTACTAGCAAATCGAAGCTACAACGACTTTTGCTTTGTTAGCTGTGTAGAAGACCATTCTTTCCCTTTTCCTCATGGCTGTTTGAATTCTGCTGAAATGACTAGCTTTTGTGCTGCCTAACTGCCTTACGGAAACTTTATTTAGGTTTCAATAAAAGCTTTAGCCCTGAGTAGGTTCTGGAGGAAAAAAAAAATGTTCACACTCAACTTTTGATTGGATAAATTAAGTTCTTTAAATTAGCCTGTTTTCTGCTTCTCCCAATAGTCAGGTACAGTTGATACTACAGGATTTCAATTCCTGGAAATTTAGTGGTAGTTGAATTCTGGGTATCTCTCTGGTCCTTTGTATCAGGGACATTCAGGGCTGGAGTGGGGAACTTGGGGAGGAGTTGATACAGTAGGTCTTGTTAGCTGATAACGTCTAAGTCTTGTAGAAGCCAACAGAAAGGGTATTTGAGCCAGACAAGTGCAAACCAGTAATCAGCAAGCCGTCTGGCACTCAGCATTCAGCGGCTGCCTGCTCTGGCCGGGCAGCGAGCCCTTCTCCCTGACGAGTCACACGTCTACTGCGCGGGATGGCTCTGCCATGTGCTCCTCTGTTGTAGCAGGAATACCTTGGTCTCCACTACTGGAGAATTATAGAAACGATCACCTTTTAATGATGTTATTTATTAAGAACCCTTTCCCACTGAAGTTTTATTTGAACACTAAGGAGTTCCCAGGTTTTTTTTCTTTTTTAACTGTCGGGAGCCTATTCTGTTGCACTTTCATCAGCACTGATGTTAAGGACAGCGACTGCCTCATGGCTTCGGAAGGTTGCTTATTGTCTTTGCAGAATGTCTGCCCCGGACTCCCTCGGAAACAGCACTCCTCCAACCGCCTTGCACGGCAGCCCCTGGGAGGCAGTGTGCTGTAGCCTGTGCCACATCGCCCTCTTCTCAGATCTCAGCAGAAACTGCCCGCTGCTTGTGTGGAGGCTGTTGAAAAGCAGTGTGCACTGCAATAAACACAGGCACTGTCCCTGTTGTCCTTTATACCAGTTGACAAGTCAGCCCCACGATGGGTAGATCCTAGTTAAGCAAAGAAAAGCCAATTATGTGGGATTGGCTTTATGTCATTTAGTCCATTTTACCATTAGCAAACCATTTAAGTTATATATAAAACCGGCCAGATTATGCCATGATAACTGGTGATCCTTGAATCTCAGAGACTTACCACGATAAACATTCACTTCTTGACGATGCTGTCTACTCAGGAGAGCTGCGGTGCTGTCACACATAGTTTTCACTGTGCAACCTAAGTTTGGGGATTGGCCTCTCTATCATTTCTGATCTCGTGCCAAAGAGAAAAAGAAAATGGTAACCTGCATACCAGCTCTAGTGTCTGCTGGATAATGAAATGTGTTGCCTCCATTCATGTTTCACTGTCTAGTCCACACCACGAGGCCAAGCTTATCTTGGCGAGAGCTACGAAACATAATCTTCCTGCAGGAAGGGGCAACAAACGTGGGCGAACAGGTAATCCCAGACTACTATTATCTGCTCAGTTCCAGACTGAACACAGGGAAACAGGTGAACAGAGAGGTTGAGGAATCAATAGAATTGCATAGAGATGTAAGGAACCAATTATTAATTTTGAGAGGATGTGTTTGTTCGTTGTGATTCATTGAAATATAATGAGAGTATCAGGTACATTTCTTAATATCCATCTTATTATCTTTCCAGTGGCCAGCTAGATTCACAGGTATATGCCTATTCTACATTTGTTTAAAGAAATGGATCATTGCTCTGGCCCCAGATATTTTAAAAATAAGTGATATAGTATGCCTCTTTGAAGAAGAATACTCCTGGCAGACAGTTTCTCAAGTCCCAGTGACTTCAGCCATGCCCAAAGTAATTGCCTTCTTCAGATAATTTACCTATGTAGATATTTACATTCTCCTCTAGCCAGTAATGATGGTGATAATAGGCAACACTTCTGTAGCACTTACTATATTCCAAGCACTATTCTAGAAGCTTTGCAGATGTTAACACGTTCCATCTGTAAATAGTCCCATGAAGAAGATAAAACTATTACCCTATTGTACAGAAGGGGAAACTGAGGCACAGGAGATTTTTAAAAAATAATAGTAATAATAATAATAATAATGCCCCATAACAGAGGCAGGAGGTGCAAGAATAACCACTGTCTTCTCCACCCGGTTGGAACGAACGGCTGATTTCCGTCCCCCTTCTTTCTTTCTTTTACTTCGTGTAGCGATGATGTGTGCACAGGAGCAGGCGGAGAAGGAAACTAGCATTTCATGACGTCTGTGTCACTGTTTGCTGCTCCTCACGTGCTTCCTGTGCTTTTCCCTTCATCTCACCATGACTCTTTAACATATGTATTGTTATTTCCCTCATATTAAATATAAGAGAAGTAGAGTTCAAAAACATTAATAGGCACATTCCCATTTATACAGCAGTAAATACTAGTGCTGAGACCCAACGCCAGGTTTGCCGGGCTCCGAACGACCTGCACCCAGAGCCTCCCTAAATTCTTGCAGGTAATAGCAAAGGATGTTCAAAGGAAACAAAACAAAAATGCATGGTTATTTTTGCCAACACTATTCTTCCACATCTTTGAATTGATAGTGTTTCATTGACTCACGTGAAGAGAGCTAAAGCACAAGGTCCCTGGGACACGTCAGACAGTGGCATCCGTGGGGTGACCCAGCTGTCAGACCGAACATCTGTAAGATCTTATTCTTTGCAGGGAGCCTGTGGTATTGGTTTATTAGCATAGACTGGGATATTGGTGCCAAATATCCAGGATACTTTCAATATATAGTTTTGTCATTGCTTATTTTTCTCAAAATGGATGCTAAAATAAGGTCTGTTTTTATGTATCACACTTATCTTCTCATCCATTTTGCCAACGTTTTATTGAAATTAAAAAAAAGTGGTTTTCTCTTTTAATCTTTTTTTACTGAAAAGTTGAGCAATGTGACTTCAAGAACCAAACATTATGAATCTCAGGAATATTAATTGAAACAAAAATGCTTGGGCATCGTTTTTACCTAGGGTTACCTTTTTTGACTCAGGTTTTGCTGTATTCATAAAAATGAAAATTAATAATTGATTCCTTACCTCTCTATTCATTTATATCAGTTCCTTACCTCTCCTTTCACCTCTTTCCCTGTGTTTAATAAATATTTTAAAGTATCTCAACGTATAACGTTATGCCTGGCATTTTGGGTTTTGGGAAGGACGCGATCCCTTCTCAGTGTCCAGAAGGAGCTCCGTTCCAAGTTAGGCGGTCAGCTCTAGTAAGGTATTATTCAGTGGCTGTTCAGTTCTTGTATATTGAATTCATCCAAATGATTCACTGAGTTCTGTTCACTTAGCATCAAGCTCTGGAGACACAGGAATAAGTGAGGCAACATATATTTTAGTTTTGGCATTTAAAAATTTTTTAACCTATTAATTTTTAAAGAAATATCTAAAGAAATAAATTTACTTTAAAAAAATATCAGACAGTTCTAAAGTCTACTGAATAAAAATGACAATTTCTACCTTTTGTCCTTTCTTTCAGTTTACATGGATCTTTCTAGAGTAGTTTTTCCTAGGAAAACAAACATTCATATTCTCAGATATTTACATAGGAAGAAATTGGGTCCTGTTGGTCCTATGAGATTACTTTTTTTCAACCTCACAACGCATAGTGAATATCTATGTCAGTACCTCTAGTTTTTAGGTCATGGATTTCTGAGGCCTAAAAGGGTGCAGTGTTTTCTTAAGTTTTCTTCAGTTTTTTAAAATCTGTTGCTGACACCCCTTCTTTATTTTTTAGCACAATTTGTTGATTTTTTCTTCCTATGGACCTATATGGAAGTACCTGAATGTTTTTAATGTGCCACCTTTAAACAGAAGCAACTTTCAGTTTTTTATTTGTTAGAATTGTTTCATATACTATTATTTCAGAATATGAAAAAGTAGATCTCTAGCACATATAATGAAAATTTTCTTAATAATGCCAAAAATCCATTTTTTTCCTCTGGGTGTTACTTAATGTTAGATTAAATTCTTTCTCTTTAAACAAGTTATCTAATTTGACCTGGCCCCCAAACCTTAAGAAAATTAAAACAGATCTAAAGAAAATCTGGCAAAAAGCAATGGAAATAAATTGCTATTTTATAATGTAAGATCTTTGGGGGATTTATAGTGGACTAAGCATATTTTGAATTATTTTGAATATGATACAAAATGCAATAGAAATAACACTATAACACTGGGCTTGGAATCAGAAGACCTGAGTTAGGATCTTGGCTCTAGAGCTTAGAACAAAGAAAACAAAATTTTCAGTAACCCAGTGAATCATATTAAGATTGCAAAGCCTTCTCTCTACCTCCTAATGTTGTTTTGAGAATCCCAGGGGGAAGAATATGTGAATAGCTTTGTAATACAGTTATTAATAAAGCAATAAAAGTTTATTCTTAATGTGTTTGCTTCTATCATCTGGAAAAATACATAGAAAGTGATGTTAATTTTAGGAAAAATGGATGGAATTAGTTTAACAAATTTACTCTCTATAAAGGATTTGTGTTTTCTAAGGAAAAAAGTTCATGTACTAACTTCGGTGAATATAAACCTCTCTACTTCACTTCTACCACAAGATAAAAATTCAAACTCTAACCAAAACTGTGCCATTAGTCTTGAAACATCTGAGGCAACTAAGGGGGAATGTAAATTCAGTATAAACCCTTTACATGATTTTTTTTTTCTATTGTCAGTGTACTTAAATGAAGCCGGATTCAATTTTGTGAGAAAATGCATTCAAGCTGTGGAAACAAGAGGTAAGCATTGCCTGCCAAGTATTGGAACTATTGTGTGGTCTCTTACATAGAAACTGCTCAGTAAGTAAGGATTTATATAGTCATTAACAGAGGATTCATTTTAAGAATTATATAAATGTATATATTATATAAATACATGAATAACTAGTTATCCTACAAAATTTCAATTTACCAAAAATAACACTAGAAACATCTTTTTAATTTTTTCTAATTTAGCCATTTACTTCTTATTGATAGACTGTATACTATTTAATATTGTCAGCACCTCTTTAATTTTTCTCAGGCTTTAGGGGGTAAGACTAGGAGCTTGTCTTGAGATCCTCCTCCCCTATGTTATTTTCCTCCCCAATTTCAGCCCCTTTCCTCACTCCCGTCATGACCTCTCTCCTGAAACCCACTCCAGGCTAGGCTCTCACTTCCAAGAAAACTTGTCTGAAGCAAAACTCATCTTAGGCTTTAGATTTCTCCCAGCTCAGATTTAAATTTCGGTACTGCCACTTAAAAGTTTTAAGAGGTTAGGTAGGTTCCTTAAATTCTCCGAATCTGTTTCTTCACCTTTAAAATGAAGATTATAAACACCACCGAACTGTTCAATGTGCAGGACTTCACGACCAAAGAAACAGATGAGAAATACCGATCATCTCTTCCCATCTTTGATGCTTTTTTTAATATTCAGATAGTGCTGAATAGGTAGGTATACTTTGCTACTTTGAAGATCTTCAAAGACTTTGAAATTACTGTTCCATGTCTGATCCAAGAAACAGATGTCCGATGGGGGTTTCCAGGGTAGGTTTGCTAAAGTTAGACTGCAAAATTGGAAAAATAGCTTTCAGATTCTCTGTGGGCATGTGTCTGAGTTTTTAACATTCCATACTTGGGAAGCTGTGTCACAAACCTTGTGATTTTCTTGACTTTTTTCCTTCCTATTAGGCATCACCATTTTAGGCCTCTACCGAATAGGAGGGGTGAACTCCAAAGTCCAGAAACTCATGAACACCACGTTTTGTAAGTTATGGATGCAGCTGGTTACTTAGTTTTTGTGTTCTTATAGATAATCCAAACCAAAGGTTTCTTTGAGATATGGACTTGAGACAAAGATAAGATACTTTCCATCTTTGCATATTTTCAAGTGATATTAAAATTAATGTTTGTATTCAGTTTTTAATGTCCTGTTATAAAAGATGAATAATCAGAATTTGAGAGAGGGTCTTTTCATAACATTGGATTTTTTCTTAAGTGCCCTTTTTTAACATTTAATCACAAATGCAGTTAATTGAATTCTCCTGGAAGGTGCAAATCACAACTAAATTTTAATGTGGCTGAAACTTTTGAACACCATGCGTACCAAAGGGTAGACAGAACAACTATAATGTTCACTAAACTTATCTCTGTGATTACACTTACTCAAAATTTTCAAATTTGTTTATAAATAACTTAAAATACTTCTCTGTAAACTTCTATTGAAATATAGTTAGTATCTTGGTTTCAGGTGTACCACATAGTGATTCAACAATTATATACATTGCTAAATGATCACCATGATAAGTGTAGTTACCATCTGTCAATACAAAAGATATCCCAATGTGCCATTTGATTAATTAGAAGTACAATGATATTTATGGATGCTGGATTCAGGTTGCCTGGCATGAAATCCTAACTTGGAATCCTTAAACGTTTTGTGACTTTGGGTGATTTGCTTAACCTCTTTGTGTCTCTGCAACCTCATTTATAAAATGGGCATCTAAGAATTGTCAGGATTGGATATGCTCATCTATAGAAAGTACTTAGTATGTCTGGCATATGGTAAGCTCTCTGTGATGTTGCTAACAATTAGCAGTAGTGGGATTGGGGACAGTATTATCCTGCAAGAAATCTTTGAGGTTTATAAAGCCTCAGAATGAGCTTTGTACCAGCTCATAGGGACAACAATCCTGAAGGTAACTCTGTTGGTATCCTAAGAAATAAATGCTTCTCTCTTTGATTAACCCGTGTTTGTACCTATTTTCTGAATGGTGTGAATGATACTTTGAATTACATAGTTGAAACATCCTTTTATTCTTTTCAGCTCCAAAATCCCCTCCTGATATTGACATTGACATTGAACTGTGGGATAATAAGACAATAACAAGTGGGCTGAAAAACTACCTCAGGTGAGGAGGGTTTAACCCCTGCTGCTCCACTGTGCTGCCTCCTTCGGCCTCCACCGCAGGACCCCTGGAGCCTGTGTGCACCAGCTTCCCTCCGAGCACAGGTTCCTTCCCTTACTGTGAAACAGCACAAGGTGGTCATGTTTAGGGCTAGTGTCTTGGAACTTGTACTTGGTTTTTCATATAATAAACTATATTATTTGAGGCTATAATATATATGAATACTAAATAATGTTTGATGTTTCATATTAAATTTGTGGGGTTTCCATATTTTTTTTAAGTATGTTGAAATTGAAAGTTTTTTCAACTATTGCACTCATATCTGAGGGAGTTCTCCCCAAGTGTAAAACCACCTCCCAGCCTCCCATTCTAACACAACTGTGGCAAGAAGAACTAAGGGGAATTGTGTCTTTGAGGTCTGCATTTTAGGATTGCTTAGAGTCACCCTTCTAGGACTTTATCAAACTCCCTAATCACCCAGTTCTTAAGGAAGCCCTGAAAGTTCACAGGAAGTAAAAACACGCTGCCATTCTGAAGTATGCTGCTTTCTCTGCTGCAGGTGCCTGGCAGAGCCGCTGATGACTTACAAGTTACACAAAGATTTTATCGTTGCTGTTAGTAAGTACACTTCGATTGCAAGCATTGTAACTGATGTAGTTTTATACTGTTTTACTGGAGGAATAAGTTTAAACCAGCTAGTTAAGATTTTCCAACTTGCTTAAGAAATTGTCAATCTGATGCTTAATAGCTTATAGTATGATTTGTAGACAAATAAATTGCAAAATGAACTAAAACATTTTGTTACTTAATAAAACCTCATTGGGGCAACTGTCTGGTGTTATCAGAACCAGCTGTGAGGAATTATTTTAATTACAATATATTTGATGAGTGTCAGTTTCTTTCAAGAGCACCTTATGGTTCAATAGACAAGAATACAAACATTAATAGTCAGTTATACCATCTATATACTCACATGCTAGATTCCTAAGTCTGGAGAGAAGAGTTAACTCTTTTTAGCAGACAACTGGCACTTCCATCAAGCCTCTTTCTCCCATATATTTATTGACAGTGATCACATACCTGTGTTATTTCTTAGATCTGTGATTGCCATATGGGATATGAATAGACAGGCTTAAAATAAGAATTGTGGGGAGTCAGAAGGAGTCAGTGAAAAACATGTAACCTGAGAAGTAAGAAATACATAGGGTTAAAACATTTAGATCAAAGTGCCAGGTTACCCTCTGAGCCCATTATAACTTGTAACAATTAGAAATTGGCATTTCATTGTTAAGATGTATGAGGTGTGACTGTAACAAGTTTTTTTCATAATTCAAGAAAGAAATCAGTTGCATTAATTTGCTACCACACATTGTAATGTCACAGGCAATGTTGTCTGCTGATAAAAGTGTCAGATAGAGTTGAGTGATTTTGGTTTTCAGTCCAGCGTACATACTGACCACATGATCTCATAAACACTTATACTACTTGCCTTCCTTCTGAAAGCTCTCCACTTTGCATTCTCTTCACTGAAAACTATGTTTGTTAGATGCACAAGGCCTTCGAAAATAAATAATCCAAGTTCTCATTTTATCAACTAGGCCCCAGAGTGAGCAACTGACTTTGTCCAAGGATGCTAGTAAATTTATTTCAAAACCAGGGCTACGAGCCAGTGTTTTGGGCGTTTAACCTGGGACGCTTTCTTATAGGAATTTTGTTTTATAACAATGGGATTTGAGCCACAACTAAAATGACTCAATGAGCTGGTTGTTGTGATACAAACATTTGGTTGCGTGACTTTTTTCTCCACTTGTGTGGCAAAGAATGATATTATTTGCTACCATGATAATTAAAGTATGTTTTTATGTATAAGTACACGCCTTTTGTGTGGGTCAAGAGTAAACACACTTACTAAATATTAAGCTAATAAGATGAGGTGGTATTGATTTCAAGCAACAGAGAAATCCAGCTCAGTTAGAAAGGGAAGTTACTCAGAGATTACGAGGTGTCTCAGAATTCCCTGGCGGGGTGGCGCAGGCCTTCGCCAGCCTGCACAGTTGGGAATTGACATTTGTCTCACCGCTCTTTACAGAGGGTCTGTCATCTCTGTTCTTTGCTACTTACCTGCTTCATTCTTGTCAGATTTTCTTGGCTTTGGAGCACACTTGGTATTGTCCAAGCCTGGTTTTGCCTGCTCTCCCCTTTCGTGTAACTAGCAGACAGAGCTCTGGGGGCTCCATCCCGGCTCCTGGGACAGACCTCGTGTTTGGCCCAGACTGAGCCGGCTTCTTTCCTCACCTTGTCTAAATAGCTGCACCCAGAAGAGATGGTGGACCCATAATATAACATCTAGGTGCTGGGCACTTTCTGGAGAAAGGGCTTGGCTGGGAGAGCAGTCCCCCCAGGATTTGCTTATTGTTGTGAGAGGATGTTAAATAGACTTCTTGTTCTGAAGGTTAAGACGTTTCTCCAGTAGACAGGGCAGCACCTTGATGTTTGCCTCGCAGGCTAGACTTGCTCTAGGTGATTTCATTTTTGCTTTTCAGATTTACCATTGTCAGCGTGGGCTTAAAATCTACTAGGCCCTTTGTCTTTGAATCTATAACATTTGGAAAGAAATGCCTGCTTCCTCTGACCGGGTAGAGTCACTAGGATGTCAGTGTGATAAAGCACATTATAGTGTCTGGCGCAGCAGGCCCTCCGCAACCATTGCTGCGGTCATGTTGCTGAAGGTTTGATCCTGTCCAGGTGATGAGTTTTGGTGGTGTGGACGTATACAGTTCAGTGGCTGTGAGCATAGTTCTGGGTCAGGTAGAATTGAATTTCCTTCTTTACTTATTAACTTCATGACCATGGACAAGTTATTCCACCTCTCTGAGCCTTAGGGAATGCTCCTAATAATACTACAGGAAGCAGTGCTTATTAGGTCTGAGGGATGGGAGTGGTTATGATGTTTAGATGACTAATGGTTCCAGACACATTTGAATGCAATGAAGACTTAAGCATTTGCAACCTTATGTTACAGAATCTGATGACCAGAACTACCGGGTGGAGGCTGTGCACGCGTTGGTGCACAAGCTGCCAGAGAAGAACAGGGAGATGCTGGACATCTTAATAAAGCACCTGGTCAGGTAATTCTCTGACTTGCACCATCCACCTAACTACTCGTTCGACTGTTAAGCTTGTTCATGTCTTTCTAACGTATACGACGGTGGTTTAACATTGCTATTATAATCCAAATCCATTGTGCTTAAAAAGTGATGTGGCAGTTTATTTTTAAGAGATATCTATGTGTGCATCTGTGTATGTTTACAGTATGCCAGTAATTATGTCTTTTTAAGTGTTAAACTAAAAATGATGAAACACATATATGTCAGCTTACAAATATATGAAGAAATATACTGTCCCCGCATCCCCCACCCCCACCTAGTTCTTATAGATGCATTATAAGCTCTAAGTTTAAAGACTGGTTCTCTATGCTATTAGGGTCAACAAGGTTCTGCGAGGTCAGACTGTCAGTAGTAGCTTCCTTCTCCAGATTCATAATATTTCTCAATAGCTGAACATTTTTCTGACTCTTATTTGTTCACCTGTGTATTTAAAAATCTTAATAGGTGGATAGATAGACATTGTATTAGTCAAGTTTCTCCAGAGAAACAGAACCAATAGGATGTTTGTGTGTGTGTGTGTGTGTACATGTACACATAGACGTGTGTGAGCATGTGAGAGACAGAAAGATTGACTGATTGCATGGATCGGCCTGCACAGTTGTGAGTCTGAAATGTGCAAGCTGGGAGGCCGAAGAACCAGGGAAGAGCTGACGTCACATCTTGAACCCGTGGCAGTCTGGAGGTAGAATTCCCTCTTCGTCAGGGGACCTCAGTCCTTTTCTCTTAAGACCATGAACTGGTTGGACAAGGCTTGTCCACATTATGGAGGGTGATCTGCTTTACTCGAAGTTTACTGACTTCAATGTTAATCTCATCTAAAAAAATACCTTCACAGAAACATCTAAAATTATCAGATACCAGTATGAAGTACCATATATCTGGACACTGTGGCCTACCAAATTTGACAAATAAAATTAATCATCACAGATCTGTCTGACTGAGAAACACACACACACACACACACACACACACACACACACACACACACACATATTTAATCCAGAAGTTTGTTTGCCATGTTGCTGGAAACAAAAGTCCAAATTTAGATTTTAAATATAAGAATTCCCTTACTGCCTCATTTAAAAGTAGGGACATTTTCCATCTTAGCACCATTATGCAAAATCAAATGATTAGTTCATCCTCGTTTGCTGCAAGTAGGAACCCAATTTATACTAATTTGAGCCATGCACATTTAAAATAGTGCTACATATTAATAAGTCTCACCTTAACTTGCAGGCTTTGAGATGTGACTCCCCCTCCCACCACATAAGAAGGAAATCCACCAGGAACAGCATCATTCAAGTTCATTGTTAACTACTGCCTAAGGCAACACATTTTAGTTAATAAAGATTCACTGTCCGTGGTCAGAATTAGTCTTGAATTATACTGTTGAATTTTGTAAACTTTTCATGATATTTAGCAACACTGTATTGACAGTCTCTTGCTGTATTCAGACTAATTTTCTAGCAAAGCCTTTTTTTCACTGTACTTTTAAAAGTTGTGTGTCACATAAAATGCTGTTGCTTAATTATCCAGAATGTTAGATAAACATAAGCTTCACCCTTAATGTGAATTTGTGTGGCTTCAATACAGGGAATAACGGGGGTGGGGGGTTATTGGGCCATGGAAGAGTGCTTACAGTTCTGCCCATTCTGTGCCACCATTGCTGGCTCTCTTGAACCTGTAAGAGGTCAGCACCCTTGGACTGAGCAGCATGGGATGTGTGCACATATCACCAGTGACTTAATTAAACTGCGAACAAATAGTAACACTTTCAGTTCCTGTCGTGTGTGGGTGAAGTGATCTGCATCGGTCATTGTTCCAAAGGACCAAAGACTAAAAGACTGATTCCAAATTTGCTCAGAGACATGGTATAGATCGTTACTTCCTTCCTGAGAATCCTTTTGTTTGTCTTTAAACAAAAGTCATCTGTGGTCACATTTTTGACTCTGCCTTTAAATATACAAAAGAGCAATTGGATGTCTGTTACCTACATGAGGCAATAAGGTGCAGAAGTGGCTGAAATGCAGGGTGATCAGGGTCTAAATAGACTCAGTAACCCAATAGAAAAATGGAGGAAAATTCAGTGAAGAGAAAATGGTCATCAAAATCTCCCATCTTCTGAGCAACATAGTTTTCAAAACAGACCAGTTTTTTAAGATTTCCAAATTTATTTCCAATGAGCTTAAAAATAATCACATTCTAGTTTACTACCAGGAACTCTTACACTTTAGCAAGAGTGCCTAAAGCCAGATTAATTACAATTAAGACTCTGTTTTGAGATCATATTTTATTTAATTCATTATTTAATTTTCTCAACCATATAAGGGTTGTTATACTTTATAGATGTGGAAACTGAAGCCTAGGGATATTAAATAAGTTTGCTGACTGTCTCCACTTCCAGGTTGGAGGGGTCCAAATTTTGAATCCAGACAGGCTCACTGCCCTTATATACTAGTATCTTAGATTCTCCAGTTCATAGTAAGCATTGAAGAGATCATATTCGGTTATATAGAAAGGAAACCTGGGATGCAACTCTTCTTATGCTAACCAGGAGCCTTCTTTGCTTGTGTTCTCTTAGGCAGAAAGGAAAAATGTAGTCAGTAGGTCTTCTGCCCTGTGCTAGGAGTTGCGTGGATCCAAAATCCTGGGTTCCCCATCCAGTTTTACTTTTAGTTCTAGAATGTAGTTAGTGATGCATACTTAGAAGTGAACAGAATCTTATTTGTACTGCTTTCTAGAACTTCATATGCTACCAGCCTGGCTGGGAGTAAGATAGAAAACACAGTGCTTAACCTAGAGGACTGGTCAAATGAAAGTGGTTTCCTCTTGAGAATATGTCCAATTTCTAAATTCGTTTATTCATCAAAGTCATCTTTGATGGCTCCTGGGATGACTTTGCTAAAGTCAATAATATCAGAGGCTTTTCATGGCATTTTCAAGCCAGCAGTGATGCCACCACATCTCGTAGTTTTACTGTTTGCCTAGCATAGTGCTAAGGGGGCGCTCAGAAGTTTTGGAGGGATGGAAGGATGGATGGATGGATGGATGGAAGGATGAAAGGATGGATGGATGGATGAAAGGATGGAAGGATGGATGGATGGATGGATGGATGGATGGATGGATGGATGGATGGATGGAAGGATGGATGGATGGATGGATAGAAGGATGAAAGGATGGATGGAAGGATGGATGGATGGATGGAATGATGGATGGATGGATGGATGGATGATGGATGGATGAAAGGATGGATGAAAGGATGGAAGGATGGATGGATGGAAGGATGGATGGATGGAAGGATGAAAGGATGGATGGATGGATGAAAGGATGGGAGGATAGATGGATGGATGGAAGGATGAATGGATGGATGGATGGAAGGATGGATGGATGGATGAAAGGATGGATGGATGGATGGATGGAAGGATGGATGAAAGGATGGAAGGATGGATGGGTGGAAGGATGAATGGATGGATGGATGGAAGGATGGATGGATGGATGGATGGATGGATGGAAGGATGGATGGAAGGATGGAATGGATGGATGGATGGAATGATGGATGGATGGATGGATGGATGGATGGATGGATGGATGGATGGATGGAAGGATGGATGGATGGATGGATGGAATGGTGGATGGATGGATGGATGGATGGATGGATGGATGGGTGGATGGATGGATGAAAGGATGGAAGGAATGAATGGAGGATGGAAACATGCATTGGCCCAGCTGTCCTATGTGGGAGCTCAAGGAAGCCCTTTTATTACATTCATGAGACCTGAACTGAAGTAACATCTCTGTCCCTAATTTGCCGTGACCTGGAGTACATCATTTTTGCTTCAGAAACTTCAGGTTTTTAAACCTGCACAGTAGGAAAAACTGACTTCCTGGGAGGATTAAATCAATATCTAAAAATATCTTGGAGTAGGTTCTCAATAATATGTTTGGTGAATCTGAATGTAATTCCACCTAGTCTACTCTTAACCATCTGGTCTAAAAGAAGTATAGTACTCTCAAAAATACCAAATAACTGATCATCTCTAGGGTGATTGTATTCAATTTAGGATACCAAGACTTCTTCATCAAAAGTTTAACTTTTACAATTATGTCTAAACTGAGCTAATGTTAACTTTTTATATCTTTGTAGGCTATACCCACTAATAATGATTGGGAGTGACCCAATCTGAGTATTTGGAAAAATGAGCATATGTTGCATATTTCATATTTTATTTATGCCAGGAATTTGGTAGATAAGAACATTTCACAGTTTTCGAACATGAAGATTTAATTTTATTTTTTTGCCCTTATTTGCAGAGTATCACTACATAGCCAACAGAATCTCATGACGGTCTCAAACCTTGGGGTCATATTTGGCCCGACTCTGATGAGAGCGCAGGAGGAAACCGTGGCCGCTATGATGAATATCAAATTCCAGAATATTGTGGTTGAGATCCTAATAGAGCACTACGAAAAGGTAAGCTGGATTCTCATGTGCCAGCATCCGATTTTGTATCTAGCTTTTAAGAAGTAACATTGCGTTTGTATCATCTGTGAGCTTTACATTGTGATCTCTGATTCCTATAAAGGGTCATCTTACAAATTTGTACGAATTACTTTTTTGTGAGGACTTCGATTTTTCTTATTTAGTTTTTAAGTGCTTCTCAAAATCTCGGTAGATGGTTTCCTTTCCTTCTACATCATTTACTTTTCAGGGGTTTTCTACTCTAGCATTTATGTAATCAGCGTTTTGCTCATTTTCAGAGAGTACTTTAGAATCACTTCGTAGTTAAGTCTATCTAAACGTTTTTACTCTGTCGGGAATTAGATTCTTCATTATTCAGCACAGGTAATACTCAAAACAAAAGTCAGGTAACAGTCTTGAAGTCTTCTCTATATCCAGTCCCAAAGGAGGATTTTTTTTTTTAAATAGTGAAATCTTAGGATAACTGGAAATTAGGAAAGCCATATTGATTGGGTTATTAAGCAACTCCAGCCATTGAAGGTCTAAATATTTGTGATCCATTTATGTCGGATCTGGTTGTATGAGAGAAGGGCTGTGTCCCTGTCCTTCCCCCGGTTCCTTCCAAATGCTTGGAGAAGAATATCTTTAGTGCCCACCTAAGGTTGCAAGCGCTCCTGCAACCTGAGAACACCCGGCTGCCATCCCGGAGCTGTGCTCAGACCTCCACCTGCGGCCTGTCACAGTCCTCGACAGTTCAGGGCCAACGGCATGAGAGCACCTTCTCCTCGGAAGCGGAAGCGAGGGGCTGCTCGGCTGGGGAAATGGTACTGAATGAACCCCTTCCCCTCAGGTTGTGATGAGCGTGAAGGGGAAAGAGATTATCACAGTAAAAAGAATCAGTGGGCCTTGACATAGACATTTATTCACATCTGAAAGCTTTCTTAAAATTATTGGAAAATCTCCTGAATTTCACTGTTGGAGAATGGGGAGAACGTAAAAGACATCCAGAGAAGAAACATCACTTGGTGCGAATGGAAAAGAAAGTTCTACTTGCTCTAGGATACTTCTGTTTTGCATCAAGCACCTCTTGCTGTGCAAAGGATCGAGTAGCATAGAGTGCTAGGATTATTTAGCAACTCAAAACTTATTTTATGATCAAAGTGGCAGTTTCACCCTTTTACTGACCTCAGTCCATTTTTCTTCTACGTAGATCTTTCATACTGCCCCAGATCCAAACATTCCTCTTCCTCAGCCTCAGTCTCGATCTGGATCCCGCAGGACTCGAGCGATCTGCCTCTCCACAGGCTCCCGGAAGCCCAGGGGGAGGTATACCCCATGCTTGGCAGAACCCGACAGTAAGTGCGGCAGCCTTAGGCAGATGTACCTCACCCATGGTAACTCTGTAGGAAGAGATGTTCTTACTGGGGCTGCCTGCCCAATACCTGCCCTCCCACCTGTGCCAACCCTTCTAACATTTATATATTCTCTATCAGTGTAGTTGCAAGGTACTCGGACAAGCAAACTCATTACTGCTACAAAGAAAAAAAATAGTTAGCTCACTGCCCTTTCTTGTGCATCTGTGATTAAGTACGCCGGGTGCTGTGTGGCGGTTTTGTCCTGTTGTCGAAGTGGCAGAGAAGAAAGCAAGAGAAAGTCTGGCTGAAGCAGTCATTTTCTTTCCTCTTTTTACATTATGTTCTCAAAGCATCATCTCTTGGGTATCAAAGTGTCTGAAAGAGAGAAAAAGAGAAAGAAACCGCACCGCGTGTTATCATAGCTTAACTGTTCTGAGCCAAGCCCCTGATGAAGGAGGTCACAACTTGAGCCCATAGCTGGGGTTTCACTGGAGCCGTCTGCACTTTATTTCATACACATTAAGCTCCCCAATTTTGTCTCACAACCAGTATTTAATAGAAAACTCTAATTTTTAGTGTAAGATATATTTGAATACTTTATTACAGTTTTTCTGATTTCTCCAGACACTTTACTTTAGAAACATTAAAGATATAAATCCAGTTAAATAGCTAGTTTCTTAGGTCACTATATTCTTAGCAGGAAGAGGGAAAAGGCCTTTCTTTGAAAACTGTGAGCAGCTGGTAATCTGCTGCTGAGACTTCCTGGTACTTTTGAATGAAGGAGAACTCAGATGCATCGTAACTCAGAATCACCTAAGGTCAGAAAAGTAAAGGAAGGCAGAAATATGTCTTTAATATCCTCCCTTCCACTGATTTCCTGTAATATCATCAGGGAATCTTAGTTCTCTTATGAGTCCTGTTTCAGCAGCAAATTTTGTCTTAAGTCAGCCCACTCATGCTTCAAGAAGTAACCTTATCACACAAGGGCAGGGAACACCTACAACCTGCTTGAGTGGTAGTGGAAAATGCAGTCAGATGTGAATTTTAAAGCCGCACCACCGTTCGGTGGGGCCGGAGGCACAGGTGAGTCGGCGGCTGGCGGGGTTTGGGTGGCGCTGCTCTCAGCAAGGCACTGCGGGTCTCTCTCCCCCTGCCCAGGCGACTCGTACAGCAGCAGTGCGGACAGCACGCCCATGGGGAGCATCGAGTCGCTGTCCTCTCACTGCTCTGAACAGAACAGCGCGACAAAGCCGGCCTCCTGCCAGCCCAGGGAGAAATCGGGAGGGATTCCTTGGATTGTATCCCCTTCCCCTTCCAATGGACAGAAAAGTCTGGGTCTCTGGACAGCTAGTCCTGAGTCAAGTTCTAGAGAAGACGCAGCCAAGACAGATGCAGAGTCAGATTGCCAGAGCGTGGCATCCGTCACCAGCCGGGGGGATGTCTCCCCACCCATAGGCCTGGCCAAGACGGGGCCTCATGGGCTCTCAGGGCTGAAGAGAGCCTCTGCCTCCTCGCTGAGATCCATCTCTGCAGCTGAAGGTGAGCCAGAGCGGAGCTGCTGCAGGCTGTCATTGTCTCGTGTGCTTACTGCATTACTCAGCATGACTAAGCAGGGAAAAGTTCACAGTAAAGGGACTAACAATGCTTCTCTGCACTGTTCCTGAGCTAGGAGTTTTAAAACTCCTGTGCACTGTGACTGTTTTCCTAGATCTTTCCATCTCTGGGAGGTGATGTCTTTGTAATTACTGTAGATTGTGGTCACCCTGAGTGATGGCTGCTGTGCTCAAAGAACATTCTGTACCTTCTCATTTGGGCTCAGAGAAAAATGCTTCCTTTTGTTACACGCATGTACTCTGGTATTGCTTTAATTTAGTCTTATAGCATCTTGCCTGTTTTCTTCGGCTGGCTTTTTAGGAAACAAGAGCTACAGTGGATCCATTCAAAGCTTAACTTCCATAGGTTCCAAAGAGACATCCAGAGCCCCACCGAACCCAGACCTGCCTCCAAAAATGTGCAGGAGGTTAAGACTGGACACTGCCTCAAGCAATGGCTACCAGCGACCTGGCTCCATGTAAGTGATGGACAGTTTGTTTTTGCTTTGTCTCCCAGGAGTGCACAGGGGTTGAGTGTGTCCAGAAGAGCCCTTCAAAGCCCCATAGCTGAATGCATCCTCTGTAGAGTGGGTACAGCCAACCTGGGCAGGACCTGTCCTCTTCTATAAGTGACGTGCAAGTTCGAGTGAACTTGAGATGTGTGTAAACAATCTCATGGGTGACACTTCAAGCAGAGCTGTACTTAATTTAAGGACACAGAAGTAAACATACAGTAGCTTTGAGCTTTGAAATGAAACACCTCTGTATGAAAACTAAACACCTACCTCTTTGCCGGGGAGGCTGCCCAGATCCCAGCTGCCCTCTCTCTGTTAGAAATCCAACTGCTTTATGGCTGGTGAGGGTCGGTTTCTCTCTTCTTGGTCACATCTCTCCCCTACCAGAGCGCTCACTGATTTAAACAGACTCACAGGACAAGGAGCATGAAAAGCAAGACGGATATACTCTAATCAAAGGAAGTGACCCGAAGTGCAGAGGCTGTTAAGGTAGTTCCTGTAGACTATACACCTACCTGGCAGGGTACATAGGCGTGAACAGAAAGGGGACACGGGGGAGAAAATGGGAACCTGGAAAAACATAAAAGCAAAATCCAAAGAAGAAAGTTTTTTTCCTTTTCGTTTTATTTTCCTGACTTTTGCTGAGCTTTTCCAAATGGTCCTCGAGCTGCTCCTGGGCACCTCTGCATATGTTCTCTCATCAGAGGTCCACAGTAGCCTTCTGCACTGGGTTATAGAAAACTTCATTTTAGAGATGTTGAGAACTAATACTTGAAAAGTTAAAAACCAGGCCACATCTACTCAGCTAGTAGTGGCAGAGCTGGGATTCCAACCCAGGTTCTCTAACTTGCTATTTCTGTCATACCATGCCCATTTTTAGTATGGTGGTATTCCTGGTATCTTAATTATTCACTGAAAGTCCAGTAAAGCATTTTACTAAGCCTCTTCCTATAGGAACAGTGTCTTAAATTCATTTGTTCATCCCTTTCTTCGACAAGAACCTTTTGTTTCAGAGTATGTTTAATATATGTTTTCTTTCTTGGTTAGAAAGTCATCTACCCCAGTATGGACAAAAGTATTTGAAAAAACATCTCCTCTCCTGTGTGTAGTTCTAGCTATGAACGGAAATTAAATTTTAAGCCAATATGACCAGGGAGATGGGAGAATATGAACTCCATCCTTTGTGAGGGAACGAGAAGAACTTCTGTTTTGTGATGGGGCTATTCGTTAAAGTAGAAATTAAACTTGAGAGAGTGTATGTTCTGTGTCAGGTGTGAACTGAGCCTTCAGGCTATCGAACGGCTTGGCTCTGGGAGACAAGTTTGTCAATAAAGAAATAGAGATTTTGAAAACCTAGTTTAAAACATCGCTCAAGGGATTTGATATTCCCTTCTAGCAAAAAGTGAAACTTCTGATGACCTCGAGAGCCTTAGTTTTCTTTTTACCTTGCGCGAAAGTCTTACCTTTTCATAGACCGTCCTCTTCCCTCCCCATGATATGAAACAAGATTTGAATCCACAAATTTTGAATCGACAGATTTATGTATTGGCCATATTTTCAGAGTCCTCTCTTTTTACTTTATAGGAATTGTGTTCAAATACTTCTTAAAAATTCAAGTAACTTTAGAATTAGTTTTGTCTTAGCTGTCAGAATGGACAACAGTTTTTCTTTTATCTTGTTTATTTAATTCTTCCCTTTTGATTCCACAAGACTCAATAACATCACTTCCAGGAGCAAAGAGAGAAGAAAAAATGTTCAGTTGTACTGTTCCCACGGTTTTCTGAGATAGAGAAGATGACAGTAAGGTCCCCAGAGGAGGTCACTGTAGGTTTATTATGATCTGGTACTCGGGGGCTGGAAACTCGATCTTCCAGAGTAAAACTTAAGACAATTAAAATTTAGGTCAAATTGTGTTGACCATTCTTAACTAATCATTTTTGTTTGAGTTAACCGTTAACCTTGAATTTCACTGTAAGCTGAATGATTTTCTGGTTGATTTTAATAAAACTTGCATTTTAAAATTATTTTTCAGTGTGGCAGCAAAAGCCCAGTTGTTTGAAAATGTTGGTTCACTTAAGCCAGTTTCTCCCGGGCGGTAAGTTCTCAAAACCCTTAAAAAAAAATTTTTTAAAAAAAGGAAAAAGAAAAATGACATTGTTGCCTGTGTTGAGAAGGCAGGTCATCTTTGACAACTCTGCCCCTCAAATCTGCAGATGGTCAAATCCATGTCCACTGTCTCTTTCCAGGGAAAAAGTCATGACTAAACAGCACTTAGCATCTCAGATCTTTACAGCAATGCCTCATTTGCTAAAATCTTCACAGAGGAAGTGTTCTAAACAGCTTTTCTAAAAGACACGACCTGCTATAATCCTTTGCATACCAGAGACCCCTTGGATGATAGTTTACGGAATTTTTTCAGAAGTATATTCTTGACTTTAAAGAGTTATAGAACTTTTTCTGCAAGAAACTTCCTGAAGATCTGTTAAAAATATGCTTGTTCTAAATGGCCAGTATAGCGCTGTAGAGCTGATTGCATCTGGCAGCTGTTTTTGTTTTTGTTTTTGTTTTTGTTTTTGTTTTGAGTACAATACATCATTCAGGGTTTCTGGATTTTACCTCCATTCCATTGTTAAAAGGATGCGAATTGCTACATCTTGCTGCTATTAATGCACTTGCTTCTAGGGGTCCTTCCTCTTCTGTTCCAAATTAATTCTCATCTGCAATGGGCTTTGTTTTTTAATTTGAATATGTTTAAAATAATAGAATTTTTTTAGTATTTTGATATTTCTGATATAACTATATATTTATTTTAACCTTCATCAACTAGTACAGGTGGACATTCAATAAATGATTATTTGAAAGAGTATTACAAATGAGAGCGCTTGAAGAACAAACCTTGATTTTTTTTTTTTTTCACTTGGAGGTAACGACAGTTTTGAACTCCGATGTCTGGATAATTAAGCCTGTGATGTAATGGCATCACATAATTGAAGTATTGCTATATGGTTCTTTTAAAAGTATCCAACTATAGAATTTTTATCATCTTTGTAAAATTATGAGGACGTTTTCAGTAACATTGATTAAACATTGATGCAACATTGGGCCTGTGCTAGTTGCTAAAGATAGCAATGACCTTGAAATTCCAGCTTTTTTCCAAAGCGTAATGAATTAGTGTTTTTAACTACACAGAAGTAGATCCATTTTGGTATCTTACCAGGCCAATGGTCAATGCATCACTTTTGTAATAGCAGATCCCAGAGTACTTGTGTACACCTTACCCTCTCTGTCCATAGCATTTTTACCTTCTTTTTTATCAAGATATGATGTAAAGTAGGCACTGTGCATGTCAGAGAAAACGTCATTTCTCTGAAACTCAACTTTTTTAGTCTTTAGTGTAAGGGATTTAACCTTGCTACTTAGTATCTGTCTTGCTGTGTGGCTGAATTAATCCACTAGATGGAGCTCTTTTATTAGGAAGTTCTGCACAATCTATTAAGGACTCAAGAACTGTAATCAGAGAATCCTTTAACAGCTTTAAGAAAGCAAGTTGTTAATGAAGTAGATCAGAACGCTGACATATAATAGATATACTCCTGTGTTCAACAGTCAAATTCTAAATACTCTAAATCCACTTCTAATGGGCTGTCAGCATAAATTTAGAGCTCCCTCAGGGGCACAGCGGACCTTTCGGTCTCCTGTCAGCCACTGTACGGCACTTGCTGATGGTGTAGCTTTTCACCCAGAGGTAAGCACAGTGGACACCAGTGTCAGACAGACTCACATTCAGAGTCTTGGCCCACCACTTCCTGGTTGTACTAACCGTAGAGATATTTAAACTGTTATAAAGGTACATAGTGATATATTTGAAGTACATGGTAAGTTCTCTGTGGACGGTCTCTACAGTAATAACTATTATTGTCATGATTATTGTGGAAACTGCTTAAGATAGTCAAGCCTTTAATTACTACATCAATAACATTTAGTCACTAACTCTTAACAGCCACCGGATGCTCTTTTGTATCATTAAATACAAGTGAACAACAGATACAGTCGAGGGTATTTCCCTTGCAAATTTCCTACAGTGCCTATTTCATTTTCCTTCTGGGAGCTCAGGGTTACAACTGAAATGGACCTTGTGGGGCGATAGAGCCAGCAGTGGGTAGTGGGAGGGCTTTGGGGAGGAGGCTGACCGGGAGATCACAGTAAATGGCCTTCAGCCCAGAAAGATTAACACCTCTGGGAACCACTGAAGGCCCTGAGAGTCACTGAACAAAGGGGGATCTAATCAGTGATCACTTGAACAGGAAGTTCAGGCTTTTCTAGGAGGTTCTGAAGGGGTGAGAACAGTTAACCATTTAGGACGGAACCGGTGAGATTTGAAGGGCCTTGATTGGGGCGATAGCAAAGGCAGGACAGGCCACGAGGAGACGCATATGGACAGGAAGATTCCCAGTATTTGAGACTGAGTGTCAGAAAGGACAGTAATTTAACTTTTGATCTCAAGTTCTGAGTACATGGGGTGGAAAGGAAAGTTTGGGCCATAATATTTGAAGAGTCTGAGGAACATTGAGAGGCAGTTAGAAATGTGCAGCTGGAACCAGGGAGGGCGTGGAGTCTGGTGCCATTTGAGAGCTTTCTGCATGGCGTTTACACTGCATAGAGATGAGGGGAACCAGCGAGGGGGCTTCCTGAATGGAGAAAATTTTTTAAATGACTGTGCATTGATCTTTGGAAAACAGTTTTATTTAAGGGTCAGGAAAAGAAGAATGTGAAAGACTGAGCAGGAGAAAGCATGGTTTGTCATTGTGGTAGAAACAAAAACATCAAGGAGGTCATTAGAGAGGAGCACAGGCCTTGACCTCTGATGTCGCTGGAGATCTTCAGGGAAGCAGGTTCCGTGGAGTAAGAGGGGCCGCTCTGCAAGGGAACTTCACTGTAAGATTCGTTAAAATGAAGATGCCTGAGTTTTTCCAGGACTTGTAAACCATAATATCTGAGACAGCAGCCTAGAGAACATGTGTTTTTGACAACCTCCCCAAAGGATTTTTATGTACCAAAAAAAAAATGTTTTCAGAACCACTGGAATAGAGAAAAATGCCACAGTACCTAGCAGATTCCTAAGCAGAAAATTGTTACCTCTGAAGCTTTTCTCTTGGGTTTTATACTCGGGCAGAGGTAAAGATCCACTTTAAAGTAATATAATTTAGGCAAGCTATACATGTATCTTCTCAAGGTTCATTTGAGAAGCGCTTGAAATTAAGAGAATTGAGTGCCTAGCTCATTATATAGGTAATCAAATATTGCTGTTATCATAATATAAAACGAGTATTTTACTTATAATTGCAAAGCACCAAGACAGAGCTCAACAAGATTGTCCTGTCCTGTGAATTTGAGTGTTAAGAAGACTGTAGGTCCCTGGCTTATGGCACAATGACACCTGAAAGGTACACATGAGGTAAAGTGCTATGACACAGTAAGGTAGACCAAAGAAGCCATGATTTTTTGGAAAAAAAGAAAAACTTAACATTTTCTTCTTTTAGAGACTGTAGAAAATGCTAATCAACTAAAGTGAGTTAACACCACGTCTAATTCCATCACCCGAAGATAACCACTGTTAACGCTTTGGTGCACAGCCTTTTAAATTCTTCTGTGGTGGTGGTTCTCGAACTTTCTGGTTTCAGAACATCTTTATACACCTAAAAAAGAAATCACTGAGGACCTCCAAAAAGCTTTGGTTTGTAAGTTATAGTGTATGGGATTTTTAAATGGATAAACTTAAAAAATGTTTGAGTTTATCTAAAATAAGAATGAGTTCACGCAACTAAAGGATGCTAATAGCAACATTTTGTTATTAGAAGACACAGTTGTGTTTATTCACTCTTATTAACAGTCAACAAATTATCAATAACAGATGCATTTTTTTTCCCCAGTGATTTTAAGGTTTTACCAATTATAGTCCAGTGAATCACCAGAAATGTACTAGATCATGAGTCGGGAAATGCCGGTTCTAGCCTGATGCCTGCCATAACTTTAATTTCTCCTGGCCTTCATTCCTATATAAAGCAGACCAAGGAAATAGGTGTTTCCTTTCAAAATCCAAACTTATGTGACCCAAGTCTCCTGGACGGTCACAAGTCCTCTAGCACACAGAGGCCATCCTTCTCTGTAAAACCAAGTCAGGTGGTTTATGCGTCTACCCCCTGGTCATGGAGGGTCCGGCTGCCCCACCTCTTCGCTCTTCCAAACACCACATTTCTAATGCATTTAAGACGAGAGGAGTTGTTTTGAATCCACTCATGAGCCAGGCCACGCGGAAGCCACTCTGTGCTGTTGCCAGGCAGCCCACGTGGTGCACTCTGCTTCCATCCCTAATGATGATGCTGGGTCTTGGGAGCCCAGGAACTTCTCTGCCTTTATCCCACCAAGGCACCGGCAGTGCAATAACAACAGCACACCCCTTTACATAGGAGCGTACATCACAAGTTTTAGGAAAATTATTTTCTAAAATAAAGGGAGTTGCATTATTTTACATTTTTGCAGATCTGTTTAATATTTGAAAGTAAGTAGATTCTCATTCACATTCCATTGGCTCTCAGAGCAGTGTCCTCTCAGGGTCCCCATCCAGGTCTCCCTTCACTGTACTTTGAAAATCACTCCTGTGGTAAACCCAGGGAAAGAACCGTGCAGAGGGAACTCACTCTCTTGTTCCAGCTTTAACTCAGTTCTTTAGCATTGAGGCCTCCAGTACTCAGATATCCAAACAGGAAACGGCCAGTATTTGTTAGCAAAAACCTAAGAAAGGGACATGTGACTAATCTTAAGAAATCTCCAGCCAGGGACTAAGAAGTAAATGCAGTGTTTACTGTACATAGTAAACAGTCATGGACAACTTCGGGGTTTGCCATGGACACGTTTCCTGTGAACACTTTGCCTTCCATGCTAATACTGTTTCATGTTGCGTGTTCTTCTCCAGCACTATTTCAGGTAGCAGCTTCAGACCTCTTTGGATTGGTGTATTTTATTTACTAAATCCTCTACTGATGCACACTTGCATTGTTGTGGGTTTTTTTATTGTTTTTAGCTTTTTTATCTGTTACTTCTTTGGCATCTTTTAAATTATACCTGAGTGCATTTCTATTCCCTTCAGAAGTGAAATTCTCAGCGTACAAAAAGGGCGTGTGTATCATTGTTAAGTGGCCCTCCAGAGAACATTACATCAATTTTGATTTGGTGAATTTTTTTATTTTGCTGATGAGTAAGATAAGCATTACTGATTTTGCACACCGACTCCATCAAACCTTTGTAAGTCTACTCATCAGCTTTAGACAGGATTTAGAATTAGAAATAGCCTTGTAAACAGACCGTCTTCCAGATGATAAGGGAGGAAATGGCTTTCATCTGTTATCTTACTTTCCCATGCAATAAGAAACAGGATTTTCAAAATCCTTTCCAAAGGATATTAGAATCATTTCTGCAGAGAGACTCAGTAGGTGACAGGGTTATTGTTATATCTTCAGTGTACCAAGGCAGTAAAAAGAGAAAGCATTAGCACCTTTAGAGAAAACTCCACTGGCACAGAAGTCTACACTACATCATCAAAGCTGTCTGCTGGGTTAACACCTGTAGTTAGAGATCTCAGCAGAAGAAAAAGTCATGCCAGATATTGTGCTGTGTACTTTGGACACATTTCACAATATCCATTTATTTAGTGAAATAATCTTACATGCCTCCCCCCACCATCCAGTCCTAAAAAATACTACAAGGAGAACATTCATGTCTGAAATAATAATAAAAATAGTTTGGATGCATTTTAAAGTGTAATTCAAAAATTACATATCATTGCAAGAGTTATATGTTAATCATTTCTATGCATTTCTCCATTTAATAATTCAAAGCACTAAGAATATTTATCAGAAGGAATTGTTGCTGTTAGACAATCTGATATTTTGAAAAATCTAGAGATTTTTAGGGAAATGGCTCTGCAACCATTAGATCAAATGATTAATCTTGGCTAGAAGGTTTATAGAAAAGACTAATATTCTTCCTAGTTAAGATTACTGTAGTCGGATTCTTAGAAGTCTCCACAATTTGGTGGTATTTTCTTCCGTCCCCTCCCCTCCCCTTCCCATGCCCACCAGTAACCCAAGTGCGGGCACTCACATACACGCGTGCATGCACACCCGCCTGCACATGTTCTTTAGCATAAAGCCTTTTCCTTCTCTAGCTCCCTCCACTTCAGTCCTTCCTTAGACCATGGTGCACTGGGAACTGGTGCTGTGTGAGCTAATAGTCATTCCTAAGCCCGACTGCTGCAGGATCTCCTAGCAGACTTTCTGCAAGTTCACCCTGAGACTCACCTCACATGGAAGAGGCTCCAGGGGCAGGGCCATGGTTTTCCTCTGTAAGCTTCCAGTCTCCCGATAGCCGCTTGGGAACCCAGTTTAAGCGACCTAGCGTCATTCTGAAAGTGTAACAAGGAGACCCAGACTGTAGTTCCAACAGGGAAATGAAACCACAGTGTGACATGGCTGCCTTGAGAGAGCTGCAGACGGGAAGTACTGCGGATGCTTCTTTGACCATCTGGGATCTTAGAGAGGAAAGGCAATCAAATCTTTAAAGGAATTTATCATATAGAAAAAAAGCCCAGAGCATCTACCCTATTTTCCCACTCACTCATTCAGCAGGTATTTACTGAGTTACTACTAAACATCAGGCATCATTCATGGAGTTTACATTCTAGTTGGGGGATGGGGAGTGGGAAGATAGTAGAAATATCAATAATGACAGCAGAAAACCCAGACATTAATATCATGCACAACTAAAACAGGAGAATGTGATCTTCACCCAGGTGGCCATTTCAGAGCATGTGGTTAGGGGGGTCCTGGCTTCAGTGAAACTCAGGAAGTTTAAGATGGACTAGAAATGCATAGCCATGGGAAGCCCGAGGACAACTTCCCGTGCAAGGCCCAGCAAACCCCGAGGAGGCATGAGCTTGACATGTGAGGAGGAAGAGAGGGCCGGTGTGAATGGAGGATGGTGGGTAAGCCGGGCAGGAACGGGAGAAGCAGGAGGTGCTCACAGGCCCCTGGCTGCATGCTGTGGAGGCTATAGAGTCAGAAACCAGTGGAAGGGATGTGTTCTGGGAAATGACGTTATCCTCATGTGACCATCAGAACCTTTTCAAGCTGCCCTCTGGCTGCCCTGCACAGAATGGATCACAAAGGGTTAGAAGAAGCCCAGAAGATTTGGGAAGTTAGGAAACCGTTCAGTGAGCCATGCCAGAAGCCACTGTGGCCGGGACTCCGCTTGTGGCCAAGCTGGGGAGAAGTAGGTGGAGTCAGGCTGAGTCGCGCATCTTCCCCGGGGTAGCTGGGTGCTGCCAAGTAGATGGAAGTCGACTGGAGACTAGAAGAGCAGCCTCAGAACGAAATAGTTTCTTAATGTTAGCTCAGGTGTTTTTAAGTAGATCTCATATAAAACTCTGAAATTCTGGCTTCTCTTAAAAAACACGATCTGGCTGCGCTGAGCCCGAATTCTCATATGGTAGCATGTTGGGAGTTGAGCGCTCGCCTCCTGTTTTGGGCAATGAGTATACCCTCTGGTTTGCAGAGCCTCCACCCGTCACCATTGTCTCCCTTGCAGCGAGGCGGTTGTTGATTGCCATTTACCATCAGTTTGTTCTGCTGTTGTTCTTACATCATGCCTATTTAGTTTATTTGCCATACCCTACAGACATTTTCATTTGGGGGTCTCTCATCTGGTATTCTGAAATGATAGCAGCAAAGAACACAAGCCTTAGGGTACCTGTGAACCTGAGTATGGCTGCAAGAGTAGCCTGTCGAGCAGCCTACTAACGTATGAAACAGTCTTTAAAATCAACTTGTTCTGGTTGTTATAAGCCAGGTCGTCACCCTGGGGGGCATTGTCTGGAAACACAAGAAGGGCTCGGTGTACTGTCAATGTTTGATTTCTCGATCTGGTTACACAAGTGTATTCAGATTTTGAAAAGTGTGCTTATACACACTTACATCGCCCTCGATATTAATAGTCCAAATTTCAACTAAAAACCGGTAACAGTTTTTTAAGAATAGTTGGGAATATAAATATACTTGAGGTGAGTGTTGTGGGTTTCACACAATTGTCTTTTATTCTTTCAGCCAAGCCAAAGCCATGTACTCCTGCAAAGCGGAGCACAGCCATGAGCTCTCCTTCCCACAGGGGGCGGTGTTTTCTAACGGTAAGACCACCCAGCCCCCCTTCCCCAGTTTCCTTTGCTTTAAGTTTGTCATTGGGAGGATGAAGGAGTAGTGTAAGGATCAGAATCTAAAGTAGAAGCCAGGAGACTCAGAATCGAGTCCAGGTCCTGCCTCACATAAGCTGCACAACAGAACACGTCCCTCGGGAGCCCAGTTTCCTCCAGAGAGAATTACATGAATGCAGAGGACTTCTTCCAGCTTTAAAGGTGCTTTGATATTGTTTTGCACCTTGAATGTATGCATGCAACCTGATGTGGATTTTTACCCATTTGTGTGTATAGTTATTTGAAACGAATTTTGACAAAGTGACATGTACTTATTTATTTTTTTGCCAGTGTACCCATCAGTGGAACCAGGATGGTTGAAGGCAACTTATGAAGGCAAAACAGGACTAGTTCCAGAAAATTATGTTGTCTTCCTCTAATGCTACTTAGTGGATGGCAGAATCTTCATGGTATCCATGGAAACAAATAAGTGCTCTGATTTTATCTGACACAGATACGGGATTAGCCCACTAAATGAAAATAGTCAATTTCTAATAAGTTCAACACCAGGAGATTATGGAGCTCCCTAGTAATGGAAAAGAAAAAGGTTAAATTGTTTGCCATTTTTTTACTTTTTTTGGGGGGGGGGGGGGGGGTCCTTATTTTAAAATCTTGTCTTTTTTTAAGTAACTTAACCATTGCGTCTCCCATAACAATTGTAGTATCTGAAATACTGTGTACTCTATCCCAGACATTTGGAAACGAGAAATCTGCCATAAGGATTTTGAGATCTCCCTCACTGCCTGGCATTCTCTGCAGAACTTTCAAATCATTACTTAAAAAATGTAATTTAAATCATTCATTTATTTTTTTTCTTGAAAAGATACTGTTTCTATATATAGGATTGTTTTGCTGGTCCTAAACATTTCAAGGAAATAAGTTTTGTTTTTCTTTTTAACATAAGTTTGTTTACCACGTAGATGATAATATTCAAAAGCAATAATGTATATGATGCCTGTAAATGAAGCCAAATTAAGTCATACACTGATTACACTGTAAACATGCCAGCCAGCATTCCAGACACCTTCCATGGACTGAGGGCAAGGATCAGAAAACTGTTTCTGCTAAAGACCTAAGAGTAAATATTTGGGGCTTTGCAGGCCCTGTAGTCTCCATCACAGTATTAAATTCTACCACTGTAGCAAAAATCACCCATAGACAATAAGTAAACAAGTGAGCATGGCTCTGTACCAATACAACTTTATTTATGGACCCTGAAATCTGAAAATCATGTAACTACCACATGTCATGAAATATTATGGTTCTTTTACTTTTTCAAATCCATTAAAAAATATAAATGTTTTTATTTGATGGGCTGTGCACAAACAGGTGGTAAGCCAGATTTGACTCATGGGGTCATGGTTTGCTGACCCTTGATTTAGGCAATGTGTAAAATTATCTATGTAACGGGGGGATTTTGTGAAATGTTACCACATGAACATATAAATATTGATAAATCGTGAACACACACCCTCTCCTAGTAACATTATAGTGGTATCACAAAGGTATAATTACAATAATAGGAAAACAGTATAAAAGTACAGTATAAAGGCATACAACTTAAATTTTACTTGTAACACTAAAGTATCAAAGTATTTTATTAATATCTGATTTCAGCTTTTGAGAAAGTCCTCTATAAATGATAAAAGACATTTTAAGACACAAATGGAAAAGCTATGCCTTTAAAAGTCTATGCTTAGTTGCAATAGAATCTAAACATAAAGGTACAGAATTTTTAAGTTATTTTGAACAGCAAACTTTAAAATGGTCTCGTTATCTTTAGCAGAAATAAAATCTGTATATGATTTTCTATTATGCCTTTCAATTTACAGCCTTTATTAAGAATTTCACTGAATTTGTAGAGCCTAGAAACAGGTATTTACTACCCACTTATATAAACCATCGGCATCTGGTCATGCAGCAACCATCACTTCTATTTTTATCTCAGTCGTTCTAAGGTATTATTTCTATAAATATCTGCATGTGGCAAAAAGCCTTTTTTCTCAAGATCCCAAGAAGCTGGTGAGCTGTCGTTGACTTGGGCCGTGGTATTTTACCTGTTACTTCGGAGGTCTCCACTGTACGCACACTCAGGTATTGACTGTATAAAACTCTTTTTATGTGATATAGCCTGTAATCTCAGTATCTATTACTTTAAATGAATGTTCCTAGAATTAGCAGATTAAATTATAGGCACACACATACATAAGCATGCCTTGGAGCATTTATGTTTTTAAAAATGGAATACTGGGTTAGGACTTGAAAGCTAGAGAGAACAACAGTAGGCAGAGTCCGAACCAGACATAAAAGGAGTGGAAAATATTTAATGTTATAAAAATTAGTAATATAATGAAGAACTATGGTAAATGTCTTTTTCTTTTACCTCTTGATCTTCGAATACTACAATCGGACGTTGCTAGAGATTGTAGGTCTCTAGCTCCTCGGTGGCCCTTGGTAGTACGGCTGACACCCTGACAACCTTCTGCTGGAACGGAAGGCAGTTCTTCAACGTACCAGTCCCTTAGTCTGAAGTTAAAACACCCTCAGCTAAAACACCCTTGCCATCATCTGGCGTCCTTCTACATTAGAACCTCTTAAGGCAAATTGATTTTCTTTCCAAGACCAACTTGACTCCAGAGAGAGAGTCAGCATTCTACTTCATTTGCCGCTGCATAAAGAAATCTCAACCTTCGTTTTATTTTAATAAAGAGCAGAGTGTTCCTGCCTCCGAGTTGTTTGTGAGCTAATTTCCCTGCTGCTTAGTGAGGACTGAGCGCTTCGCTGTATCGGACACGGGTGAGAAGCCCAGTTCTCCTTCCTGGTGGGAGGCATGTATGGTGCCGGGACCACTGTGGCCCCTTGGGAAACAAACCAACACAAGTGCCTTGCCGAGGGTTCTTTCGTATGAAGTTTCCGTCTTGCAGACTTGTGAGGATGGTCTTTTTCTCTTCATCCTTATCGCATGTATGAGCAAGTCATGGCCGTACGCTGGAGACACACAGAGCTGCCTTGGCCTAGACACAGGCTTCCCGTAGATAAGGTAGTTATGAGTACTGAAAAAAACAAGATGTGTGCCCTAAATCACATGCAAAATTAATCGTCTGAAAAGGTAATGCCAGTCTTTAGAAAAGGATCACCTTCAGACTCGTTAACCACATTTCAAAAATGAAACCTTAGTTTTTCAGAGACAATGCAAAGATAGGTTGGAATCCCCACATCCACCCCTCTGAAACACACAGTGTGGCCACCCTAATGGCTGTTTATAGTCCAGTCGGTGTGCGGAGGAATGGAAGCGGCTCAGTCAGACATCTCGCGTGCCATTTGAAAATATCTCCCGAGTAAGACATTTATGTATTGAACAGGGGACTTGCGCCATAAGTCCACCAAGTTTGTGGAAACTAGTCAGTTAACTGAAGGCTTTTTCTGTTGTGTTAAGTGTAAATGTCTGAACAGTAAAATTATCTTTGCATTTGCATCAAGTGTGAGGATGTGCCGTATCTCCTCGTTTGGTGTGAGTGGTTTTGCCAGTTGCATTAGCTCTCCGGGCTTTGTAAT
The DNA here is from genome assembly GCA_029783875.1 of Phataginus tricuspis. Taxonomy (NCBI): domain Eukaryota; kingdom Metazoa; phylum Chordata; class Mammalia; order Pholidota; family Manidae; genus Phataginus; species Phataginus tricuspis. The sequence continues at coordinate 9,196,861 of JAQQAC010004253.1, read as the reverse complement.
GTGAGTGTGGGCAACCGGGTTTCTCAACAATGGCTTGTTTGCTGGCTCTTTCAGCGATGGTGGAGAAAAAGAAAATGCACCTTACAATCCCAAATTATCCAGGTTCCCAAAGGAAAAATAAAGACACATAATGACTTTTGTTTAATTTTTACTCTGTACCTGTTTGACACGTTCTGGCACACCTTCAAAAACTCCTCTGTGTCGTAAGGAAGAAAGTCGGGCACCATGATCCTATGAAGATAACCCCCTGGTGACCTCCTCTCCCCCAGCCTCATGCTTCAGGTCTGTGTCTGACGTTGAAAGGCTGTCATACACATGCATGCTGGTGTAGAGGAGTTCCTCAGAGTCTCTTCAAGCAACTTCAGTTTGCTGTGTGCTCTTGCAATTATGTTTTCAGGATGCTTTGGTAACACTTAGAAACCCAATTTGATTTATATTTTATTGACTTAAACCAGTTTAGGAATAGATTTTTTTCTCTGTTTTTATAATACTGTTGTCATTTGCAGCTGTTAATATGACTTCACATCTCTGGGTAGGACTCCAAAATCACATCTCTTGGTAAAGAGGAAAAGCAGACTTGACTATTGTCCAGAAGTTATTTTCTTCTTGACTGAAGGTTTCCCACATAGGGTAGAAATTGCTATTTACTCTTGCCACCTGCCATGTTTTTTGTTACCTTCCCAAATCAAGATATGTCTTACAAATGAGGTCAGCCTTTCTGAATAGTCTGTGTCCCCCAGGTGTCCTGTTGGGCCACAGATTAATATCGGGTATTTATCAACAACTAGTTGCACGTCTTCTGGACACATTCAGTCTATCTGTTGTCACCAGTAGCCCCCGGCTTCAAAAGTACAGGTTCTACTTGGTAGTAACCTTGGACAATCTCAGGCTTATGAATGGCATGGACTTGTAGAGGATCAGAGCAATAAATAGTATTTTTCATTTTTTTTAGGCCTGCTACATCCACTGTTTTAAATATGGAATCTCAGTGTTGACAGTCACAGCAAGCCACTGTTAGAAAGCTGATCTTCATATTCTAGGCCAACGTTTAGAAGCTTTTGTATGAGTTAGGGAGCCCAAGAGGTCATCATTTTTCTCCCTGACACTCGAGAGAGATGCCACGTTCAGGTGTTGAGAGTTTCTTCATGCTACCGGGAGAAATGGAGGCCGTGTGCTTATTGAGTCACACAAGGTGGGAGACATTTATAATTATCGTAAACATAAATCTTCTCCATTATCCAAGAAGTTCATGTACAGGTCTGTGTGAGGAATGTAAGTGTTGGAAAGAGGTAGGGGCCAAGGTGCAGATACCACCTTAGATGGTCACTTGGTCCCCTTTCTACTGTTTGCCGTCTCTTGGCAGTGTTTTCCAAGCTCTTTACTCTTCCAAGGTTGCGAGCACCCCAGCTTTGACTTGAATCTGCTCCATCTCTTACTGTTTTGTGTATGGCATCATGTTAGAGATTTTTTTATCTGCCTCTATCTTCAGTCACCCCCTTTTATAGAGAACAATTCCTACATATGACTTAGACTTAAAATCTGAGATATCACTTCATATTGAGGGTTGTGATTTCAAGGGCCTTTCTGAGCTCTGGGCTGGAACCTTTAGAAGTAAAAGGGGAATTTGGCAGGGAAGATGACTTTTTTTTTTTTAATTCTGAATCCTATTTATATACTGTTAAAATTTGAGGTACTATATATATAAGAGTTGAATATTTAGATATTATATTTCAGTACTAGGAGTGTCTTTGTAGCCATTAACATGACAAATTAATATAAAAATGTCAGTAAATTATCATTGAATTTTTTGTTTATTTTGTAGTGTTGCTGTATTTATCTGCACTTTGTGTATATATGTACACACACACATACACAAACATGTAAATAACCTGATGTTATTCCAAATCTAAATTGCCACAATATCTTTAATGTATGTTTACACTGTATTTTAAGTTACTTTCAAAATAAACTATGCAAGCACATTTTTATTTAGTCTTTGTACTTGAAGACCCACTGTGTTTGAGGGCTGCTGTCTTGGGTTCATATAGAGAAAAAAACAGAGTTTCAAGTACTGTGAATGGTCGTCTTGAGCGTGGCTCACTGGAAAATTCTAACAGAATTGGTAACATTTTCCTGACAATTATTAGACTTTTGCCCAAGAAATTGGCACTATGAAAAATCAGGAAAGTATTAATGTTGGTACCTACTAATAATGTTATCTATAGGAGAAGTAAACAAAATATCAAATAAAACATATGCAGGCTTACCTGAAAATACATTTGCAAAAGTTTACAAGTGTGCTATGGAAGAAGTGTCCGCATACAAATGTCCCCTTATATTATTAGGTTTGTGACCCCTGGGTCACTATTTGACTGCTACCTAAGATTTTGCTTTTCTGCATCAAAAAAAGAGTTGTATATTTTGTGCTGCTAAATGGATTGTTGGAGTACATACAGCAAACAGTCTTGAAAAAACTCAGTCTGACTGGTTAATAACAGGGACATTAGGCAATGCTACCTGATTTGCGCAAGTGGATTGTAGCTTTCTCCACTATAAGAGGAATAGTGATAAATTCATGACACAAGACCTGTTGAGATAAAAATATTAATGTGAATAAATCCCAGTATGATCAAGCAGGAGAGGATGTTAGGGTAGGTATTAGAGATCATTGGGGATCAGCCACTGTTTGAGAATGTTGAATTAGAAGGAATTAACTCAGATGGAACCCCTTAGAACTGATATTTTTAGAAATAGTAACAAACTAGCTTCCAATGGGCAAAGCTGGGATGATTTGAGTAACAAAAGAAGTAATATTCGGTGATTGGGTTATAATCCAACATATAAAATATCCATGAATCTACACTGATATAAATGGTAATAATCATTTATATAAATCAAAATAGAAAAGAGACAAATACTCCTTAGAGAAGAATTCCAAATAATAATTGGAATTGGATTAATCTTCCTTTTAGGAGTAGAATTTAACCCTTTCTCCACTAGAAGATGGGACAGACTTAATGACTTCCAAAAAAGAGTATGGAAAACTTGTCACTTTACAGAGAAGCCTGGCAGACACTGTCTGGACCATGTGAGGAGGTCGTCAGCAGTTATACCTCGTGGTTGTGTTAGAGCCCCTATCGTGTGATGAGGAAACAGCAGAGGTGGATTTCTTCCCCCAAGTCCCTGATTCCAGTTTAATTATAAGAAAAACGTCAGACACGCCCAGATAGACATTCTACAGGATGGATGCTGGACTAGTACTTCTCAAGACTCGCAAGGTCATGAAAAATAAGAAAATACTGAGAAACTGTCACGAATCAGAGGAGGCTTGGGAATTTGGACAGCTAAATGACCCCAGGACTGGATCCTGTGAAGAAGACAAATGGGAAAATCGGTGATAGCCAAATAAGCCCGATGTTAATAGTTAAAAAAATAAAGAAGTAACAAAAAGCCACAAGATAGTGACATGAACTGGGGACACCTTATCTGTTTTTGGAATTTAAGTGGCTTCCATTCAAGACTTAAGTAATCGTTTCCCCTCTAAATTGGGATCTCTGTGTGGGACATGCTGCCTTGTCCATCACTGAGTCCCAGACACTGGATCAGAACTTGGTATACAGTACGGTCAGCCCCTTTCAGTAAGTGAATGGATTCATTAACAAAGGAACAATCATTGTAAATCCTAGAAGTTACACAACATGGTTGTAGGCTTAGACTGTTTTTGTACGTCTCCTTGCCCAGGAATAGTGGAATTCATTCTGTAACATCCTGTGAATGTGTGGTTCAACTCTAGATTTATTTATAGATTGATGAAGAAAACAGACCCCCCACCCTTGACCATTGTGTTCTTAAGGACAGAGATTAGATACACATATACTTCTCTCACTGCTACACCTATAAAATTTGGTTGATTGAGCTGGATATCGAGGTGCTGTTGAACTCAATTTTCTAAGCTCTTAAAGAAAGAAAATCCCAGATTTTGAAAATCATGCTACGTTAAACCTACAGTTCAATTTGTTGGGCCAAAGAAGTTGTGTTGTTAAAACAGAAATTTTACGCATCCCAAAATCGAGAAGTCAAAATCTTTTCCATGTTTGTTATGCAGTAGTTCTTGCTATTAAAAAAAAATGTGGATTAGAACATTTGAATGAAACCTCTTTGTATAGGGGAACTTTGAGAACACAAATCCCTGAAATACTAACTGAATGCTTGACAGTACTGTTTCTGGGTATTTACAGTAAGTGGGCCAAATACGCTCTACTTGTCGATGGAAATGAATTATCTCAAATATTCTACCTCTCATTGCCAGGAACCAGTCTACTGAAAAAGATTCCCAGGGTCAGTCTGGGCTAGAGAAAAGAAAATTATCTTCCAATCTTCCTCATGAGTGTTGATGTTTGATAGTCGCTAAGTCACCTATCTACAGATAAGTAGATTTTTCACCGAATGAGAAAGTCATAAGTTGTTTCAACAACTATACAGTTCAAATGGCTTTCAACCTTTTGGGAACAACTGAAGCAGAATCAATTCTTCAAATCTTACTTGGAACCCAAGATGTGAAGCGTGAGCCCAAGCTGCTGGTGTGTGCACCTGCATGTGCATGACAGAATGCTCTTCTACAATGCAGGCCCACAGCCTCTGGCATCTCCACGGACCCCGGAGAGCTTTTCAGGGCCAGGCTTGGCCATGACTTCATCTAAATCAGTCTGCTAATTAGGAAGCCGAGGGCCATAACGAGGTTCCTCAGAATCCTGGACTCCTTTCTGCTCTACTCCGACCTCTCGTTCCGGATGTGAGGAAGATCAACTTCTCGTACACGTCTATCTTTGAAAAGTCTAACTTTATCTGGAAAGGATATTTTCTGATAAAGGGTGTCTTCTCTGATGCATACAGATGGAGAAGGAAGACCAAAGGTCAGATTCAGCCAGCCTTGGCTGTTAAAGGAAGAAGAAAATTATTTTTAAATTTTTGGTGTGTGAAAACTTCTGAGACTATAAAAATACCTAGTTTAGTGTCTGTACCTGGTAGGTGTTACTAGATAGCAATTATTAAAGATTTGAGGGGTTCAGTAGCTGAGTTTGCAACATTCTGATGTAAATGGCAAAAAAAAAAGTGCAACCTTGCATTACAGTAATAAAGGTTAAATAATGACTCTCAAATACATGGTACATTGCCACAAATTGAATGTTCTCCCTTTCACTGTCACACAATCCTCTGACCCAACTGGACATAGCCACTGGATGTTGGATGTCTCTTTTTTTTTTTTTAATAAGAAAACTGAGACTAAAAGGTTAATTTCTCTGACTTGCTTAATGTCACATAGTTGATAGTGACACTCTTGGACTCAGCCTAGGTGTTCAGCTTTGAAACCCAGTGCTGTTTACAACCAAACACCTTTTTGCTACAAGAGAAATATAGCAAAGCTTTCTGTGCCACTACCCTTGAAGGAGGTCTTTGGCAAAGTCAACCTTATCCTGAAGAAAGATGAAGGTGGGAGACTGGAAGCTCTAGCCTGTGAAAAATGTTGTAGGCAGAATATTGCTACTCCACGTGCACCCTTTGGACCACCTAACACCTGTTTAGAAATGCAGCATCTCAGATCTGAATCAGAATCTGCACTTTAACAAAATCCCAAAATGATTTGTATCAGCAACACAGTTTGAAAAGAACAGGTTTAGCAGGACTTCGAGGCCTTTGGGGATATCTCAGGGCAAGAAGAGGCTGGACTCACATCTTACTATTCTGAAGGCCAAAAATAGGACCCCTTGGAAGAAGTCACAAAGATCAAAGTTAAAAAAAAAGTAATTTCATCACCAAGTCTTATGACAGTAGACTCAGGAAACAGCTCTCTATTGTAAGGAGTGTTCAAGCACGTCTGGATGACTGACCATTCGTCAGGATTTCCTAGAGGAAATAGAAAAATTCAGGGAGTATTTGGACAAGTCTCAAAAGACCATTACTGAGCACCAAGGTGTGTTCAAATCATTGGAGATCCTGAGTAAATTAGACATTACCCTTCCTTTCAAGAAGACCATGGTTTATTGGGGCAACAGATAAGTAAAAGTCAATGAAATGTAACATGAAATGCTAATAAGTATTGGTGTTGAGAAAGGGCACTATTCAGAATCCAGGAGAGGCAGAAGTGATCAACACACGGATGCAGAGAAAGAACACGTATGAGCAATGATGTCATCATCCAGCCAAGACTTGCCTGAAGTGAGAAGCTGACGGGAGCAGAGCTTCCTGCAATTGCTTGGGACCCCACAGAAGAAAAGTCTCGGGGGTTCGGGGTTGTTTACAGAGAGGAGGGATAAGGTGGGTGATGGGGTTGGGCTGGGGTGAGCTGCATTTCTGTTTTCACATCTTCATCCTTTCAATCAGTGTAGCACCAAGCACTGACCTTGCTGCTCGCCGTTTAAAAAAGAGCTACACGTGGTGTCTATTCTCGAGCAGCTGAGAGCTCAGTGGGAGAGATGGGTGTGTGGAGTCGGAGCCGCAGCACAAGTGAGGTAAGTGCGGTGCAGGCACGGAGTGTGTAAGGCGCACACGGTGGTGATCCCAGAGTTCAAAGGAGATCAGAGAAGGTTTTCCAACACAAAGGGAAGCACCCTAAGTAGACCGAGCAAGATGGGACACCACAGAAAACGAAGACCCAGAGACTTGAGTTTGAGTGGGGTTTCTGATGGGGTAAATCCTGCTCTAAGCAGCGGGGCAGTTGAGTGCTTGTACTGGCATAGGGGCTGTCACTGTGGAAGGGCAGGGTGAGCTAACCATGAGCAGGGTTGATTGTGTGAAGGCCCATCTGAGGAGGTGGGGCGGGTTTAGGGAAAAGAATGGTGTGACCACAATTACTTTGAGGAAGACTGGGACGAGGTTGAGCATGGGTTTGAGTGTGAGCATGTGCGTCAGGCACTGCAGGAGCGGGGCCGGGGGTGGTGATGCCTCAGCTCCAGAAAGGACAAGGCCAGAACAAGGAAATGACTCATTTCAGCACTTAAAGCAACCTGCCGTGACCACTGTCTTTAGTGAGTAATTCAGGGGATTCAAATGAGGTACAGATGCTTGCAGGGTGCTGAGGGAGGTTCAGCGAAAAAGGTGGTGGACAAAGTCACCAAGGCCAGCAGAAGCGGCCGAAAGCGCCGAGAGCAGTGAGTGGCTGGAAGCGGTTGGTGGGTTTGGCCATGTGGGCTCACCGGGCCCGAGCCCTTCTTGGGAGCCCTGCAGGTACTGGCAGCGAGGCTTAGACGTCGATGATTTGGGGCTCCCATAAAATCAGGGACTTGAACTTGAAGTTCAAGGATGGACTTGGGGGAGTGGGGAGTACAGGGAAGGGAGCGTTGTGAATTCTGTATATTTTTTGGAAATGGTCATATGCACATTTCTTCCCCACAGGAAGAGGGTCCCTAGATTAAATTCTCAAAAACTTTGAATCCCATACCTGATGCACCTCTTCCTTAATTCAAAGAGCACTAAATGGCTGCTACGTACATAGTAGCTCCAGGTTGTGGCTGGAATGTCTGTCAAAACCAAGGGTCGGTTCTGTGGAAGGTGGGAATGGAGTTTAACTTGGGGCCGGCTTGATCTTTTCCCCTACCAGGCTGAGAAATGGATAAGGCTCTGCAGGCAAAGGATAAGACACGGGCCAGCCTGCTCCCTGCCTGCTCCTGTGACAAGGAAGACGCATAACAAGGGCACAGATATCAAGGGGAAATCAATGAGGACGGGTCCCTGGGAGGTGCAGGGCACTTAGACCCCAGGGGTAGGTCTCTTGCCTGGGCTGGACTGTGACCTAGAAGCCGAGGAGCTGACTTTCCTTCTGCTTGTGAACTCAGAAGATCCGTGTGCCAGAAAGGATTTTTCTGGCCATTGAAGACCAAAAGGACCCTGTGATTCTCTCCCTGATGGCGGGCCCTTCAGAGGACCCAGGAACAGGCCAGCACCCACTCAGCCCGAGAGCTGAGGCGTCTGTTACAGAGAGAGAGTGAAGCCACGGAGTCGGGGAGCTGGGCCTGCCCAGTCCTTCCTGCCGCCTGGGGCTCCCCTGCTGCTTGGACTCCACCTCTGGAGAGGGCTTTTTTTTTTGGCTTGTTTGGCAGCCAATGCTAAAATAACTAAGTAAAAGGAGTAAGTTCCTTTTTAAGTACTTAAACATAATATATCAGTGTGTTTGCAGTCCTAAAACAGACACCACACCAGTAATTAGAACAGGTTAAAGTTGATGTAATTATTAACTGTAAAAGGTGACTGTTAAACAGCTTAACCTAGAACTCTTAGGAAGACAGAGATAACAAACGCAGAAAGCAGCTACTCCTGGAGCAAAGTGAGAGCTTCGGGGACTCAGGCCTTGGGAGAGCTCCCTGGAGGGCTGAAGTGCACGCTCAGGGCAGAGGGTGTGACTACCAGGGGACACACAGCAGAGCGGTTGCTGGGGACTTGCTAGTAAGCCCAGACTAGAGCTGGTCTGCCAGACACCGACCCTGTGCGGCACAGAAATCAGCTGGAGGGCGCCAGCTAGGGGGCAAGGGCGACCCAGATAATGTGGCCGGGCTTCACCAACCCGATCCGCTTAGTGTCCCGCTTCCCTTCGGCCGCAAAGCCTGACATTGCCCCAGGTGGCAAAGGAAAGTATTTCCGGGGTCTGCCGCTGGGGTCATGAAGCAGAGCAAAGGAGGATGTCTTTGGAGCTGAAGGCAGTGAATTGGTAACCGACACTCTTGGAAGGACCGCCTACCTCAGGTTCATAGCAAAATGTTGGAGCTTTTTTCTATTCAAGATTTCTACCTTCACTAGTAATCAACAATGTGTGGGAAGTTTTTGTAAATGTAGCAAGATAAAATGAAATAACTGATATATGTCTTGGATAAAAACAGGTGACAATTTTATTTTCTGAAGGTATGACTGTGTATCTAGAAAACCAAGGCACTCTACCAAAAATAGACAACCTGTTGAAATCAATTAGAGAATTTGTTAGATGTATGGAAATAAAGTAATATATAAAAATTCAGGGCTATTTTTCCTATACTGTAACTGACTTAGAGTTGACCCTTGCATCCCCACCCCGATGGATTTGGAAACCCATGTATAACTTTTGACTCCCACAAAACTTAACTACTAATAGCCTAGTGTTGACCAGAAGCCTTACAGATAACATAAACAATTGATTAACACATATTTTGTATATGTGTTATATACCATATTCTTAAAGCAAGCTAGAGAAAAGAAAATGCTTTTTCAAATTGCTGCAAAACTCCACATTTTTTTCCAATACATTTATTGGCAAAAATACCCACATAAGTGGACCAGCACAGTTTCGGACCTGTGCCCACTACATTATTAAATGAGAGGAAATCACATTTATGACAGCAAAAAAGTATAAAATGCATAAGAATACATATTTCAAGAAGGAAGACTTATATGATGAAAAATCCAGGATCTTTTTGGGAGGACTTTTAAGACTTCTCGATGGTAAGAATATTTTTAGACTGCAAACATTCTTTATATTAATTCTAATTATAATCAAATCTGAAGAATCCTTTTTTTTCATTGGAAACAGACAAATGATTTTGAAGCTCATAAAAGAGTGTTGAAAGAAAGGCCAAAACATTTTTTTTATTAAGGGATTATTGATATACACTCTCAGGAAGGTTTCACATGAAAAAGCAATGTGGTGACTCGATTCACCCATATTATCAAGTCCCCACTCATACCCCACCGCAGCCACTGAAGGCCAAGACGTTTTTGAGAGAAAAGAGTGAAGGCTGTACTTGAGTGCTACGGTTATTTCTATAATTTTAAATTATAGAAATTAATAGTACAGTATTAGCATCGGATTAAAGTTAAGAAACCAAAAGTATATTCAAGCCTATGCATAAACTTATATTAACACTGAAATTTAGTAGTTTAAAGGTTTTGTTAATTTTTTAATTGGGTGTCAATGAGGAAAGAAACAAAATTAGACCCCCTCTTTCACACTTTATACGAAATAACTTACAGAAGACTTTTTAAAAATCCTTACATTAAAACAACAGAAAAAAATATCAGGAACTTGAATCAGGGAGACCATCTTAAGTAAGAAACCACAAAATCACAAAGGAAAAGAGTCTTACTTAATGCTATAAAAATTTTTAATTTTATAGAGGAGAAACATCAAAGTCGAAAGATGCCTTTTAGACTGGAAAAAAATATTTGTAACACTTAGAAATATACCCTTAATATACAGTGCACTCCCATGAATTACCCGGAGAAAAATAGTAAGATGGAAATATGGTTAAGGGACACAAAGAAGTAACTTAAAAAAGAGGAAATGAAAATTTGTTAAGTCTCTATTAGGAAAATGCAAATTAAATTGATGGTAAGATACCGTTTTTCACCTAGATGATTGGCAAAACTATGGAGATGATTCTTAGTTCTGCAGAGGCTGCAGAAAAATGAGATTACTTATCTTTAGCGGTTAATTATCCCAACATTGTAATCCAAAATACTTAGCAAAATTTGATTAAAAAAATACATATATATTATAACCTCAGTGACTGGGCCAGTAATCCAATTTTGGGAAATCTGTATTACAAAAATACAAGCACCAATATAAAAACATATGTTCAAAGATGTGTAATGTATTTCATGGTTTCATCAGTTTATAAATAGCAGGTATAAAAGGACACAATATCCTTAATTTCCAGAACTAACATTAAGATTCAAACCTTAAGCCTCCAGCTAGCTTTCTGAGGGACAGTTTGATTTAGATGATTTCAGACAAAATTCAGTTCCATTAAATGTTAAAAAATATTCAGTATCATTTGCAAGTCTCTAGTCTTGGGTGGTGATATTTCAGCTGAGCTTTAAGGGAAGAGAGGACCAGGACAAACAGGAGGTGAGTGAGTGTGTGAGCTGAGGAGGTGAGAACAAGAGAGGCAAGTCCCAATGGTGTAACAATAATACCAAACTGAAGGTACAGTTGAAACCAACATTATCCCAACTGACCCAGATAACTTTCCCTTCCTCAATAGACTTGACTGACCATCTATTCCCTTACTGTTATCGCTGCTGTACTTATGACTTTCCTGAATGGGTTAGAGAAGACAGGAAGATTGGCTCCTGACTATTGAGTACACTGTCCCCAGGGGATGTGATGCCTTCAAGGAACTTGATGTTCTTATTTCTTCAAGTGGATGGTGACCTATTTTCATCCTGTGTAGCCTCGGAAAGGGTAGGTTGACGCTTTATTTAGAAGCCCCTAAACACTTTAACTTTTACAAGTTAAACTTCATATGAATTCACTCTTAAAATTCTTCAAGTTTTGCAAAATAGGAAATATAAGCAACTCATTTTTTAAGTATAACCATTAGCACTTATGGAAGTTTAATGATAGCCTAAGGTTTCACGGCTAAAGCTTGGTAGAACTAGGACTTGTACTAAGGTATCTTCAATCCATCGGACATGCTCTTTTCCCTGAATCAGTGTTTTCCAATCACAGATGCCATATATAATCTATATGATTTTTGCTATGTCCAAATATAATTTTAATAAGACTTAGGCAATCAACCAAATCTAGGACTAATACTAGGTCTTTAAATTTTTAGTCCTGTCATAGCAGTAGTTATGAAATGTGATTTTGATATGTTAGCCATTTAAAAAAATACTTAAAAAATAAATACATAGCTATCAGTTCTGTTATTATCAGGTGATAAATTTTGCCTTAAATAAAATGCCTCTCATTAATGGAAGCTCTAAAAGAGTTGACTTTATTAGTAATTATGAAAGTTGATTAATGGGGACAGTGGGGAATCCCTCAAGGACCAACTCACCTCTACCTGTTACAGTTGTGGGTGGGGTAGGAGAGACAGGAGGAAACAAAATGCCAAATCAGCCTTGATAAGACGGTAGGTAGTGTTCAAGAAGTGGCAGCCCGTCACCACCATCAATTCCTTCCCTCCCGGTAGGTCCACGCCTCCCCACCCATCAAGAGTATCCTCCCCCGAATCTGGGCCAACCTTATGACTTACCTGACAAATAGAACGTGGGAATGTGGTACAAGGGTTGTGCCAGCTCTTAGCCTAAATTTAAGAGTTTTGGCAGCTTGAGGAAACCACCCACTGTGCTGCAAAGAAGTTTGGATTCGTCCCATCAGTTATTTGAAGCCTTGTGAAGGAAAGAGGCCACCAAGTGTGAAACGGGAGTAACACGTTTGGACTTTTCAACCCAGTCCAGAGGGCCAGCTCCGTGTGGCCCCAGACAACTCCTGTGGAACAAAAGAAGAAGCCTGCCCAAGTCCTAACACGTAAAATCATGAAAAATAATAAATCATTTTAAGCCATCAAATACAGCAAAAGATAATTGAAACAATAATTGTGAGACCATAGCATTGGGAATCCCTGGGCTCTTCTGCTTTGATTCTTAGTATAAAGACCTTTGTTTGTTTCCCAATTCTCTCAATGTTCTCCTTTCCCTCACAGTAACAAAAACCCCTACTTTTAGGTAGGGACGTAGCCACTCAAAATAATCCCTAGAGCCCTTTGCTGTTCTGTGTGTCCATGTGTTTAAGTTGCAACCAATGAGATAGGAGAATAAGTAATGTACAACCTCCTGTTGCTTCTCAATAGATAGGAGGCAAACTCTTCACCTGATTCCTTCATTGTGTTGCTTGGAAGATGGGTGTTTTTGTACTATACAGAGTTGCACTCTGTAGGTTTGATGATGGAAATTGGGGTCCCTGTATGATTTCATGAAGCAGCATTGTATTCTCATAGACCATTTGCTTATTACATGAAAGAGAAACTTCCATTTTGTTTAAAATCTCTGTTATGGTGGCTGTCTGTGTATGCTAATGAATACATTTGGTTTCTGCAAACCTGTAGATCTTGGAAGCAGTGATGCACAGGAGAAGGAACACCGGTGCCGTGAGCCCAGGAGCTGCTCGAGTAGCCCCCCATGAAGCCAAAGCAGCTGACAAGGGAGTAACTTGGAAGGAGGTACGATTGGCTACTTAACCTGGGAGTTAGTCACTTAGCAAGTGTAATCTTCACAGGTAAAGAAGAGCTGTGTCCTCCAGGCAAGTGGGTGTGTGCGTGTGTACCCACACACCCATATATATATGGCTTCAGTGTGTGTAAATTCAGGAAATAGACCGGATCTTATGTCCTTTAGGGATCTCCGCAGCACCTTGCATGATAATTTCATTGAAACATATAATGCCTGTCCCTTAGCTATTTGTGATCCACTAGGTTATGAGCTCCTTAAAATGATATTCTGTGAGCCCAGGGCAGGAGCTCTGGGTCAACTGCCTCCCCCAAATCTGGTCTTCCTCCTCTCTTAATAAAAACTTAGATTTTGTTTGAGGCAACAATATACCCAGTTGAAAAACTCCTTTGCAATGTGGAGTCTATCTGATATAGTTTCTGCCACTGAACTGTAAGTAAAAGTTGTAAATGGGAAATTCCTGGGAAAGTCTTCTTTTTTTATAAGTGCTACTACTCCCTGCTTCCTTCTGATTATCTTTACTCTGTCTGCCTGGGAAATGGATGGGAGGCTGGAAGTAGAGCGATCATTTTGTGGATATAAGAAACAAAGCAGGAAGGAGGCGGAGATGTTTTTATCATCATAGAAACTGAATTAATTTCAAATTGCTGTTTTGCGAGGAAAACCCATATTTAGTTCGTGCTGCCGCAGAGTTTCTGTTACAGACAGCCACGTGGAATATTTTGCCTCCTCCCCATTTTACTAAATCAAGCCATTTGCAGAACTAAAGAATATCGATCATGGAGAAATGCCACACTTAACAGACGTGGTGGCTGGTACTGCCGATTCCATCTGCGTCTTTCAAGGAATCATGAGCTCTGACCTGGAAGGATCTATGCTTATGAGACACAATTCCCCATATATGTGTATGGCATGAATCACGTATACATTTAGGCCTTCACTGAGTCATGTTTCTTCCCATTTGTGTGTTCAGTGGCTGAAATCAATCCAGTGATTGATTTCATATTAAGGATTTGTGAACATGAATATTTTCTTCATGATAAGAAGTTTTGTTTATAATTCCATGAGAATACAGTGAATCTGCTTAAAATATTATTCATTGCATCAAATAGCCCATAGAACAAAGTTTGTCTAGACACATGCATTCCCTATAATAAACGCTCTCTCTGTACCCATCTCCCCTCATTTTCCAAATGGCTGCTCGACTTTAACTGCACAAGACAGACTGGTGGACAGAAAAGCCAAGGAAAAAGGAGACTTGGGGGAAAATAGGGATGAGGGAGAAGAAAGAACATTTAGGAGTAGCAGACAGAAATGAGGGCCTCTGTAGAAAGCCTCTGAACACGGGATGCCACCACTGATGGCCAGACACTCTTATAAAATGTTGAATATATATGGAGGCTCTGAAGGAACAGGAGACCTTTTCAAGGGACAACTTGGATAAGTTTTATGGATGAGTCTGGAATCCTCCCTCCCAGGTTCCAGTCCCTCTCTGTAATGTTGCAAAGCCTCAGTTCACTTATAATCAAGGAAGACATATATTTGTCATTAGCTTTACATAACAATTGCTAATTTCTAAGTGTAAAGTGTGCTTGTGGATATTTTGTTTGTATAGTGTCACCAGTCAACAGGAATTGTAGTTTAATGGAAATAGGGTTAGGCTTGGAGTCAGAAAACCTAGATGGAATCCTGGTTAAGCCATAGACCTAGTTGCATAGTTTTGTGCAACTCTTGTCTGTAAGCCTCAGTTTCTGCATCAGAAAAATGGAGATACTATCTGTCTTACAGTTCGTTATGAAGCATTTATAAAGCAGTGTGCTTCTCCCACCGTAATCACCAATAAAATTGAAGAAATGAAAAGAAAGAAGCACCAGACAGGGATGTGGCAAGACAAACATGGCTTATTAGCAGGAGTCTCACACTTGAATGCTTATTAGTCCAGGTAATATACAGGGGCAAAGTGAGCCATGTAAAGCTCTGATGATTTAGGTGTGCTGGCTGGGGAGGCACGGACCGTTTAAGTTCCAACTGATTGTTGCCAGATACAAATGTAGACTTAGATTTTCTGATTTTTAAAGAGATGCCAGATATCTGGGTATTCGTGTTATAATCCCTTGCTTTCAAAATGTTGGCGGCTGTTTCAGAATGTTAAAAGATTTGTTGGACCAAATAGCTCAATCCTGGATGTTGCTAGCGTGCTACTGGTTTTTGATATTTGGACTGCAGTGAGTTTGAGGGGGAGGGGCTTTAATTTTCCTCTTCTTTGACTGAAAAATAGGTCCTCTTGGATGAGGAAACCCTTCCAAATGCCTGAGGCATTGAGTTACCCGCACAGCTTCTTCATTTACCTTACAAGTAATAAACATTTCCATTTCAAAAAAAAATATTTCTTCCGGGCAGACGTTTCAGGGCAGACAGCCACTAACAAACGGGAGAGCTCGGCAGCTCTCAGTCTGAAGGCGGGGAGAGGAAGCGGCATTATTTCATTGGAACAGTAGGAGGGCAGAGGGAATGCCGGCTCCGTGTGTGAGACAAGGACGAATGGATGGGGCCAAGATGTGGCCAAGAACACGAACATTTCAAAGATGCATCTAAAACAAGTGCACTGAGGCATCAGAAACAAACCTGAATTTTCTACTCAATGTCCAGCATCTTTTAGCCTGAGATCCTCAGGCTTAGGAACAATCGTAGTCGATATCATTAGGTCTTTGCGTATACGAAACACTACATTGAAATCTTACTGTTGGACATGGGTCCTGATCTCTTTGTTTGTTTTAGTGTTGGGAGGTCATCTCGGGAGAGGGGGTTTTCTCTGCTGCTACTTTGTTCTGGTGACCGAGGCCACATTCAAATGCCGTGGTGGGATTTGGCAAACGCTTCTTGAAACATAGATTAAATCTATTAGAATCAACTCTTTGAAAATTCCAATTCCTCCTGGTGTCCAATTGCTTGCTTCTGAACATGATGGGAGCAGTTATGGGGTGGGGTGTAGACACTGCCGAGGAAAGGAGGGAACAGACCTTGGCTGTGGACTCTTCTAGGCCACATGCCAGTCCATCTCTTTGGCAGTTTCAAGTCCCAGACTTCTGGGACCCTTCCAGTTCAAAAGAAGACACTCTTGGTGCGAGCCGTTTATCACTTCAAATGATGGTAGGTGAAGCATTCGATAAGAGAAAAATAAAACCTTTTGTTCTTTGGATAACGACTTTATATTATATATCTTTATATATTACATATTACATCATATATCTTTATATTTTTTATGGAATTCTCCTGCTTGCATTATTTTTCTCTCCCAGAAGCCGCCCTGTATAAATGGTTTTTCTCTATGTCAGAATATTGTCTTACAGGGGCAGATACAGTAGCAGTAAAGCTCTGAAGTTGCACTTTGTTGACTGGAATTCTGATTTTCTAAATCTCAGTATCCTAACCTGTAACATGGGGATACTAATTATAAACACCTCATATATTATTACTGTTACATGAAATAGTACTTAATAAATAGTAGCTATCGTTTTGCTATTGTTATGATTATTAGCTCTTTATATCAACCCTGGAAAGTAGGTATTGTCTAAATTTTACAGATATGGAAACACATCAGGGAACTTCAATAACCCGGAAGTACAATAACCTTAAAAGCTCTTTATTTTTTCCTTAGAACCAGTGCCTCTCATGGGAGGGGGTTGATTCTTCAGCGCTAGTTAAGGAATAGAATTTCCTCCTCCAAGACACCATATTTTTCCTTTACAGCGTGACGCTAGCACCAGACTCAAGGAGTGCTCGGTTTCTTGGTTCTATGTGTGGTGTGGCGGTTCCTCTGAGAGTGGGTTTTAATATAAATATAATAGGTGTGCCTTCTTAGGTGCAGGATCAAAAACCCTAAATGAGAACCTTTCATGTTGCTAGCACTGCTGGTGAGATGGCATAGAAGAATAAGCATAGTTTCAAATAAACTTTCAAAACTCTCATTTAATGGTGGGTCGGAGAAAACAACAGTACTATGTACACGTGTTTAAAGCTTTGCATGTTGTTTTAAAAAAGTTGTAGAGAACATCTTAACAGGGCTTACATCTTTGTAGTAGACATGCTGACTGGCAGCTAATACCTCTACAATAGTTCAGAATAAAGAATTCTTATTATTTTCTACAATGGCCTGCTCTCAAAGGGAAGAGGCTCATCTACCCTGTAAGTAAATGTGGAGCTAAAAGAGGGGAGAGAAATGGGCCAGGAGAAAGGCCAAGACCTCATTTCCTTCTCAAGATCAACTAGTTGCCCTTTGATAAAGCATAATATCTCTCTGAGTCTCATTTTCTGCATGTGAAAACTGCAGTGGTAGTAAATGCCTGCTTTTTCCAGGACTGCTTTTATAGATGAGCTAATACACATGAGATAGTGGTTGTGAAAGTTGTTCAAATGGTAGAGATCAATACAAATATAAGGAATTATTAATATTTCATCTGTGGCTTGAAAAAAGGCATGATAGGTTAAATTTAAAATTTTTATTCTAACAATATAAGATTTCACAAATATTTAGGGACATAAGTTGAATTATTGCTTATATTTCATTATAAGATTTCATACCTATTTAAAAAAAAAATCCTGGTGTCTTAAACCTCCAAGATATCTAAGCCTTATTATAAATGAGATAGTAATCCTGTAGGAAATATAATGTTAGTAGATAAGTTGAAGAAACAGTATGAGGTAGAAAGGAATATCTTCAAATATTTGGATTTTAAACTTCTTTAAATTTAAAAAATTCTTACCTGAGCTCAGAGTCTTATTTACTTAAAAAGATTTACTTGTTTACTGTCTTTCCATTGCACTTAATAAACATTTCATGAGCTGTAAGAGTCAATGTTGTTTAGGACAAGCAAAACCGACCAGGGAGTGTTGTACCCGTTCTTGGCAAAGCCTCTCTAGCGTTCCTTCATTCTTTGTGTCAGCTTTCCATGGATGCTATATTTTAAAAGGTGAAATTATTTCTTGGAAGAGTAGGGGAAAGGAGATTCAACCCTTACAGGATGAAAATATTTAAAAGATAAATAGGAAAGCAGAAGAGGGCACACTAAGCACCTGGAAATGGTAAGGTGTGGGTGACATAAATATTCTGACATTCATAGATTTGTATCATTGATTACATTGTTTTTATTTCTCCTTAACAAATAAGTATGTCTTATTTGTATAATTTGCCTGGTCACATGGGCAATTGACATATGCTAAAACTTTCTTTTATATAACACAATGTGAGTATTACCTAAATTGAGTTACTTTTAAAAAGCATATTTCTAATTGGGGCACCTCTTTTTAATCTTTAAGAAGAAAGAAGAAAAAAAAGAGCTCACCAAAAGCTCCATGGATAGATAGAGCAGATGGTAGGTACTGGCCAGGCCCATGGACCTTTGATCTGAGTACTGATTTCCTCCAGACTATACTCGACCCCTTCAAAACCCAAATTCACTGTAGGCACAAATGTCTCAAGGGTAAAAGACAAGGTTCAACTCTGGTTTCCTTTGAAACTTGTTACATTCTTTACTCAAAAGGCGAAGAGGAACAAGAAAAGTCCCAGACCCTTCCTGCCCTAAGGCTTGTTATTTTTAAAACTGTGGGTAAAATTGGAATATTTCCTGAATGTCTCACCTGATCTTTGTGCATCTCCATATCAGTAGGTGTTTCCAACCCATGGAGAGAAGTGGTTCATCTCCGTATCAATAGGTTATTACAAGGCTGGGGTTAGCAAGGGCACAGTCTGGACCAGAGATTGGGTGGGGTCCCTCTTTGCAGCCGGGCTGTGAGAGACATGGGTGAGCAGAAGTGGATGACTGTTTGAAAGCAATAAATGGGTTTCTCCCACTTTATTTCTCCCTTTGACTGATTTTGGTTTCAAAGGTTATTTGCCCTGGGCTGGGACATAATCCACCCCCACAGAGTTACAAAGATGTTTGGACACTTTCAAGAATAAACATGAATTATGGGCTCCCAAACACATTTACTGCCTCGTTTATCTCTCTTGATCTCAAATACACCACTAAGAAAGAAATACAAATTTATCTAAAAGTGTTATCAGGGCCAACTTGTGAATCTAAATGCATTGATATGTGAGTCTCATTGGAAAGTATTTGCATCTTCTCTCATAGTTGCAATTAGACATTAATTAGACTTTAATCATTCTCAAACTATACCTAGCCATAGTCACCATCAAAGAGAATGAACCTTTCAAAAATACTATTTTTATTAACCTGAATTCCAAGATTTCATGACCCAAAATCCTCTCCCCAAAAGACCTGGGCCTGATAACAAAAATCACATCACTTCCTATGGATGAGGCATGTTTTCTTTTAATAGACAGATGTCACAGGAAAGTATATATTTTGTATTTACTTCTTAGCATATTGATTGATCAGCTACTTCCTAATGAGGCAGTTCTCTGAGAGAAGGTTTGCAGGCAGTGTGTGTGGACAAGTACAGGTGTGTGGGAAATGGCTGGGCAAGGGGGCGATAATGCAGCCAGGGGCTGATTGAGTTCCCCAGGATCCTGTAGACATGTGGAAGATGCCAGAAGGACAGATGGGAGAAAACTAAGATCAGTTTTGGTGCAGAAGATAAACCTGCTTTCGCGATTCTTTCTGGGATTACTTCTGAGTCTTTGGATGCCATTTATAAACGGGTTCTTTAATTCTTTAGCAATAATGTGAAATTAGTTCCCTTAATTATACTTAAAGTAACAACCTAAAAAGCCTGGCGAACCCAGAGCCACCTCCTTTGCCAAAGTTCACACTGTACTTTTTATACAAACATGTAAAGATTCGTGGGAATGCTCACTGACCTTCAGAGCCAGAACACAGAGGAGTCTTAAAAGTACTGTACATAGGAAGCTGAAACCTTTGTTCATGTAATTGAGAAGCTGATTTGGTACATTTTCTCAACTGCTGTTCCTGGCAGGGACTCAAACATGACCTTATAAAGGACCACGATCTGCTATGGACCTAACCCTCGCCAGCTGCCTCCTTCCAGTGTGTGTGCATTCTCTCATTCTCTTTCTTTTTCTTTAAGGGTAGGCTGTCCCCATAAAGTTAGTTACGCCTCTGTTGATATACTTCTGTTTGAGCTCCTCAGATGTTGAAAATATTTATTTGGAAAAGAAACATAAAAGTAAGTCATAATAGAAGCAACAGAGTTTTGAGAAAGAATTAGCTGTTAAATAATTCTAAATGAAATCCACTTGTAGATGACTGCAGGGACAAGTATTTACGATGGTATTTTTATTGTGCTATTATATGTTTAATATTTTTCAGTTTCTAAGTGTTCTCATTTAGTAATCTTTCCTATTTTTCTTATGTATTTAACATCTTTTTAATCACACTGCAAAATCACGGTAGTATTCCTACTTAAGATAAATGTCTCAAGCCCTTCTTTCTTACAAATTAACTTTACTGTAGTTTTTATAATATGAAGTTCTCAAATATACACTTAAGTACTTTTCCTACTTTTATTGTTTTTTTCATTCCCCCTGTTCGCCAAAGATTTTGAAGAAAGTTTGCAGCTAAGAGGAGTTTCATGCTACAGCTTTGACTTGCTATTTTCTTTTTCGTCAATCCACCCAATCCAACGGACCCAGCTCCAGATGAAATTCCTTTGGTCTATATTAGCCTATCTCTTCTCTGAACTCTAACACTAGAATTGAAACCTATGATTTAAGATTCATTTGTATTATGGCTTAAATTTTCTTGAATTTGTCTCATATAAGACCACAATTTGATTGTGGGCAGGCATTGCCTTCTACTTAGATAATTCTGTAAGTTTTGAATGGTACACAGTAAAGAGCTATATGCATGTTGGTGTTACCCTAGGGAACAGTGAGGGATATTCCTTTCTATTATCTTCAGATCCTTATTTGGTCTCGAGAAATATTTTCTATTTCATCACCTGATCCCAATCATCCCAATAATTTCAAACCTATTTACATATGCATTCATTAAAAATAGGATTATATTTTAATGATCACTAGATCGAGTATTCCAGATGATAAACTAAATTATTATTTTGAGGGATTGGTCATGGACACTTTTGGAAGTGTATTCTGCTTCCAGGCTTACTAAATCATGCTTTGAAATATTTCAAAACAAAATATATATTATAGAAGTTATCCTTCTATTCATTTTATATTTGGAGTCCCACCACTAAATTTTTTGTTTTCTGTTTTTTAATCCAATGTATTTCACAGTGGTTCAACAGTCCCCCTCTCCTCCATCCTGACCCACCCAGTCCCCTGGTAACCACCAGTCACTTCTCAGTGTCCATGAGTTTAATGATGTTTTGTTCCATTTTGCTTTGTTTTATATTCCACAAATCAGTGAAATCATATGGTATTTGCCTTTCTCTGCCTGGCTTATTTCACTGAGCATAATACTCTCTAGATCCATACATGTTGTTGCAAATAGCAGGATTTCTTTTCTTTTTATTGCTGAATAATATTCCATGTACCACCTCTTCTTTATCCATTCCTCTGTTGATGGGCACTTAGGTTGCTTCCATATCTTGGCTATTACAAACACTGCGGCAATAAACATAGGGGTTCATATATCTTTTTGAATCAGGGATTTTGTTTTCTTTGGGTAAATTCCTAGGAGTGGAACTCCTGGGTCAAATGGTATTTCTATTTTTATATTTTGAGGAACCTCCATACGGCTTTCCACAGTCCCACCAGCAGTGTAGGAGGATTTCCCGTTCTCTGCATCCTTGTCAGCATTTGTTGTTTCTTGTCCTATGTTGGCCATCCTAACTGGTGTGAGGTGATATCTCATTGTGGTTTTAATTTGCATTTCCCTGATAATTAGTGATGTCGAGCATTTTTTCATGTGCCTGTTGGCCATCTGAAGTTCTTCTTTGGAGAAGCGTCTGTTCACATCCTCTGCCCACTTTTTAATTGGGTTATTTGCTTTTGGGGTGTTGAGGCCTGTGAGTTCTTTATATATTTTGGATGCTAACCCCTTGTCAGATATGTAATTTAAAAATATATTCTCCCATACTATAGAATGCCTTTTTGTTCTACTGATGGTATCCTTTGCTGATTATTACAGAAGATTTGTAATCTGATGTAGTCCCATTTGTTCATTTTTGCTTTTGTTTTCCTTGCCCAAGGAGTTGTGTTCAGAAAAAGTTGCTCATGCTCATATTCAAGATATTTTTGCTTATGTTTTCTTCTAAGAGTTTAATGGTTTCATGACGTACATTCAAGTCTTTGATCCATTTTGAGTTTACTTTTGTGCATGGGGTTAGACAGTAATCCAGCTTCACTCTCTTACATGTAGCTGTCCAGTTTTGCCTACACCAGTTGTTGAAGAGGCCGCTATTTCCCCATTGTATATCCATGGCTCCTTTATTGTATATTAATTAGCCATATATGCTTGGATTTATATCTGGACTCTCTAGTCTGTTCCATTGGTGTATGGGTCTGTTCTTGTGCCAGTACCAAATTGTCTTGAGTACTGTGGCTTTGTAGTAAAGCTTGAAGTTGGGGAGCATAATCCCCCTGCTTTATTCTTCCTTCTCAGGATTGCTTTGGCTATTCAGAGTCTTTAATGGTTCCATATGAATTTTAGAACTATTTGTTCTAGTTTTTTTGAAGAATGCCGTTAGTATTTTGATAGGGATTGCATTGAATCTGTAGATTGCTTTAGGCAGGATTGCCATTTTAACAATATTAATTCTTCCTATCCATGAGTATGGGATAGATTTCCAGTTTTTTGGTGTCTAATTTCTCTCATATGTGTCTTGTTGTTTTCAGGATATAGGTCTTTCACCTCCCTGGTTAGATTTATTCCTAGGTATTTTATTCTTTTGGATGCAATTGTAAAGGGAGTTGTTTTCCTGATTTCTCTTTCCACTAGTTCATTGTTAATATATAAGAATGCAAAAGATTTATGTGTTTTAATTTTGTATCCTGCAACTTTGCTGAATTCAGTTATGAGTTCTAGTAGTTTTTTGGTGGATTATTTAGGGTTTTCTATATATAGCATGTCATCTACAAATAGAGTTTAACTTCTTCCTTACCAATTTAGATGCCTTTTATCTCTTTATCTTGTCTGATTGCCATGGTTAGGACCTCCAGTACTATGTTGAATAAAAGTGGGTAGAGTGGGCATCCATGTTTTTTTCCCAATATTAGAGGAAAAGCTTTCAGCTTTTTTCTATTAAGAATGATGTTCGTTGTGGGTTTGTCATGTACAGTCTTGACTATGTTGAGGTACTTGTCCTCTACACCCATTTTGTTGAGAGTTTTTATCATGAATGGATGTTGAATTTTGTCAAATGCCCTTTCAGAATCGATTGAGATGATCACGTGGCTTTTATCCTTTCTGTTAATGTCATGTATGATATTGATATATGAATATTGGACCATCCTTGCATCCCTGGAATAGTAAACCCCACTTTTTCAAGATGGATGATATTTTTGATGTATTTTTTATTTCAGTTTGCTAATATTTTGTTCAGAATTTTCCCATCTATATTCATCAGTGATTTATTTTTTTCCACGGTGTTTTTGTCTGGTTTTGGTATTAGAATGATGCTGGCCTCATAGAATGAATTTGGAACTATTCATTCCTCTTCTAATTTTTGAAATTCTTTAAGAAGGATGGGTATTAGCTCTTCTTTAAATGTTTGGTAGAATTTGGTTGTAAAGCAGTGTGGTCCTGGATTTTGGCTTGGGGGAGTTTTTTGATTACCAATTCAATTTCATTTCTGATAATTGGTCAGTTCTTCCTGGGTCAGTCTTGGAAGGTACTTTTCTAAGAATTTGTCCATTTCTTCTAAGTTGTCCAATTTATTAGCATATAATTTTTCATAGTAATCTCTAATAATTCTTTGTATTTCTGTGGTGTCCCTTGTGATTCTTTCTTTTTCATTTCTGATTCTGTTTATGTGTGTACACTCTCTTTTTTTCTTGATACGTCTGGCTAAGGTTTATCTATTTGTTTATTTTCTCAAAGAATCAACTCCTGGTTTCATGGAATTTTTTTCTTTTCTTTTATTCTTTATTTCATTTATTTCTGCTCTATTCTTTATTATGTCCCTCATTCTACTGATGTGGGTTTCATTTGTTCTTCTTTTTCTAATTTCTTTAATTTTGAGTTTAGACTGTTTATTTGGGATTGTTCTTGTTTCTTGAGGTAAGCCTGTAATACTACATACTTCCCACTTGGAACTGCCTTTGCCACATCCCCAAAATTTTGGGCTGTTGTGTTTTTGTTTTCATTTGTCTTCATGTATTGCCTGATTTCTGTTTTAATTTGTTCATTGATCCATTGATTATTTAGAAGCATGTTGTTTCACCTCCATGTGTTTGTAACTCTTTTTGTTTTCTTTGCTTAACTTATTTGTAATTTTACCATTGTGTTCTGAGAAGCTACTTGATACAATTTCATTCTTTTTGAATTTATTGAGACTCTACTTGTGGCCTTGTATGTGATCTATTCTGGAGAACATTCCAGGTACTCTTGAGAAGAATGTGTATCCTGCTGCTTTTGGGTGGAGTGTTCAGTAGATGTCTGTTAGGTCTGTTTGATCTAATATGTTATTCTAATGTGTTGCCTCTGTTTCCTTATTTATTTTCTGTCTGATTGATCTGCCTGTTGATGTGAATAGTGTGTTAAAGTCTCCTAAAATGAATGTGTTGCAACCTATTTCCTCCTTTAATTCTGTTAGTATTTGTTTTACATATTTAGGTGTTACTGTGTTGGGTGCATCAATATTTATAATAGTTATAACCTCTTATTGGACTGATCCCTTTATGAATATGTAATGTCCTTCTTTATCTCTTGTTACTTTCTTTATTTTGAAGTCAGTTTTGTCTGATTTTAACACTGCTTTTTTCTCCCTATTATTTGCATGGAATATCTTTTTCCATCACTTCATTTATAGTCTGTATATGTCTGGGTCTGAAATGAGTTTCTTGTAAGCAACATATAGATAGGTCTTTTTTCCTTATTCATTCTGCCATCCTATGTCTTTTGATTGGTGGGTGCATTCAGTCCATTTACATTTAAGGTGATTATTGGTAGATGTGTACTTATTGCCATTTTATTAATTATTTTCTGGCTGCTTTTTTTATATCTCCTCTCTGTTCCTCTCTTCTTCTCTCATACTCTTCTCTTGTTATTGAAGGTTTTCTTTGGTGTGGTAATTGGATTTATCTCTCTTTTTTTGATTGATTTATTGTTATGGGTGTGTGTTTATTGTACGCACACAAAATTTTAGTTTTGTCATTACCAAAAAATTCAAGGATAGCTTCTTTACTACATAATAGTCTATCTTAAATTGCTGATTACTCTATTTCAAGCACAATCTAAAGGTACTTTTTTTCCCCTTCTTCCTCCTCTTCCAAATGTTTCATATTAGATATAATCTACACTTTTTGTGTATCCCCTGACTGATTTTGGGTATAGTTGATTTTGCTTCTATGTTTCCTTTTAATTTTGTAATTTTGTAATTGCTTGGTGATTAGTTAGTCTACTATCTTCACTGTGAGTTTATTTTCACTGGTGAAAGCTATTTATCCTTATTGTCATTTCCATCTACAGCAATCCCTTTAACATATGTAAAACTGGTTTAGTGGTGGTGAATTCCTTCAACTTTTGTTTATATGGAAATTGTTTAATACCCGCTTCAAATCTGAATGATTATCTTGCTGGGTAGAGTATTCTTGGTTGGAGGCCCTTCTGTTTCAGTACATTAAATACACCACACCACTCCTTTCTGGCCTATAGTGTTTCTTTTCAGAAGTCTGATGGTAGTTTGTTGGGATTTCCTTTATAAGTAATCTTTTTCTCTCTCTTGCTGCTTTCAACACTCTCTCCTTACCCTTGATCTTTGCCATTTTAATTATTATATGTCTTGGTGTTGTCTTTCTGGGGTTCCTTTTGTTAGGGCATCTCTGGGCTTCCATGACTTGAGTGTCTGCTTTCTTCCCCATATTGGAGAGGTTTTCAACAATTATTTCCTTAAAAAGACTTTCTATCCTTTTGTCTTCTCCTTTGGTACCCCTATTATGCAGATATTGTTTCATTTGAATTTTGCACATAACTCTCTTATCATTGTTTAATTCCTAGAGTTCCTTTTTCTCTCTGTTCCTCAGCTTGTTTTGCTATTCTTTAATTTCTACTTCATTTATTATCTTCTATGCATGATCTAATCTACTTTTAAATCTCTCCATTGTTTGTTTCATTTCAGATGCTTTATTGTTCTCTGAGTGGCTCTTGTTCAGATTTCCTACCTTTTTGTTGAAGTGCTCCCTGAGGTGTTGAGTGCTTTTCTGTAAATCTGTGAGCATGTTTATGTCTTTTATTTTGAAATCTTTACCAAGAATATTGGTGATCTCTGTTTCATTTAGCCCTCTTTCTGGGGGTACTGTCTTGTAGTTTTGTTTGAATCAAATTCTTATGCCTGCTCATTTTGTCAGAGACTACCATTAAGTTTTACACAAATTAGTGATGAGAGAGATAGATAAGATGCAAAATTCTGGAACTGATAAACTCTTTATTAAATTTTTTTCGGACTTTTATTTTAATTTTGTCTCCAATCTAGTCCCAAGATAAGAAAGGAAAGGATTTCAACCATTTATTAATGAATAAAGACCATAATCAGTAGAGCAAAATGCCTACTTTCATTTCTTTTAATTAAGAAAAAAGAATAATCAGAAGTTTATTGTGCTTGCAATTCCATTTATCTTCAGAAATATGATAAATTCACTTTTCATAAATCCATATTTTAAAGCATAAAATATGTATAAAAATTATAATTACATAATAGTTGTTGCATAATAATGTGAGACTACCTGAAATGGGAGATTAAATTCACCACTTCAGTTCTACAAGAATAAATTAAAGGTAATCCACAATCTTCCATCATCTATGTCAGTGGAACACCCAGTTCTATTGGTTGCTTGACCAGATCAATAACATTCTGTGGCAACTAGAATGGCTGTAACTTTTATATTTACACACTCTATGACCTTGGATGACTTGTGTGCTGTCTTCAGTCTCAGATTCTCTATTTCTAAAATGAGATGATGGAATTGATTTGTTCTTAACATTTTTTTTATTGCTGACCCCCCCTTAGAAGTTAATGAAAGTGATGGAAAACACATGTACACATAGCCACTAAAATGACACAGAGACTGTGTTGGGATTTTAGCTGCCAAATCCAGCCCTGGTGCCACAGATAAAGAACTCACGGCCAGATGATTTTTAGAGGACTGTGTAGTTCTAATATCCTGCGACTATCTGACCATATTTTCATTCTAAATGAGCTTAAATCGTATACTGAGAGAAAAAAATACTGAATGTTTCTGGCAATAAGATATTTTGACGACAACACATATCTGGATAAGTGGTATCAAGATACTAGATTGTGGTCTTTTTTTATTTTGCTACTATTAATGTACAATTACATGAGCAATATTATGATTACTAGACTCCCCCTGTTATCAAGTCCCCACCACATACCCCATTATAGTCACTGTCCATCAGTGTAGTAAGATGCAATAGAATCACTACTTGCCTTCTCTGTGTTATACTGCCTTCCCCGTGTCCCCCCCCTACATTATATGTGCTAATCATGTTGCCCCTTTTTCCCCCTCATCCCTCCCTTCCCACCCATCCTCCCCAGTCCCTTTCCCTTTGGTAACTGTTGGTCCATTCTTGGGTTCTGTGAGTCTGCTGCTGTTTTGTTCCTTCAGTGTTTTCATTGTTCTCATACTCCACAGATGAGTGAAATAATTTGATACTTGTCTTTCTCTGCCTGGCTTATTTCACTGAGCATAATACCCTCTAGCTCCATCCATGTTGTTGCAAATATCTGGATTTGTTTTTTCTTATGGCTGAATAATATTCCATTGTGTATATGTACCACATCTTCTTTATCCATTCATCTACTGGTGGACACTTAGGTTGCATCCATTTCTTGGCTATTGTAAATAGTGCTGAGATAAACATAGGGGTGCTTATGTCTTTTTCAACCTGGGCTGCTGCATTCTTAGGGTAAATTCCTAGGAGTGGAATTCCTGGGTCAAATGGTTTCTATTTTGAGTTTTTTGAGGAACCTCCATACTGATTTCCACAATGGTTGAACTAATTTGCATTCCCACCAGCAGTGTAGGAGGGTTCCCCTTTCTCCACATCCTCGCCAACATTTGTTGTTCTTTGTGTTTTGGATGTTGGCCATCCTCACTGGTGTGAGGTGATATCTCATTGTGGTTTTAATTTGCATTTCTCTGATGATTAGCGATATGGAGCATCTTTTCATGTGTCTGTTGGCCATCTGAATTTATTCTTTGGAGAAGTGTCTGTTCAGCTCCTCTGCCCATTTTTTAATTGGATTATTTCCTTATTGTTTGTTGAGGTGCGTGAGCTCTTTATATATTTCAGATGTCAACCCCTTGTTGGAGATGTCATATATGAATATATTCTCCCATACTGTAGAATGCCTTTTTGTTCTACTGATGGTGTCCTTTGCTGTACAGAAGCTTTTCAGCTTGATATAGTCCCACTTGTTCATTTTTGCTTTTGTTTCCCTTGCCCATGGAGATGTGTTCATGAAGATGTTGCTCATGTTTATGTCCAGATTTTTGTCTGTTTTTTTCTAAGGGCTTTATGGTCTCATGACGTACATTCAGGTCTTTGATCCATTTGAATTGGCTTTTGTATATGGGGTTAGACAATGATTGAGTTTCACTCTCTTACATGTAGCTTTCCAGTTTTGCTAACACCAGCTGTTGAAGAGGCTGTCATCTCCCCATTGTATATCCATGGCTCCTTTATCATATATTAATTGACCATATATGTTTGGGTTAATATCTGGACTTTCTGTTCTGTTCCACTGGTCTGTGGGTCTGGTCTGTTCTTGTGCCAGTACCAAATTGTCTTGATTACTGTGGCTTTATAGTAGAGCTTGAAGTTGGGAAGCAAGATCCCCTCTGCTTTATTCTTCCTGCTCAGGATAGCTTTGGCTATTCGGGGTCTTTTGTGGTTCCATATGAATTTTAGAACTATTTGCTCTAGTTCATTGAAGAATGCTGTTGGTATTTTGATAGGGATTGCATTGAATCTGTATATTGCTTTAGGCAGGATGGCCATTTTGGCAATATTAATTCTTCCTATCCATGAGCACAGAATGTGTTTCCATTTATTGGTATCTTCTTTAATTTCTCTCCTGAGTGTCTTGTAGTTTTCAGAGTATAAGTCTTTCACTTCCTTGGTTAGATTTATTCCTAGGTATTTTATTCTTTTGGATGCAATTGTGAATGGAATTGTTTTCCTGATTTCTCTTTCTGCTAGTTCATCATTAGTGTATAGTAATGCAACAGATTTCTGCATATTAATTTTGTATCCCACAAATTTGCTGAATTCAGATATTAGATCTAGTAGTTTTGGAGTGGATTCTTAGCGTTTTTTATATATAAATCATGTCATCCGCAAATAGTGACAATTTAACTTCTTCCCTGCCAATCTGGATGCCTTTTATTTCTTTCTGTTGTCTGATTGCTGTGGCTAGGACCTCTAGAACTATGTTGAATAAAAGTGGGGAGAGTGGGCATCCTTTTCTTGTTCCTGATCTTAAAGGAAAAGCTTTCAGCTTCTCGCTGTTAAGTATAATGTTGGCTGTGGGTTTGTCATATATGGCCTTTATTATGTTGAGGTACTTGCCCT
Organism: Phataginus tricuspis; assembly: GCA_029783875.1. NCBI lineage: Eukaryota > Metazoa > Chordata > Mammalia > Pholidota > Manidae > Phataginus > Phataginus tricuspis. Next base: position 9,167,183 of record JAQQAC010004253.1, on the reverse strand, counting down.
CTATACCCATTTTGTTGAGAACTTTTTATCATGAATGGATGTTGAATTTTGTCAAATGCTTTTTCAGCATCTATGGAGATGATCATATGGGTTTTGTCCTTTTTGTTGATATGGTGGATAAAGTTGATGGATTTTCAAATGTACCATCCTTGCATCCCTGTGATGAATCCCACTTGATCATGATGGATGATCTTTTTGATGTATTTTTTAATTTGGTTTGCTAATATTTTATTGAGTATTTTTGCATCTATGTTCATCAGGGATATTGGTCTATAATTTTCTTTTTTTGTGTTATCTTTGCCTTGTTTTGGTATTAGAGTGATGTTTGGGAGTATTTTCTCCTCCTCTACTTTTTGGAAAACTTTAAGGAGGATGGGTATTAGGTCTTCAGTAAATGTTTGATAAAATTCAACAGTAAAACCATCTGGTTCAGGAGTTTTTTTCTTAGGTAGTTTTTTTTATTACCAATTAGATTTCTTTGCTGGTAATTGGTCTATTCAGATTTCCTGTTTCTTCCTGGGTCAGCCTTGGTAGGTTGTATTTTTCTAGAAAGTTATCCATTTCTTCTAGGTTATCCACTTTGTTACCATATAATTTTTCATAGTATTCCCTCATAATTTGTATTTCTGTGGTGTTTGTAGTGATTTTTCCTTTCTCATTTCTGATTCTGTTTATGTGTGTAGATTCTCTTTTTTTCTTGATAAGTATGGCTGGGGGTTTATCTATGTTGTTTATTTTCTTGAAGAACTAGCTCCTGCTTTCATTGATTCTTTCTACTGTTTTATTCTTCTCAATTTTATTTATTTCCTTTAATCTTTATTATGTCCCTCCTTCTACTGACATTGGGTCTCGTTTGTTCCTCCTTTTCTAGTTGCATTAATTGTGAATTTAGACTGTTCATTTTGGTTCTTCTTCTTTCCTGAGGTAGGGCTGTATTACCATATATTTCCCTCTTACCATGGCCTTTGCTGCATCCCAGAGATTTTGCAGTGTTGAATTATTGTTGTCATTTGTCTCCATGTATTGCTTGATCTCTGTTTTTATTTGGTCATTGATCCATTGATTATTTAGGAGCATGTTATTAAGCCTTCATGTGTTTGTGGGCTTTTTCATTTTCTCTGTGTAATTTATTTCTATTTTCATGCCTTTGTGGTCTGAGAAGCTGGTTGGTACAATTTCAATCTTTTTGAATTTACTGAGGTTCTTTTTGTGGCCTAGTATATGATCTATTCTTAAAAATGTTCCCTGTGCTCTTGAGAAGAATGTGTATCCTGTTGCTTTTGGATGGAGTGTTCTGTAGATGTCCCTTAGGTCCATCTGTTCTAATAAGTTGTTTAGTGCCTCTGTCTCTTTATTTATTTTCTGTCTGGTTGATCTGTCCTTTCAAATGAGTGGTGTGTTGAAGTCTCCCAAAATGAATGCATTGCATTCTATTTCCCCCTTTAATTCTGTTAGTATTTGTTTTACATATGTAGGTGATCCCATGTTGGGTGCACAGATATTTATAATAGTTATATCCTCTTGTTGGACTGACCCCTTTATCATTATGTAATGTCCTTCCTTGTCCCTTGTGACTCTTTTTATTGAAGGCTATTTTGTCTGATGCAAGTACTGTAACTCCTGCTTTTTTCTCCCTATTAGTTGCATGAAATATCTTTTTCCATCCCTTTGCTTTCAGTGTATGTCTTTGTGTTTGAAGAGAGTTTTTGTAGGCAGCATATAGATGGGTCTTGTTTCTTTATCCATGCAGTGACTGTATGTCTTTTGATTGGTGCATTCAGACCATTTACATTTAGGTGATTCTCGATAGGTATGTACTTATTGCCATTGCAGGCTTTAGATCATGGTTACCTAAGGTTCAAGGGTAATTCCCTTACTATCTGACAGTCTTATTTAACTCACTTCCTATGCTATTACAAACACAACCTAAAGATTCTTTTTTTCCCCTCCTTTTTCTTCCTCCTCCATTCTTTGTATGCTATGAATCATATTCTGTACTCTTTGTCTATCCCTTGGGTGACATCTATTTAGTCTCAGGAATACTTCCATCTATAGGATTTCCTCCAAAATGCAATGTAGAGGTGGTTTGGGGGGAGGTAAATTCTCTCAGCTTTTGCTCCTTCAAATTTAAATGATAACCTTGCCAAGTATAGTGTTCTTGATTTGAGGCCCTTCTGCTTCATTGCATTAAATATATCATGCCACTGCTTTCTGGCCTGTAAGGTTTCTGTTGAGAAATATGATGATAGTCTGATGTGTTTTCCTTTGTATGTGATCATTTTTCTCTCTCTAGCTGCTTTTAAAAGTCTGTCTTTATCCTTGATCTTTGCCATTTTTATTATTATGTCTTGATGTTGTCTTCCTTGGGTCCCTTGTGTTGGGAGATCTATGCTTCTCCATGACTTGAGAGACTATCTCCTTCCCCAGATTTACTATTTCCTTCCTCCTCAATGACACTTTCTATCCTTTTTCTCTCTCTTCTTCTGGTACCCCTATTATGTAAATACTGTTCCGTGTGGATTGGTTACACAGTTCTCTCATTATTCTTTCATTCTTAGAGATTCTTTTTTCTCTCTGTGCCCCAGCTCCTTTGTATTCCTCTTCTATAATTTCTATTCCATTTACTGTCTCTTCTACTACATCTAATCTGCTTTTAAATCCCTCCATTTCATGTTTCATTTCAGATATGGAATTTCTTAATGATTGAATCTCCAACTTAAATTCGTTCCTGAGGTCTTGAATATTTTTCTGTACCACCATAAGCATGTTTATGATTTTTATTTTGAACTTTCTTTCAGGAAGATTGGTGAGTTCAGTTTCATTTGGCCCTTTTTCTGGGGTTTGTGAGATTTTGGTCAGAACCATGTTCTTTTGTTGTTTCATATTTCTGTGTGGTGCCCTCTAGTGCCCAGAAGTTCTAGTCTCTGGAGCTGCTCAGCCCCCAGAGTGAGGTTTGGGATCATATCGGTGCAGAGCTGGTGCCTGCGGGGAGGAAAGATCTGTTTTCTGATTTCCGTCCGCCCGGCCTGTCTTCCATATCAGAGCCAATGGGCCGAGTATACAGGTGTAAGCCTCTGTGCTTGGCATCTCTAGATGTTGTAGGTGGGGCCTCCCTCTCACTGTCCTGACACCAGAGCAGTGTTTTGCAAGCTAGCTGTCAGGCTAGGAGGAAGGCTCGGAAGTCTGTGTATCACAGTGGGGGCCCTCGGAGCTGAGTTGCCAGCCAGGGGTATGGAGCGCCTGAAGCTCCCCAAGTTCTCATCCTGCTGGGCAGAACGTGCCCAGACAACCTTGTCTCTCTATCCCTTCTCCTATTCAGGAGGCTCCATGCAACCCCATCCCTTCAGCAGCCCTCTCACTGCTAGGAAGCCTCTCAGACCACGTGCCTTTCCCTGTCCCTGAGCAGCCGGGTGTGGATCCCATTCTCCACAAACAGCCGGAATCTGTGTCTCAAGCACTATGCCTGTCCCAGCTCCCCATCATCCAGAGCACCACACAATGTAGGTTTCTGCTCACAAAGCAGATCTCCAGGGCTAGGTGCTCAGCAGTCCCAGGCTTTCACACCCTTCCCCCCTCCATTTCTCTTCCTCCCTCCGGTGAGCTGGGGTGGGGGAAGGACTCGGTCCCGCCAGATCAAGGCTTTCTTGTACGTTACCCTGTTTCGTGAGGTCTGCTCTGTTTGTGAGGTCTGTATGCAGTCTGATGCAGCCTTCTTTCCTGTTGCTGTTTTATGGTTAGTTGTATTAACTATATTTTCACACTATCTGTGGTTTTGGGAGAAGTTCTCTGTCTCACCTCTCACGCCGCCATCTTGAATATTAGATTGTGGTATTTTGAAGTGGTAAAAAAATATGAAATTGATATGCAGAAATGAATAAAATATATCAGCACTAACAATGCATTTTAACAGTAATTTTTAAATAATAAATTGCAGTTTATTATAAGATGAATTAATTTATACATTCTCTGAAGGTACATGTTATTCTCATGTCATTCAAAAGTTCCACGGATTCAAAGAACAGATTAAAATACAGTGATATTCAAATTAATACAGAATACACAATTAATTTGAAATACATATTTTGAAGATGAATTTTAAATATTTTTATATTTGGCATACAGACTGTTACAATCTTCAATTGAAATTATTTTACAGTTAATTTGGCTTAAAAGTAAAAATAAACTTCAATATTTCTTTTTGAGCAGTTTTTCCTTGGGGTGTGGTTTGAAACTATTTGTTTATTATTTTGAGTTTTCAAAAATGGGATTGAGTATAGCTAGGAAGTATTAAAATGCAAATTATCATTTTGAATTGAAATGTCAAGTTCCAGTCTAAGAAAACCTAATGGAAAACATAGTTTTTCAGAACCAAAGTTTTATTACAGGGAATGGGTAGAGAAGAAATGGAAAGACAAAAATTGTTTTTCATATCCAATAAAAATTTCTTTTGAAATAGTTAAAATTTTACTAAAAATAGACTTCAGTAAAAAATGACTTAATGCAGTGAAATATATTAGATTCAAAAGTAACACAATGTATCAATATTTTAAGTTTCATTAGTATGATATACTATAGCTATCCAATTTTATAATCAAATGGGTAAAACCAGGGAAAGATCATTTTGGAAAATTTTTGTAAGTCCTGTAAATTGCTTCATGTGATTGATAGCTGTGTAGGAAGTGAAAGAACACTAAGTGTTTCTGGAAATTAAATGGAAACAGGTTCAGATTTCATGGGGTTAAACAAAGGCAGTAACTTCTAAGAATTTATAGAATAAATTAAATAAAAATCTGTTTAAAAGTTAGACTGAATCACTGTTGTCCACATTTCAATAGGAAGATATGACATAAAGAATCTAAAATTAAGTGAAAAGTACTATTTCCAAAACTTTTGATATATATATATATATATATATATATATATATATATCCCATGTCCCCTCATGTTTCTGATAGAGAAGAATGAGGTTCAGAGAAGGTGGATAACACACCAGCTCAATAAAAATGTCAGAATACAGATTAGAACCCCATTTTTTTCTTTCAAGCTTCCAAACTCTTTCCCCTGTATTTTAGACTGCATTGATAATTTTTGCTCTCTTATATAAAAGGGGCTAAGCTACATCTCTCTTTAGATTGCTGGGTTCATGAGCTGTACTCATGTATGCATGCAGTGTTAAGAACATGGATTTCCTATTCCAGAATAGTTTCAGTGTGAGCCCTTCTTAAGTAGAGATGACTTGGGTTAACAATAAAGTAAGAAATTGAATAACTTTGTAATAATGGTTGTCTGTAAATCATAAAAATTTTCACGAAAATATAAACATTTCTGGGTATTGATCCAACTTCTTAAAATTATTTTTTCCTTTGGTGAACTGTTCATGACTCTATAATGTTTCCATAAGAACATTGCATCTTTGAGTAATTGTGATCATTAGGTAATGTGTAAGACTTCTGAAGATCAAAATAAACCTGGCAAGTAAGGACATTTTCTCTGTTCTTTATCATTTAGGTTGGTCTGATTTAAATCTTAAGGTAAATAATTCTATTGTGAAGTTCTGCTAAAACTGTCTTAGTAAATTAAGGAAGAATTAATTTTAAAAGTTAAATATGAATTCTATTAATAATTTGATATGTACTGCATTTTTTCTCTTTACCCAGAACATGGCACAATTTTAGGTGTTTTTCAACAGAAATTTTAGTGTGTATATCTACCTTGTCTTTTAATAAGGTAATAAGTAATTATCTTAACTTTCTAAAACATGAAGGTTCAAACATAAAGAATGGAAGCTTTATTTAGTAAATATAATAATGGAAATATTGAGAATATGAATTTATCTTCAAAATTCTAACCATTATGAAATACTCCTTGCCAAGCCATTTTGAAGCCACCCTGAGGCTATGGGTCAAATCAAAGAAACTTTGACTTGGAAGGATGGCATATTCATCATACTTTATATAACATTCCCTAATTTCACTTTAAATAAGACTTTAAGGTGTTTTTTCCTTTCAAAATGTATATATTTTAAAAAGCACGTTATTACTGTAATGTTTATAGACCTAGGAAATCAGTTACCTTTATTCCAAAGTGATCTCTGTTAATAAAGACCCCAGTTTCTCTAACACACAGATCATGTACAGTAATTACTTGCATGAGAATATACTCTCTCAAATATATATATATTTCCAGTAATTAAACTGACTCAAATCTTTAATCATAAATTTAGTAGGGGAGGAGTTGAATTGCTTTTGATGTTTGATGAATTCTTTAGCAGAGGCTGTGATGTTGGGAAATTTATATTTATATATTGGTTTCCCCAGAAAATTTACTTTTTCCCCCAAGAAACTTTTTACAATTTTATTAAGTGTTCTAAAAATATTTCCTCTTGATGAATCTTAAGCAGGCAGCACATTTATTAATATTATTTTAAGTTTCCTCATTTCTCAAAAGCATTTGGAAAGGATTTAATATATATGCAGGGGAGCAATACTTCGGAAAAATATGATAGAAACTCCTTTTATTTTTGAAAGAACAAGAAGTTGGTGTAAACAGATTTTTGGTGCAAGAAATGTTTTTCAAATTTAATGAATGACTCTGAACTTGTTTCCTCTTCTATAAAATGGAACTCATAATATTCAGTTTGCAAATATTACTGTAAGGCTAAAGATAATATATGCAAAGCTCTTCCGTACTACAAGGTCTTGTGCATTGTTGCTACTCAAATACGTGACAGCTAAAAAAAAAAAACAGTCATACCTATTAAGGTCATATTGATTACTGGTCTTTGATAAATAAGAATTGATGTTGACACAGAATGAAAGGAGTAGAAGTGTACAGTTATATGAGTGAAGAATGAATATATACATACAGTATTTCATTGAGGCTAGAGGTGTTTTTTGATCCTATTAGGAGGTGTCAAGGGAAGGGGCTCACACAGCCGAAGGAGACTTCCGCTTCAATGATGGCATTGTAAGATTACATGGGTTAAAAGATGCATCCTGGTTTTGAGATCTTAAAATGTGAAAAATCAATAAAATTACATGACAGTTGGCTTCCCCCATAGGAAGAAAATAAAATACACTAGGTAAATAAAGGACTATGCTTCCCACATTACCATTACAATAGTTGTTAAAAATGGTTAATGTAGGATTTTATTCTCTTTTAGATGTATTTTATTCACAAAAATCTAACTCAAGTTTTATTTAGGATAAATGGAATTTAAAAATTTTCCAGGATCTTCTTGTGTTAGAATAAGGGCTACAGAAAATAATATTTCTCAAGATAAGGACTGTACTTTTTGGTTTCCATAGTAATTTTTCTGCTGTAAGCACTATTGAAGTCCTTCAGTGCAAGAGAATAAAATTTGAGATTTACGATTGAAAGTTAAATTCAACTATTTTATAAGTAGATTTTCTAATATTATTTTATTAAGTATATGTAATAAGTTTAAAAGTTTTCTTTCTTTTACTACATATTTCTTTTCAAAAAAACATTTATTGGGGAAAGAGAGAGAGGTTGCTAGTCTAGATCTACAAAAATGATATAGATTTGGTGAGTCCCATCTGCCTTTATATGAAAACTGAGGCACAGGAATTGAGGGATTGTGGCTACTTAGAATGATAGTTTTATTGAGTAGTATCTGATGATTTTTCACTTGTAACAGTCCATTCTTAACCTCATTTGCTGAAAAAGTTTACTTTGATGAGTACTGCACTATTGAATTTCACATGACCTAAAAAAAGAATTACTAGTGCTAATGAGTTTATGTAAGAATAAAATTTAAATGTTCTCTGTATCCTTAATCGTCTATTAAAGAAAAAGCCACTTAAAGTTTAACAAAACACTTAGTGTCTACCATAATGGACACCTCATAACCGCCCTAGGAGAGAGGTACTATTATGCCCACTTTACAGATAAGGAAATTGAGGCATAAAGGTGAAGTAGTTAGTAAATGCAACCTGGAATCAAACAGATGGTTTCACTCCATTGCACGTGGGCTTTAACACCATGCTCTGTTGCTTCTCTTATATTATAATAATGGGCAGCTGATTTAATACAGACATGAAAACAGGTTGCTTTTTCATAGAGTACTGCATCTGTTTAAACCTTAAAAATTCCAAACTACTCACAAGTAACTGATCGTAGTTCTATGCATTTTATAAAATTAAATCGTTTGTTTGAATCAGATCATTTAAAGATGAAACTTGACCTCATCTGATTAGGTAAATACAACATCCTACTATTTAAATAAAATGTTGCTTCTAAAAAGTAGGTAAAATGATATTATACTCTTTTGCTTGTTATAGTGACTCTGACACCAGAGAGGAGTCTCTCACATACATTTGCACCCACGGCCATTTATCATGTTTTCTATTCATCCATTAAATAGTTAACTGAAGTGTAAATTAGAAAAATTCCATCTATCAAAATCAGATGGTTACAAAAATATAACACATTGTTTTATAGACAAATATGAAGTCTCTCAACATCACTTAAATTTATAAATTTAAATATGGTGACCTGTTTAATTTAAAACTGAAAACATAGTGTTAAACAAGAATACATGAAGTTATTTTCCTTATGTAGTAGGAATATTTTCAGGGCAAATAATCTAGTAAAACTTTCTGGTTTCTCCAGGTTACTGCAAGCATAGCTAACTGAATAAGAAGTATGTTTTAAGCTTTGAACACTATCTGGCACCTTAAAAGCATGAAATTTGTTCTGTTTTTCATCTTTGTGTTTCCAAAGGTCTAGCCTGGTTCCTTACACTCTAGGCACTCATTTCACTTGATAAAGAAACGTTATTAGTATATCTTCATAATCTCTATATTAAATTACATTCTTTGTAATGAAACTGATGTACAATTCTGAAATACTGTAATTAACAATTAGATTACATTCCTTTCACTTTAAAGTTAAATGAATTAAATTTCATGTGGAAATTGATAATACATCAAACTTTTTACTTTTCCAGTATGAGTAACCAAAATAGTGCCTTATTGAATCTTACAAAATACCAGTTGAGTGTATTTTGTCTTCACGTGTAACTAGTTGGATTCAATTTAATTGTCTGAGAATCACTCTTGCTTCGTTAAAATGTGCACACCATCAAGGATATTGTCTACATCATGCTAAACCATCCATATTAATATCCCTCCCACCTTATACCATGTACACCGTGGTGCAAACTAAAATATTGGTTATAAATTGAAAGTCACTAGTAAAGAAGAATGTACTGGGGATTCTTATGTGCCTTGTATATAACTGTACTGAGGTTTTGAGTACTGTATATAGAAATGAGTTATTCCTTATTATCACAGAGAATAGTATTAACAGTAATAAGAATTAGTGATAAATGTTTTTGAGAAAACGTTATTTGAAGATGAGTCATTTCAAACCACTAGCCTATCTAATGTAAGGCACCTGTCAAGTGGAGCAGACTGATCGAGTTTTCTCATGTGAATCACATATTTCCTTCAAAATGCACCTTTAGCTTAAAAACAGATTAGACTCAAAATAAGTATATGATGACGTTAGGTGTGCACTCTCACCTAATTTTTACAGCTTTGTCGTTGTCATCCAAGCATCACCTGGGAACCACTGACAGGCATAGGTAGATGGAGGGAGAGTATCACATTGTGAGCAGAAACCTCAGGTGAATTTCCAGTGTCGTTTTCAAATATTGTCTTCCCCACTCAGAAATAAGCTAGATGTGAGACTGGACTCCAGAAGTAAATAGGGGATAAATAGCTTAAAAAATATGACAAATGCAAAAGAAGAAAAGTGTATGTACTCAGTGGCTCTATTTATTCAAAGTAGGGTAGTAGAAATAGGAACCAAAAGGGGTGTGGGTCATGAGGGAGGGAAATGATGACTCCCTGCATCTCTTGCCAAGTATTACACTAATTTTACTAACAAGGAATAGAATGGTAACTTGGAATATTTCATCAATTTCAACATAACAAATTGTAAAAATTTTTTTCAAAGAAGTCTGCTAAATATTTCAAGTGGAGTATAAGACATTAGATGGAAAATAAGTATGCGTATGCTGATACGAGCCTGCTATCTCCTAATTTTTGCACCCATGCAATTGTCACCAGCCAGTGCCAGACTGTTAGGCATACATAGATGGATGGAGAGTCAAATCCTCTTGGCAGAAAACATCATATGAGTTCCCAAAGCACATCCAAGATATGTATTTATTGAGGTATGTTAATTTTTGTGTTTTTTGGCAACTGACTCTTTTCCTATTCAGTTGGAAGAGGCTAAGTTGCTCCAAGGAGAACTAGGTTGTTACAGCAGAAATGCTTCAGTTCAGCTTCTGACTTTCGCAACTGATCTTTGAAATCCAGAGCAAGACACATCTGGAGAATGGTGCTTTCTCAAGAGAAAATCTCTGAATTTCATATCCTTAAGAGGTAGACTCCAACAGAAAAAGTTACTGAGAATAGGTGAAGGAAACTCAGTCTAAGACCCAGGGGAGGCCTCCAATAAACAGGAAGAGGAAGGGAGAGGCTCTGTGACTCCGAAGGAAGAGGTAAGACAAGGTCAGATGACTGTATCAGCTTTGAAGGAGGACGGATGGACCAACAGATCAGAAAAGAAGAGGGAAGTCCAAGGACATCATGGCTTTGTGCATGGCCGCACAAAGCATCTCAGAGTAGCCTGATATGGCGCAGTGCCAACTGGGTGTGGGCTTAGTAGGTAGTGGTGAGCCATTGTTCTCCCGAAGGCACAAGGTGGCACACCCAGGGCCGTTGGGGAAGGCAGCTGGGCCTAAAAAGGATATGTTGAACCAGGAGGAATGGAAAGTATCAAGTCAGATAAATCACAGCACCCCGCAATACTGGGGAGGGAAGAGCTGGTAAGTCTATGAGCCATAGGCTTGAATATGGGGTGATGGCAGTGGGTTCCACGACCGAGCGAGGCCAGTGAGGGCCGGGAGAAAGAAGCCTCCTTCCCACTGCCACCGCTGCATGTAACAAGCTCCGGCTTCTCCCTCGCTGTTGGTTAGTGGAAATGAAAAGGAAGAACAGCCCTTGATGGGAAATGGAACGAGATAATCCAAACTAAGGCTCTTTGAATGTAAGAGTTGGATATATTAACTACCGAGTTCACGCCCGTTCCATCACTCACCAGCCCTCCTTCTTCAACTCCCTACGAACTGTGACGAAGTCATGAGGAAGATTTCCAAAGAAGGCTTCACGAAGATGTCATGAAATCAAGACTCCTCACAGAGAATCATGCGCTTCTGTGTGTGTACCATTTTGGAATTATACTGGATAATGCATCCGTACAAAGGATGTATCTATTTCCTATTAATTTAACACAGCTGTTTCCCTTTCGCTCCTGTTTGCTGATTCTTGAGCTGTTTAGTGTTAGGCATAGACCAGGAACTTGAGGTTCAATAGCCATGCTCAGGTGGGGATACTGTCAGAGGGGTAGAGATTGATTGGAGAGGGAGGATTCTGGGACTTGGTAAACTCAATGTCTTAGATTTTATTGTCTTTCTTGATGAAAAATTTGAAATTTCAACATAGCAGCAGATAGACATCTGCCCTTGTGTTTGCCAATTTCTATGGCATATGTCACCTACTTTTTGTTCTGTCAATCCTTCTAAGTTATGTTTTTGAAAACCTCTGGAAAATTAGGTCATGATAACCTCCAAATCTTCATGTTTATTTTTCACCAAAATATTGTGACTTCTTCAAAACATGTTCTCTCTGCCTCCAGAATTAGCCATCCCCTGCTTACAACAGAATCAAGACTACAAAACTTAACAAGGTCAGCAAGACCCCTGATGATGGGGACCTTGTTTTCTTCTTCAGCCTCACCATCAGCCCCCGGCTCACAGTCGAGCTCACCATCAGGTCTGCGCATGTGCAGTCCCCTCCTCTTTGGAATACTCTTCTGACTCTGCTCCCTAAGTCAATTTCTAAACCACTTACAGATCATGGCCTGCATCGTTCCAAAGTACTTCTGCTCACTCTTGAATTCAGGCTAGGTGCCCAATAAATTCTTAAATAAGAAATTTTTACATGCTTCAACAGCTTCCTGTACTCCCTCCATCACAGCCCTCTCCACACGGTATTATGAACTTCTCTGGCTCTGGTCCCCATCCAACCACAAGCACAGAGAGGGGAGGAACTCTGGCTAATAGAATTGCGGTCTCTCTGCAGTCTGGCAGAGTGCCGCACGACACAGTAAATGTCTTGTAACTAATTGTTGGAGAGTAAAATGATGCCTAAAGTAAAACTTTTCAACATTGAAAAAAAACATTTTTTTCTTTGTGTGTGTGTTTCAGGGCCTATTTTTCTTCTATTAACAGATAACTGAGAGCTGCTACTTTATGTTGATATAAACTACTAACAAAGTTTGTAGTTTCAAGTTGAAGGAGATAATTTGGTCTTAGTCTTTCCCCTTCTTTCCTTCTTCCCTCCTGACGGTCTCCTGATCGTCCTCTTCCATTGCTTTCTCTCTCTTTTTAAATGTTAAGACAACCAATTAACTGACAGCTAAACAGACACTTAAAAATCAGTGATTTCTTTCTAAAACATGTAGCCTCAAATTTAAAAAATAAGGAACTTTCTTAAAAAGCAAAAAGCCAACTTCTGAGCATACTTAACATTTTATATGCTTGTATAGCAAGTGATAATTTGTGTAATATTTAGCTTTGTTATCCCTGTAGAAAATCACCCATGTTTTGTATTATGAGCATGACTGTTTGTTCAGTAATCAAGGGAAAGGTATTTAAATCAGTGTTTAGAGAGCTCTCCATTTCACTTTTGTAAGTCATTATTTACTCCTTCCAAAATACAAAGAACTTTAATATTTTTCATTTGTTTTTCCAAATTTCAATGAAAAGCTTTTTTATTTTAACTCTTTTCTCTAGTTTTTCTTGTGAATATGCGCATCAGAAAAGTTAAAAGGCGCAGAATACTCAGGTAGTAACAACGACTTTATTAAAGTGGTGAGTTCTGAAGACTACCATATGAAAATCTCTTTCTTCCCCTTGTTATATTAAATAGGGGCCGTATCATTTTAAGTAATTCTGGGTAGTATTTTTACCCTCTGGAGAGCAAGCAGAGCTGCAAACCTCTGCTTTGACAAGAATATAGTGCGCTTGTATTAATTCTCCATAAACCTTTATGTTCTTTCTCATGAATTTTAAAATCTGTAGAAGACAACTTTTATTAATATAGTATGACCTCAAATCTTTTGTTCCTATCCTAGTTTTAAGAAAACTATGATAGATGTCCACTGATTATTTTGTTATAATTAAAAACAAATTTTGCATCTACCAAGTTAAAGCTGCACCAAAAATATCAAATCAGTGTGGACATAATTGTCATGCTGCTCAGCAGCTCAAATTGGTATGTCTTTGAATAATAAAACATGAAGAAAACAAAACAACTATTTCTAAATACAAGTTCAGTTTGATGGGGAGATAATTTAAAATATAAGCTTTTCAGGGGAGAGCAATAAAGGGTACCTTTAGTGGCAAAAAGTTTGAAACCACTACTTTCTATAAATGATTCATACTAAAAAAGTCAGGTAAGCAAATATCATAGAAAAAGAGACTTACATATAATTGACTAGAGGGAAACATGTTTAAGTGAGTTTTGTTTACAATAATTTGATAATTGGATTCATCAAGATTTGATACATTAATAGTGATTTCAAAGGTTATAAAAATAAGCTATGGTGTTTTCCTTGACAACTATTTACACTACCGTTTAAATATATTGCTCATATCTATCTAAATACCCTTCTGCTGGCGTCACACTGCAGAGTGAATAATACTGTACGTTTTCTTTAAAGCAACAGGTAGGGTATGCTTTCTTCGCTGCTTAATTCACATTTCTCTGAAAGTGCTTTGTCATTTAAAGCTTTCAACCTGCTTAAAAGTAATGCTTTCCCCATTTCTCCAGGAGTGGAAAGAAAGCAAACAAATGGGTGTTTAACAGTAAGGTCAGCATGACATAAAGCAACAAGAGGCAGTAAAATGAAAATGAGGTTGATATTCTGGGATGAGTCCAGCAGTCCGGTAACAGTCTTCCAAAGTCCACAGCTGCATAAGGCTGTGAACAAGCCCGACGCAGCCTCCAGACATGTGCCGTGAGCTCTGCCTTGGAAAATGATCAATTCCAAGAAGGGAACAGATCCCTTCAGGTTTTTCTTTGCTTTGGCTATAGAATATTTAGATAATGTGCATTAAATCACTGCTACTACAAACTTCTGCTATTTAACTTACCACCAACCTCCCCAAAATGCTGAAATCATCTCCAGTGACAAGGAGGACAAATTATTAAAGGAAACTACTCTTGGCTTCATATTTTCAATTTTATGAGGCCACTTTGTGTTAGGCCTGTCTCTGGAGGTACAGGCTCAATTAGCTCCAGGCAACTGGTGGTCTCAGTAGGGCTTTTTCCTGAGTTTAATTAAATAGGGATGTGATTCAACCTGAACACAGTTATAACTATTTAGTTCCAGTTAATATTACAAACTCATATTATGGATATAGATCAATCCAGGTTGGTCTGGATCCCATAATAGGAGTTACCATTTATTTTACTGCTTTTTATTTAATTTTTAGAACACCAGGTTGGCATAACAGAGCATTAAATGGATGGTAGGTGTTAGATGGAGACGGAGACTGTCCTTTTCACCACACCTTCAGTAAGGAAATTACAGTGAAAACGCACAGTCCAAGTGATGATAGCCTTTTCATTAAAGTCATTACATGACTGGTCAGTGAGGATAAGCATGTTCTAGATTCCTGGGTTTCATTAAAGAATATACCAGATTAATTTGACAAAATCATAGACAGAACTATGGCTTAAAAAAACATAAAAACAGCACGTTCTGTTTTGGAACACCTGTACACTTTTTTGTTTTCACTTTATTAGCTTCAAAACAACTGGGAAAAATCAGGTTTAATGAAAGAACTTCAATGACTGGTTCAAGCTCATCCTGCCTTAACGGCAGAGAAATGGGACCCAGGCACGGATCAGCTCTTTCCACAACACCCATCATGAGCTACCCCACTGCAGCTGTGGGTGACATAGAAGTTACAGCTTGGCATGCTATGGCTATTAAAAAGGCATTGTTTTGGCAGAAAATATATTGTCTAACATTTGCATATTATCTGTAACAAAAAATTATTTTAATGTTAAATATGAAAAATAATAGCATTGCCTAATTAAAAAGTGCCAGGCTTTTAACAACCCCGAAAGTCTGTTACAGAACAATTGATACTGGAGGTATAACTCTCCAGATTCAAATGGCTTCTTGAACCTTTTTAAGGGAAAAGTTTTATTGACTCAATCTATTCCAGTAACCTTAAAATATTTTCTGATATATAATCTGTTTTCTTATGATTTAATTGCACTGTAGAGCTACCAGCAAGAGCATGACCTGTAACATAAAGATACAGGTTATGATGACTACATAGGAATGGAGACATTAGGAGGCAGGAATTTTGTAGAGGGAAAGATTGAGAGACTAGATAGCTTCTATTTGATGATGTCATGTTCTTTTTTAAATGTTTGTTTCTGTTTTTTCAAAGCTTAGCCTGAAATATTAAAGCCTAGTATTTAGGCATCTACATTATGAATCAGAATCAACATCAAACATATCAAACATTCTTGTGAGGTTGCAAAGCAATAACCACAACAAAGCCAAACCCTTCAGGCCCCACAGTCTGTTTCCCTGGAGCTAAGTGCAATCAAAAAGCTTTTAGATTATGTTGGAAATTAAATCTGTGTGGGTGGAAAAGGATTTGTGTCATCAAAATATTGTTTTAATTCAAAGTAACAAGAATCAGATAATAAAATGGTCACATTATCAACTATTTTCTGGGACTACTGAGTGTGATAGACTAATGACATTTTTTTATTTGGACATACCTACATTCATTTACTTTTGCCACAGATTATGTGACAAAATTATGTGACATTCGGAGAGGTACTATTGCCACGGTGGTAGATTTCCTTTAACTATAGTGTACAGGAGAAATTAAAAATGCATTTGTGGGTATGACGTTTGTACAGAAAAAGAAATTTAAAGCTTTTTCAACAAATGTACATACAGATTTAATGCAAATGAATTACTGACATGACTAAATTAAGGAGTTATTTGATATTTAAAGTTAGTATCTTATTTTGTGTTGCATTTGTCTCAGCAAAGCTATATGTAAATAATTCTTAGCACCTATCAAATCCAGACTGTAATTTCATTTGTGCACTCAACAAATATTTGAGTCCCTACTATTTATCAGTCACTGTGGCTTATACATACTACTGGCCTATAACTTCTTGAGTTAGATAGTCTTCCTTCAGCTCTAAATTCTCATAATGTTTATCACATTTTCTTGTGCTAGTAGTAGGGACTCAATAAATATTTGTTGACTGAAATCAGAAATAAAGAAAATTTGTATACTGAAGCTTATAATGACATTTGAGGGCTACTTAAATATAAGCAACAATTGTATTTGTGGAATTTTTCTTAGGGAAATAATATTCTACTCATTGGATTTTGCAGTTTAGAACAGGGAGCATACAGTGCTGTTCTTACTAAATATATAATATACTTATATACTGTGTTATAGTCAGCACAAAGAGAGATCTCACAAACTAGCAAGAAAAGGTGGAAAATTTAAGAGATGAAGAGAAATAAACATGGAGATAGGGACCATGGGAAGAGAAAGTGATACATTCATGCATACAAAAACATGCAGCTGATGTAACAAAAGAATGATAGAGAATCCATGGTGCTAACGAAAAAGGAAAACATGACATTCAACTTCTAGTCAAGAAATGGTATTGTTTGCACCTTAATATAGCTCCCAGACTTACAATAGAGTCAAAATTGTAGAACAATGCACTACTGTAATTCAGATGTACACAAAATACCTGGTGACCCTTAGGAGGAAGCAAATCACTGTCTGGAAGATGCAAATAAGACATTACAGGACTGATGTTTGGCTGAGTCTTGAAGGTTGAGATGTGAGTGGGACTGGTATTGGAGTGGGTAAATTCAGGCATAAAATTGATGGTAAAAAGACTTGCATGGCTGGAACATAAGATGAATGTATGACAGTGGAAGATAAGAGAATAAAGTTATAGGAACTAATGTTTGAACACCATTTCAGAGTAATTACTAGGGGCCTGTGTGAATAAGAACGGTGAACCAATTAACATGTAGTCAGTGAGGAGAGAGCCCAGGTAAAGGTATTTTTGAAAAGCTCACTTGGAAACTCTAATGTGCATCTATAGTTGAGAATCACCCCAATAAATAACTGCAAGTCAGTAAACAATTTAAAGCAAGGAAATGGTAAAATTAGATTGTTTTAAAGAAGAAGTTAACTTTGGCCTGGAAAGTGGAAAGAGAATGAGTCTATATGTGTATAAAGACTTTGAAAAACTAAATAGCAGTCAACAGTCTATTGTAATATATATTATTCACAGAAAAAAGACATGCAGATAGATGTACTGTTTTTATATTAAGACTGTTTGGAATACTTGGGTTAAACTCTTATTATTAAATGTTAACTAAATGTTATAAAATTTGTATATTATATTTGCCATACAGATCCAGTGAACCCAAGCCAAAGGCCCTGGTTGGAGCTTATTTTAATCCCTATTTCAAATGCCTTATAAAAATTCACTATTTAAAGATACTCCACAGCCAATTCTTTCTGTAAACTGAAGAAGCTGTTGGCAAGAAACGTCATGGTATTATTACACTGGCGTTAAAGGTGGAGAAATTGAGAATCAGCGATGTTAAGTGACTTTCCACACGTCCCACATGGGGAGGAGTGAAATTAGCCCATAGATTCTTCTGACTTCCAATTTGGATTCACAATACCTTATTAGAGGACAATTCCCCAGAAAGGTTATAAAAAAGTACAAAACCCATTATACTGTTGTCATAATGATATGGCTCTGCTTAATAACTTCTTTGGAGTTAAGTGTTACAATCTAGGAAGCAGTCTTAACATTTAAGCTATTTTTCCTAGTTTGAGAGATACCAATCTATTTCAGGGATTTTTAACTCTTTTTCTCTATAATTTTTGCATTAAAAACCCTTTGGAAAATCTGATGGTGGTTATGAATTTCTTCCTCACAAAAATGTATATACAATCCTGTAGACAAATTCTGCATACCGTATTAAAGGCTCATTTTTATAAATATAATCAAGTAGACAAAGGGAGCAACCTAAAAAGGAACATATATAAGTTTTCATTTTTTACATGTAAGTTTTTTCCTCTGAAGTATAATATTTGTTAGATGCAAAAGTTAAAAATCTTTACCTAAATGGTATGAAATAATATGTATAAGGCTAAGTTTATTTTAACAATCAATTTTAGTACTTTTTCAATCTTGTAAAGTCTTAAAGAAAATATGGTTACACAAAACACTTTAAAAATTCTAATTATGCTTTATAAAGGAAGATAATGAAAACGTCACAGTTTTCTCTGAAATTTACACACTATGATATGTTATAAATGTAAGGCTTTAAGAAGAACATTATAAAACTTGGGACCTCATAATGCTGACCAAAACAAAAAGACAAACCACAAAATTAAATTTTGCAAAGATAATAATGGCATTCATTTTTTGTGAAAGAGAAGAGGTTTCACCATCCCTGCCAAGATCTTGGGTAATTGTGCAGCAATAACTTCAGACATCATTTCTGGAAATTCAACACTTAGTGCCCGGGACTGGATAAATGTATTCAAGCAGTACAGATGAAGTTGTTTGACAAGCTGTCAATTTAATAAATGAGTAAGAAACATGTAAGAAAAATAATAAATTCATATGCTTTTTACATATGGCAGCTATTTTTCTAACAATATAAATACTTGTCAGAATGTTTTCTTCTTACCAAAATGAAAATAACTCCCTCCACTCTCTAGAATAATATGTAAAATATTACTTACTCATGATGAAACATTCTGATAGTATGGAAAGATTCAAAGAAATGAAAGTCATTCATTATACCATGGTATAATTAATGCAAACATCTGGTGTATATCTTCCAAGTTCTTTTTTAATACATGTATACAGACATACCAGGTATATACACAATATGTACACATACATATATATTTCCAAAAATGCAGTTATTTTATAGATTGTTAATCTAGATTTTCCATATAGCAATGTATTGACTCTTCCTGTGTCAATATAAGCAACCCAACACAATTCATATAAATCTAATAATTGTTGTCAAAGTATTTCATGTATGTAATTCTAAGAGTTCAAAGTACCTCAAAACTTACGGCAATAAAAACAACAGCCAATGACAAAACCCAGCAGTTTCCAGATACAGTTCTTCCCATCCTTGTTTCAGCTCCCCAGATGCAACCACTTCCAGCTGCCTAACCTGTGTCTTTTAATATTTACCTCTGTATTTCTAATAAGTTTTGTGTTCTAAATTTGACATTATTGATCAAGTTTTATCACAGAAAATCAGGACTTACGTCTCTCATACCATACATCCCCCTCCTCAACCACACACACTTTCTTTTCTCCCCATTCCTCTTATAGTTGTATCTCAATCTTTGGCTAAATTAATGTCCAGCATTTATATTATAAAGATGCTTATTGCTTCCCACCTGATTATGTTTTTCTTATATGACTTATTTTTATTTTGCTAGAGCTAATCATCTTGATGTTGTTTGCTTTGTTTTCTCTATATTTATCACAAAGCCAAGTCACATTCTGGCAGAACTGTAAAAACTCACGTCAGTATGTTCACACGTACTGGGTGATGCCTCTGTTCCATCTGTTCTTCCTGGTACTGGTATCTGAACCCCCCCCCGCCCCCCCCCCCCGCGTTACTTATCCAATCTAGACTGCTGGTGGCTCAGCACAGTTAATGGGCCAGGCTTCCCTCTGCGTCTCCCCTGGGGTCCATCTTCTTTGGCTTACTCCAAGTGTTTTGTTGGAAGATGTTCTTACAAAAGGTTGCACTTGAGGTATGTTCTGTGAGACCTTGCATGTCTGAAATACTTTCATGATGTCATCATACTGTTTGGTCATTTGGCTGAGTATAAAATTCTTTAAAGATTCTCTTTTCTTTCAAAATTCTGAAGACATTGCTCCATCATTTTCTGTTTACTGGGCTCCAGTACTGCTGTTGGCAAGTCCAACATCATTCTGAATCCTGATAATTTGTATGTGAACTGTTTCTTTTCTCATTGATATATGTTAGGATATTCTCTTTATTCCTGGTATGCTGGAATTTGACAATAATGTGCCTTGTTCAGTTGTGCTGTGCATGTACGCTGAGCCCTTTTAGTCAGAAAACCTATATCCTTCAGTTCCAGCAACTTTTTTTTTATGACTTCTTACATAATTTCCTCTCTTGGATTTTTCTGTATTCTTTCCTCTGGAAATTCATGTTAATTCGAGAATGGAACTCATTGGATTAATCCTCTAAATTTGCCATCTCCTCTAATTTTTTCATATCTTTATATTTTTTGTTATTTTGTTCTGGTTTTCCTGAGATTTAAATTTCAACCCTGCTATTGAATTTTTAATTTTTGCTTTTCTATATATAATTATGCTAAAGTATTTTCTTGCTATTCCTTTTAAATGTTTTCCATTCTTGTTTCATGGATGCATATCATTTTAATTTTTCTGGCTATCTTATTTTTTTTGACACTTTCTTCTGCTCTTTGTGCTGGTATGTTTTCCAAATTATTATTATTTTTTCTGTTTATTTTGCTTTCTGCCTTTCACTTTAGAGGCTTTCCCTAAATGGCTAATAATCCTTGGCTGTCTATTCATTCAGGTGTAGGATCTCAAATTTGATCTGATGAGTAGGTAGCTTTTTTATGCATTGCCTACATTTTTAGTGTGGTTTTTGAACAAAGCAGCAGTAAAAGCTTATATTCAATGTCTTGACTAGTCACATATATCTTGTATTAATCCAGTTCTGGTTTGGGGAATGTTTTTTCCCCTCTTGTATAAGCAACACTGCTATAAACATCCTTGCATATATATCTTCAATACTTGCCTCATTATTTCAGATAAATCCTAAAAAGTGGAAATTTGAAAAGCATGCAAATTTTAACTTTTGCTATGTATGGCCAGATTGTCCATTAGCATTGTCACTAATTTATAATTCCAACCAAAATGGTATGAGAGTCTTATTTTCTATGTCCATACCTTTGCTTTTCCTGTATTTAGAAGATCTTGCCAACTTAAGGAATAAATATTTTAGAACATATTCCGGAAAATGCATCACAATTCCTATCAACCATTAAAGTACCTTTAAGTTATACATATACTAGTAAAAGGGTATTTGGGTGATCTACACAGAAAAAATTTAAAAGCATAATATAAACCTTGAGCAATGTGTAAATAATATTTTTAAATATATGTACAAAGATGAATTTGAAAAATAAATGAAGTAAAATTTAGATTTAACATCGGAAAAGTCATAGAAATTCAGAAAATAATCGTTGGGTATTATAGAAAACAAAATACTTACATCATGCAAATTATCAAGAAGTTTTGTAAGTTGGTAGAAGCGCTGTGAGCTGGAAACAACTCCTTTTTGCCTCAAACCAATCGCCTTGATGAGCTCTCTGATGTAGCTTGATCTCATCTCTTCGAACTGGTTTTGACTCCTTAGTCCTTCCAGAGGAACTACAGGAAGATAATTATAAGTAGCAGATATGTTTAAAAAGGTGGCATTAGCAGTTTATAATATAAACGTATGAACTGTATACTGATTTCTTTTGATATGCAACCCAAGATACAAACATTTTAAATATGAAAGAGTGTTATGGATAGCTTTAGGACATGGAAACTTGTAGTTCTCTTGAAGACTTTAAGAACAACTAGGTACTTTAACATTTCAGTTTACCTATTTTAGAGCTGTAGTGATGAAATATGCATTTAACTTAGCATTTGCTCAGAAGAGCACCTGACATCCTACTTGTCTGTCTCAAATACTTGGTTTGATTTCATATACAACTCCATGTATGCTGGGTCTCTCTTTTCTTTTCTTTCTCTCTTCCCTTCCCTTCCTTTTGTTTTCTTTTCCTTCCTTCCTTCCTTCTTCCTTCATTTCCCTTCTTCCTCCCTTTCCTTTCCTTCACTTCCCGTCCTGTCCCATCCCTCCCTTCCCTTCCCTCTCTGTCTTTCAACAATTATTTGGATCTCTGTAAAGTTTTTATAAATCTGAAGTATTTCTCACTATAATTATTTCAGGATAATATATCTTTTTTGTGGTAATTTTAACATTGCTTCATTAAATTTCCTGCTTATGTGAGGGAAAGCAATTGATATTTGAAAACTTCTTATATCCAGCCACCTGGTTTTATGTTTTATTTTTTAGTTGAAATTTTTTTGTTTTCTTGGTATTCAAAAATACTATATTTAAATATATCCTCTTTCTCCCCTTTCCAATAGTTGTACCTCTCATTTCTATTTCATGATTCAGTTGTTTAGGACTTCCAGAAAACAATATTAAATAAAAATAGTGATGGCAAATATCACTATTTTGTTGCAATTTTAATGTGAATATTTCTTATTCCCATTGTGATGTTAACTGGTAATGTATTTACCTCTGAAATCTTTGAGTATCTAATTCTTAGACAAAACTTCCTGTTCTTATGGCTAGTTCTCTTATTTCTACTACATTGTCAATTTACCTACACTTTTTCTCCTAAATCTTTTAGGTCCTTCTGTTGTCACTTGTCTGAATGCCTTGGTTGATTTCTTCAGCAATTCTATTACCAGAACTCCTGATTTCTCTGTTTCCTTTTTCTTTCTTTGCACTTGTCCTACAAACAAGTGTTCAACCTTAAGTGAAACATCTGCCTTTTTCTGCAGCTTTATCCAGATTGCTGAAAGAAAAAATTACATAACCTCTTGGACTTGTAAAACTATATATTTATTATCTTAGCAATATTTCTATAGAGAAGTGCCTAAAATTTAATCAAAGTCAACTGTATATGCCCAGCAAAAGAAGAGAAATGATGCATTTTTTAAAAACTCCTACTTATTCCCTGTATCCCAATCAGACCTTGGCTTCTTCTCCCCTTGGAAAAAAAGGCCAGAGATAACAAACCAAAAGAAAGCAAAAAGCTAATTATTTGGTGTTGAGTTTTCAAGGGCTCAGATTTTGAATATAAAAAACTCTCAATGGGAATTTCGGTAATATGCAATTTTTGCTCAGTTGAAAACTTAACTATTTACATCTGTATATATATGCTATGTGCACCTATGATCTCTTTTCTCTAGTTATTTCCTATTTTAAAGTAGGCAGTTAGATAGACGTGAGCAGGAGTAAGAAAGAAGGATGGCAGACCACTCAGTCTCCACCCAGAGACAACCCCATCTTGCTTAGACCAGTCCCTTTTAACCCCTTTTGCGATTTAACACAGACTGACAAAAGAGATGGGTCACAGGGACTTTCTCAATTTTAGAGAATGCACACTTAAAGAAAATCTTGTCCACCAATAACCCAAGGCTATTATAATATCATTTGCATTGCAGTTTTGCCCTCCCCCACCACGGGTTTTGCTTAGGTGCTCATGGGAAGATGGTAGACAGAAGCATGTATAAAGATGTTGGGGGGGAAGAACTAGGGCAGCTCCGAAGGGTGGTAGGATAATGGCAAAACGGGAGAAAGGAAACCAAAGAAACCCCCATAAAAATCACAGTGCAAGCTCGGCGGGCTGTTACCCACCCTCAGGGCCAGCCCTCCTCTCTCTCTGGAGTGCACTCTCCTTTTGCCTTGCTAAATTAAAAAACAAACACAAAACTTTGCATCTTTAACTTTCTATCAAGTCCCTCAGCTGAATTATTTCCTTCAAGAAGACAAAAATGAGGAATTCCACAATCCACCACCTGGTAACAATATGGCAGCTATTTTAAATCTCAATAACTCTTTTCAGACTTCCCAACCAATCCCACATCTCCTTCACACTTATTCATAAATATAAATTTTTTTCTGATTATTGAAGTATTATTTTCCCACTGGGCTTTCAAGAATTGGAAATTAGTAACTCAAAACCCTCACTCCCTCCATCTAAGTGCAATCACCCCCTGGCTCCCGGAGAAGAGCGCGCTGATCCCGTCCTGCCCCGCCTCCTTTAGTACCAGCCACTACCGCCGCCTCCAGGACGCGATGAGCTGATGTCAGCCTCTTTTCCTGTGCTCCTGGTGTAGCTCCAGAATTTTTCTTCCTCTTCCACTCTGCTTCCTAGATTTCAGATCTCTGATGATCTAGCTCCCCTAAATATTTCTATTTCCTTTGAGCCCCTTACCTTAATTCATTGTTTCCTTAATTATTATATCCAGTATTATATGACTGGAGAATTTTCTCTCGGATTCTTGTTGATTCCACATGATGTGAGTTTTTAAGATTTCCTGTAAATATCTTAGCGGCAAGTTGGGAGAGGGTGAGCCAGTTGCTATTTAGATAAGAACACTTTTTTTATAAATAAGAATATTTGTGATTTAACTAATTTAAAAATAACATGTATTCATTGGAAACATTTTTTTAAATATAGAAAATACATAGAAATATTTAAGTCGTCTTAGATCCTACAGTCCAATATTTTGGGACATTTCCTAATATACTGAGAGTATTTACTTATTCAAAATTCTTCAAAACTGATTGTTTTAATTCTCATAAAATTTCATTTTACATAATTATAGGAAATACAATTTATTTATCACTTGGCATTTTAAATATTTTGCTAGTCTAACGATACTTATGAATATCATTTCTGATATTTTTGAAAGACATTCTTTGAAGTGGAATTACTGCAGTGAAAGTTATTAACTTTCTTAACATTCATACTATACATTGCTAAACTTCTTACTATTTAACGGTTTTGTGGCTAGTATTGAGTATTTCCATTTTAGGTAATAATCTTTGCTTTTTATATAGAAAAACAAAATATCTCACTTTCATCTTTCAAACTATTATTGTGGTTCAACAATTCTTTAATTCTTATTAGATATTAAAAAATTTTTTTGTTTTGTACTCATTTATCTAGAGAGGCCTACAATATATTTTAAATATTTTTCTAAATTTGTTGTTTAAAGTTTAAAATATTTTATCACATTTTTATAACCTCATTAGGGCAGAGTAGTGCCCAGTAGAACCTATTTCTTTTGTTTTTTCCTTCTAAACCTTTAAATAACATCCTTACAATGCTGATTATTGATTTTTTATTTTTAACTTTTGACTTTCCAATATGGCAAATTAGTCTGTAGTTCTATTTCAATTCTAGAGCTACCATCACTACTACATTAAAGCATGCATGCGTGCGCACACACACACACACACACACATTCCTCATCTTCCTAATATTTTCATAATATTGGTTAGATCAATATTCAGTGTTTGTGAGTTTAGCTGTGTAAACTGCTACCACAGTCGTGTACCATATATTATGATTTCCTTTATTATCTAATGCAACTTTTTGTTTTACTAAGAGTAAATAACCATCCTAATGGGTATGAAGTTGTATCTCATTGTGGTTTTGATTTGTTACTGATTTGTATTTTCCTAATGATTAGTAAGGTTGAGCATCTTCTCACGTGCTTAAGTCTGTTTGCATACTATCATAGGGAAACACCTATCAAGGCTTTGCCTGTTTTTAAATTGGGTTTTTTTTTGTAATGTTGAACTGTAGGAGTTCTTTGTATTCATTCTGAATAGTAATGCTTTTTCTTTATCAGATATCTGATTTTTAAATATTTTCTCCCATTCAGTGGATTACCTTTCATTCTGATGGTCATGTCCTTTGACACACAGAAATTTAAATTTTCATGAAGTCCATTTATGTTTTTTTTGTTGTTGTCTGTGTTTTGGGTGTCATATCCAAAAACTCATTGCCAAATTTGATGTCAGAAAGCTTTCCCCCTATGTTTTCTTCTGAGAGTTTTGGAGATATAGCTTTAAGATTTAGGTATTTGATCTATTTTGTTAATTCTTTATATAGTGTAAGTAGAGTCTGACTTAATTTTTATGAATGTTTTCCAAACACCTTCATTGAAGACTAACTTTTTCTTGATTATTCCTTCTTTTATCTATTTTGCTGTTCTCTCTTCCCAGACCTCCCACTATTTGACTATTGGAATGCCTTATCTCCAGTTTTCCACGTTTTTTTTTTTGTTTTTTGCTCTACCTTTGAGAAGTTTTCCAACTTTCTCTTCCAGTGCCTCTGCTTTTAAATTTTACTTTCATCTCTATACATTTTTAATTTCCAAGAGCTTTTTCTTTTTTATATTATTCCTTTTTCATAATATCAAGTTCTTGTTTCATGGGTATAATATGTTCTCTTGTCTAAGGAGAGATAGCTTTTTAATTTTTCTGAAGATTTCATTTCCCTATAGGGTCCCTATTTCTTTGAAGTTCTTTTTTTTTTCTTTCTGTTTTATCTTTGTCTTTGATTTCAAAGGCCTCCCTCGGATGCCTTGGTTTTTTGGTTTATATTCAAGAGTTGAAAATGAAAAAGGTGACAGATAGCTCTCTTTGAATGGGTAGTGCTTACTGACTGTGAGCTTTAGTGCAGAGCAGTCTTTGATACTCCAAAGATAAATTCCTGCTATTAGCATAGTTAGTTATTTTTCTTTCTGGCTAAACAAGATTCTGCGGAGAAAAACCTTTCCCTGTCCTTAGTACAGAATATAAAGCTGGATGATAACATTCTGGGAGGCAGGTGGGGGAAGCATGCTGGAGGATGGTGTCTCATCATCTGCTATATAATCATAATCTCTTTTCACTATAGAATGCCTCACCCTCAGCAGTGCCTGCAGTTCACCAATTGCAACTACCCTCTGTTACATCCTCTTCAGGGAATAATCATACAGTGCCTGCCTGAGTTGGGAGAGGAACATTGGACAGCTGGGTGATACCTGCAGACACTTTCAATAGAACTTGTGCTTTGAACTTTACCATCACTCTCATTTCAAAGAAATCATCGCTGTCACCAACTACAAAACACGCTGGAGGTTTGGTGCTGCAGATCAGGTTGCTTCTTGGCTTTCCTTCCTTCTGGCGCGGAATCCGTCCTTCTCAGGTGTGCTAAATTAGTTCTGATGGCTCGCTTGCAAAATTTTATTGCTTGTGATCTCTCTCTCAGGCATCTTTCATTTGACTTCTCAATAAATGCCTTTCTAAAATTTTGTGTAGTTTTATAGGAAGCAATGGTAAAAGTATATGTTCAACCTGCCGTATTTTCCTGGAGTTCTGTATTTTAATTTTTAATAGCAAATGGGAGGTTGAAATTCTTATGTAGTATATCATTGAACTTTTCATTTGTCCACTTACCAGCTGCATTCATTTTTAAAAAGATAGTCCTTATTTGATATTTCAAAATCATGTATATTGTTTTTAACAATTTAGGTAAGTGTTTACATTCAACTCAATTATCTGGTATTTATTTTAGGATATAATTTGAGCTAAATATCCAAACTTGGTTTTCTCCAAATATAAAGCTATTTTTCTTCACAATATTTATTTGTTTCATATGCACTGATTTGTGATGTCTTCATTAAAGTATATTAAGTTCTAATATACACTGGTATGGCTTGACTAACTATTCAATGTATTACTCTTTTCCTACACTGTATTAATTATTGTAGCTGTTTGGTACCCCCCAAAAATTTGTAATACTTACCTACTTATTTCTCAAGATATAAAAATGATTATCTATTGCTTTGCCATGTCTCTCTTCAAAATTTCCATCTGAATTTTTATTAGAATTTATAGTAATCGTAAGTACTGGTTATTAAATATTTTGTTTTTCTCTCTTCTTGTAGTTGCAAGTGGCCAGAATATTGCTCTCTACTGTATGTGAGTGGAAGTCATGTATATACTGTTTCCTTTCCTTACTGCTGCTCCAGTGATGGTGGAAGCATATGTCAAGACACAGCCTCCAGCTGTCCACTCAAGGGCGCCTGAGCGACAATGATCAGGGCCTCCCTGTTGACATGCACTGGACATTATGTGGGAAGAACAAAGACTTTTTCAAAGTTTTTGGTGAGCTATGAGATTTGGGGGTTATCTGGTCCCCCAGCATAATGAAGCCTATCCATAAATACAGAATTATTTTAATGGTCTCAACTAATTTGGGAGATCTAGGAGTATGACATAACCTCTGTGCGATTCATCACCACCAATACAAGAAGTTAACTACTGTAATTCCAAATTTATTTCAGTTGACTCTTGGCCAGTCCCACATCAATACCCTTAAGTCCACTTCATATTCTTTCATCAAATTAGGTTTGAAGGTTTCTGCTCCAAATAG
Source organism: Phataginus tricuspis (assembly GCA_029783875.1). NCBI lineage: Eukaryota > Metazoa > Chordata > Mammalia > Pholidota > Manidae > Phataginus > Phataginus tricuspis. The sequence goes on along the minus strand of JAQQAC010004253.1, from coordinate 9,138,895 downwards.
GATCTCCAAGGGTCAGAGAATAGGGCTATGAATCCTTAGATGCTCTATTTTCTATCCTGTCTTCACATAGATTTCATGAGGAAAACTTCCTCTATAAGGATTCAGGTTTTCTACCTTTCTTCCCGATGTGTCTCCACCCCTTACCCCACCATCAACACCATTTGAAATTTATGCCACTAGAGAGAAGTCCCTGAAAAGATGTTGCCAAGAAAAACCATTGGCTTTCCTTCTACCTAAGATCTTAGCTCCCGTGATTCTCTTTCAAATTACTAGGAATGAAAGGAGGATTGACTCAGACATTCAAAGGCTGAACTTACCTGTGCATGGCAGGGGCACAGAAAAGGGTGAAAGGTAAAAGCAGTTTTTATAATTTTCCCACCTAGACCCTTAGGGGTTCCACTGAGGCAGACACGCATGTGCTCTCTGTGTATGAGAAAGAGTGAAATGCCTACCCTTCGAGTGACCAATGCTATGGTTCATAACATACCACTTCCTTTTTCTTCTGGGTATACAGTTGGGGTGCATGTCCAGCCTCTCCAGCAGTTAAGGTGGTGATGGAATATGGGAAGAAGTGGCCAGTGGCACCTCCACGCCTTGCCTCCAAACCTTCTCTCACTCGGTGGTAATCTTCTAATCAGATCCAACGAAGGACACTAAGCCACTATGAAAGGGTGGAGGCCCTGGAGGAAAGGAGCCTGGGTTTTCTTGCTACCCACTGGACTGTGACTGTGAGTGACAAATAATTGTATTATGCTACTGATCTTTCGAGTTATTTGTTGCAATAGCCTTCCTGACATGATGGCAATGGTTTAAACAAAACTGTATTTTATATAGTAAGTTCTCTGAGGGCTGGGTGCAGGGAAGCCTAGTTTATGTTTATACAATATTAATACGTTCATAATACCTAATTAGGTGAATATGAAAAAGTCACTTAATAATGTTTTATCTAAAGAATAGAACTGGCTAAATTGATAGACCATTTTAATATTATGTGATAGGTAAGCCTGAGAAATATGAAGTAATTTTAGTAATATCTAGGACAGTATGTCAGGTGTTTCTCCTTTACAGTTGCAATCTAAGATTCATATAGCATATACAATAATATGACTGTATTGTCACTGGAGACTTTCATAATTAAAAATTAAGAAAGTAAATATCTTGTATTAAGTTGCTAGTACTCACTCACTTGTATTAAGAAGTAGCAATACTTTCATACAGAGGAACTCTTCTTGGCTAACTTGAAGCTTGACAAACTCCTGTGGGATCTGCCACATGGTAAGGCATAATGAATAGAACGATGATTCCTTCATCCGCTGTCTTGTACCACATCCAACACACAACAGAAAAAGCATCAGGAAAAAAAAAACACACGCACACACAGTGTCTTAGCCAGTTTATGTAATTTATCAGAGGATATGAGTTTTAGTAGTTACTTTTATTGAAAATGACTTTTAATGAACAAACTCAGTATTTGGAATTTTAAACATCTTCTAAACTTATTGACAATACTGAATTTTTGAGGTTAAAAAATTTTAAACTTAGAAATATTATGAAATATGAATTGATCAAGATTAATGTTGTTTCTCACTTTCATTATCATATTTTGAAAACCTAAACTAAGAAAGGAGAGCCAAGTTTAGGAGCTGAAAATGTGGAGCTAAAGAACGCTTAGGAAATAATTTATTTGCTGATAGTGTTTTTCCGTGGAAAAAATATATAAAATTTTGTGTGCAATCCAATGGGAGAATGGATTCAGTTTACCAAAACCACAGAACAGTTTGGTATATTTGGTCAGGGTATTCCATGTAGAATAGTCACTGTGAACTATTCCAGGGGAAATGAAGGGTGATACAAACAGAACATTAAGAAGCACCAAGTAACTGACATGATCAGATATTAATTCTGAAGACTGAGGAAATTTTTTAAAGGTATTTTCCCCACCATATGCTATAAAAAGAAAACTAGATTTTGCCTCAGAAAAGCTAAAAACTAATCCCAAATGTCACTCAGATTCTTTGGCAGGTTATGCAATTCTTCAGAGCCTCAACTTCCTGAGCTGAAAAATGAAAGATGCTGATTCCTTATCTATTTGAAGGGATAGTAGAATAAAGTGAGATACAATTCATGAAAGTTTTCTGTAAACTGTAAAGACCTATGCAAGTGTAGGTTAACACATTATATAATTCTGAACATTCACCATTAAAACACTATAAATATTTCCATGAAAAGATTATTATTCAGTTTAAGGTTATATGCACAAAATGAATTACAGAAATTTAAGTAAATCAAGTAAAGTGAAATGTTAGTCTTTCAATTTCTAAAATAAATTACCAGACTGATCTTCCCTCTAGGGAAAGAAATAATAAAATAATACCTTTACTCCTTGAAGGTAAATCAATACTTTTAAATATTTCTAATTTATTTCATTATCTTCATTATTACCAAGGTGTGAAATTTTAATTTGATAAAGTAAAAAATTTTATCTTTAAATATAATTTCTTGATACATTTTTTAAGTTTAAAAAAATTGGATTTGAGAAACAAGGAAAACTCCAAATATCAAATTATAGACAAAAATGACACAATTTTATTAATATTGTCATATCAATCTGCTTCCCAAGATAATTCTGAGAAGCCTTTCATGAAAATTCTATTACGATCATCTAAATGTATGATCATCTGTTGAAATGTAATTTTCAAGATTACCCTACATAAACACTTAGGATAATAATGAGAACAACAAAAATCAAGTTACTACTTACTCATTTAATATTAAATCAGGTGCAAAATAAAGCATCTGACCACTGACATGTTTATAAGATCTCCATCCTAGTCCAAACACCATTAAGCTCATCCAAGAATATTGAATGAGAGTTATCTGGTCATCAATATGTAAATTTCGAAAACCTACAAAGCAAATTTTAAAATAAATGATCACAAAATCACTTATGTAAAAAATGTTGAAAGTACATAGAAATTTGAAAATAGACGTAGGTAGGGTGACACAATATCTCCAACCTCAATATGTTTTACACTAAAAATCACAAAGTATTAGTGAATAATAGAGCCTGAAAAACTACAAAGAAGCAACTTCAGAAAGCATTACAACTAGTCACTATAATTTAGCATTTCTGAGAATTCACTAATGAAGTCAATCATCCATCATTCACTTATGCAACATTTATTGAGAACCATTTTTGTGCTAGGCACTGTTAAAATACTGGGGTTATGAAGATGAATAAGACACAATCCTTGCCCTTAAAAGAAGCATACAAATCAACAGGAGAGACAAGCATATAAATGCAGAGAAAGAGAAGGTTAAGAAGGGGTACACCAAGCCACTGGGAGGCAGATCAGAAAAAACTCCTAATCAAAATATAATGTCTGAACAGAATATAATCCGTTTGTTGAGGAAACTCAATTCTTTGGAACTTAAATGTAAACTGGTTTTATTTTGTAAAACCATTGCTTTCCATTGTGCTGTATCTATTTTTTCTTTCGCTTCCCATAATTAGGTCATGAGTAGATCTATAGTTTTCTGGTCACTTTTGTTTTTTGAAATTTAATCCAGTCTTGCTTTAAACGCCCATGTGGTTTAAGAGGTTTAGTGTCTCTGTGTCTGTGTTTGTAAAAATGGTCAAAGTCTTCTCTTCAGTGTTCCCAACTCTCTTTTGCCTGCTCGTGGGAAGATTGGAAATTCGACACTGATGAACTTAAAGGAAGGAGAGGCAAGGCGGTAACTTGGAGATGTAGGCTGGGGTCAGATCATGGATGGTCCTGCGCGTCTAATAAGAGCTGTGGGCGTGCCATAGCCTTACTCGTGCATGGAGAGATTCTTGGTGCCTTGTAGGGGATGGAGTCAAGGAGAGAAGCCTAGAGCTCTTTCCAAAGGCCAGGTGAGAGACTGTGAAAGTCTGAAGTAAGTCAACAGGTAGGACTAGAGAGGAGGGAGAATAATCAGAGAAATATTTAAAGGGTAAAATGGGAGGAATAAGGAGCCAAAGAAGGCTTTCAATGTTTTTGCTTGAATGGGGGTGAAAACAGCATTACTGAGATAAAATAAAAGAGGAGAAAACAAGCTAGGGAAAAAATAATTAGTTTTGGACATGTTTGTTTAACCCCTGTAATATCCAGAAAGCAATTAGGCAAATGACTTAGAAATATGGAGAAGAATCTGAGCTAGAGATATAAATTTGAAAATTATTTGTATCTCAGTGTAGCTGAAATAGTCAAAGTGGATGAAATCTTTTATTAAAGGTACAGAGAAAAACAAGTGTTCTGGTAGGAACATCAACCACTTTCCATAAAGCTATTTTAATAACATCTACTGCCCTTAAGAATCCACTGAAGTCTACACACAAAGAACCTATTTAAAAGTAAAGCTAAAGCAAAACTTTATTCCTTAGATCTCAAGGACAAAGCACATTTATTCCTGATTCTGTTAATCATCTCAAGGTAGGCTGCAGAAAAGGATATCTTCTCTCCATACACTGCAGAGAGTCTCATCTTCATGTGAGCTGTAGGAACACTGCTGTTCTCTTCTTAGAAGTTCTCAGCCTCACAGGGACCAAAAACAACTCTAGTGCATATTCATGATCAGGGATGACACAGCATACATTTACTTTTTTGTGAGGGTAGGAGTGTGGAGTGCCAACTCTTCATTGTCTTACCTTTCACCCTAACTTCTTCCTTCGCTTTCTTCCCTATGCGGGTAGAGTTTCCTATTGGCAGTTTGGTGAGAGTAAGTGACCTCCCCGCCAAAGAAGCTGGCTAAAGCCCCTGCCTCCTTAGGCTTGTGTTAATGGGGTTTGGCCTGTGGTACACGTACTACCTGGACTTTGAATCAGGAACTAGTAAAGCAAAGACAAAGATATGGTGAGCCTTTATTCTTACTCATGGCGGTGCTCAGTGATAGCAGGATCCAGTGCAGGTGTCTGTGTTGGCCCTCTAGAGATGCCTTGGTTTCTGCTTATTTTACAGACTTGTTTCAAATTCTAGTCAGTGAATCCCTGGTGTCCTTCCAGGAAGCTATTTTTTCTTTTTGTTTTGTTTTGGATAGCCAGAGGTTTTTTGTTTTTTGTTTATGTTTTCTAAAATTAACAGAGTTGGTTTTTATTGCTTATATCCTGATTTATTCAGGTGTGAAAGGACTCCCTTAATAACTAGCCAAGAAAAATTTGGCATGTGATTTTCATAATTTTTTTTTGTTTTCATATGAGATACATGCATTTTCAAGTTCATGTTGATATACTACCTCTCATTTAAAGAAAAATTATGAATTTCTCTTAATGCAATAGTACAGAAATGCTGCTTGTAAGTGGAATATTGTACAGGCTTTACAAAAATGGGTAATTAATTATAAAGTTTAAAATAATTTGATAAGAAATAAATGAATTTTCATATTTTTTGAAAAGCAAGATTCCCTAACAGGAAGCCACCTATAGGCCTGCATATTGACTTACTGTGCTATATTTTTTTTCATTCTAGGCCTTTTTCTTAAATGTTAATCTGACTAGTTTTAAAATCTACAAAATTATATGACAATTCATTTATTCTTTTTTAAAAAACAGATATTCTGCTTGTATTTCTTCATTAAGTTTACTTTAACTTACCCTTTGATTTCTGTTTGTTTTTGCATTCTGAGGTTATTAAGGACTAGAAATAAAGGAACATTTTTAGTATATCATAAGAGGCAAATCTTGCTGAAAAAACTTCAAACTTATGAAATTACCAGTATTTATATCAGATCTGTATTCTTTCCATTTAACAAAATGTAAAACAACTCAGAAAATAGTTCTATTTACTCCACCTTTTTGAGAGCTTTTCTGTGATAAATGCACAATGTTAAATTGACTTGAACATGCCTGGTACAGAAGTGCAATTTTTTCTCCCCCATTAACTGTAATATCATTCATTATTTTATGCAGAAACAAACATAAAATTCCCATTGATGATAATGATCAGGTTAACTCAGTACATCTGAGATGATGATCAATATGAAAACCCTCACCCAGAGAAGTGATGGGTATTCCCTCATTTTGATTAACAAATAGTAAAGGAAAATTACTCTTTTCTTTTAAGTGACTTGACCTGATAATTTCTTACAAAAGCCCTATTAAAAACTGTCTGATCCTTGATACTTAAAAAAAAGTAAAAGAAGTGTACAGTAATACATGGCCTGTATGACCTTCTAGGTTCCCCTGTCTTACTTTCAGAGTTTTGATAAAATATATAGGTTGTGCTTCTGTAAAAACGGTCCCATATTGAAACAGTTAACCTAAGGGCAGAGCATTTAATACCTCAGCACCTTCTGACACAAAGTATGAACTTTGGCAGGCACAAAGCTTTAGCACGATGCGTGTCATCACCAACCTGTTTGATATTTATTATGAATAAGGATTTGATGATGATTTAAGGCAGCATTGTTCTTTTCATATCAATTCCATAATTTACATTTCTATAAGTATTCTTTAAGCACCTCTTTGGGATGATGAGTTATGCTTGCTACTAGCCATAAGACTAGAAAGATGTTCCGTGCCTTAACACTTGTTGTCACGTGAGACAGACAGAAAAGCAGAAGGTCATTATAACTCAGAGTGATAGTGCTGTGGCTGACGAAGCCAAGGGTGGGCAGAGGGACCTTCGACTCGGTCCGGGAAGGCTCAAAGAAATCTTCCTCAGGGAGGTGCCAGGTGATTAGGATTCTGAAGGCTAGCGAGGGACCAGCCAAGGGAAGAGGTGGGAGAAGAGAAGTGCCTCCAGATAGGGAAAACAGTTTGGGCAAAAGAAGGCAGGAAACCGAGCAAAGAGCACTGTGGGATCTGAGCCTTCAGAGTTGCTACAAGAGGGAGAGAGAGGGAGCATTGCCGATCAGGAGTGAAATGACAGAAGGGCCTAGGATGTGAAGGCTAAGAAGTCTGACTTTGTTCTGAAAAAGGAAAGGAATTCTACAATTGATCATAATTGTTTTCAGAAAGATGATTCTAGTGGCAGAATAGAGGACTGTTTTGCGGCAGCGTGAAACTGCGGGAATAAAGTCAGGGGGCTGCAATCGAAATCTAGGAAAAAATGACCTAAACTAAGTCAGTCACACAGTAGCAATGGAAGTAGCATGTATAAAAAATCCTATATTTAATAAGTAGAGTTGACGGGATTTGATAACTAATTGCACAGAAGGTAAAGGAGAAAAGTGAGCTGAGGCTGATACCCAAGATTGTGTCTGAGGTGGCGTTTTAGGATACAGGAAAAGGTTTTAGGTTGATGCAGAAAGTCATGTTGACTTGGAAGTTCATCCAGGTAGAAATATGTGACAAGCCATTGAAATACATGGTTCGATAGTTCAGTACAGGGTCTGAGCTGGTACCTTGTATTCAGGAGTTATCAGAATATAGTGGCAGTTGAAGGCAAGGTTATGAATGAGTTCATCCAGACTGTGTAGAGTAAGAAACTAATGGAGAAGATGGAACCCAGGAAATGTCAAATTTGTGAGTGGAAGAACAAATATACAAAAGAAAAACAGAAATGTGTACATTGAGAGAAACATATCTACCTGGAAGGGAAGTGATAAATGCCAGAGAACAAGTTTCACCGAGAAATGGTTACTTTGTCAGAGGCCCCAGGGGCATGTGAAACATGTTAAAGGGCTGAAAGTATTCATTTGATTTGGTAAGTAAAAAATTTTGTTGACATTGGCAATAATAGGTTTTTAGAAAAATCATTTTTGACAGTCTTCATGGAAGTGATTTTGATTTATTCATTTTATTTGGGAAGAAAGAAAAAAATCCTTTATCACAGAACTCAAAATATATTTTGGCATGCTTCAAAAGCAGAAAATTAGGCAAAGAACTTTTCCAGTTTTCTGATACCTCCAATTGCTAGGAGTGTGGCTGAGACCGAGAAGTAAGGTACATATTCAAAAATGCAACGTTAAAAAATTTCAAAGCATTAACGTGAATTGATTTTTTTAATCAAATAAACGGGTCAAGGCAAAATTTCTGAGGAGGAATTATTACCCCCAAAACCTGTCTCATCTATGGTGCTACAGTGTACTGATACACAGGATGAAGAATATTTAAAGGTGAAGTTGAATTGGGAAGGAATACTTATTAATTTGATTTCCAAAACCTATCCTAACTTTCAAGACCCTCCATGATCAGCCCATAACTTATGCCTTTTAGTGTAGTTTCTGCTACTCTCCCCAACATAAACTTATTGTCAGTGGTTTCTTAGTTCTTGGGTGATAAAACCTCCAAGAGACCAGTACTTATTGTAGTGGTGTTTGAGAAACTATATGCACAAATGTCTTTTCTCAATCAGCAGCCATTTAAAAGTTTCAATTACTATGCTGTGGGGGAAAAGGTATGACATTTTTTTATATTACTAAGGGATCCTCACACTTGAAAAGATTGAGAACCATTCTTAGGCTGGTGTAATTCATTATTCACTGAACATACTTCATGCTTTCTTTCTTTTACGCCATCAACCATACCATCCTTCTATCTGGTATACTTTCCTTCTCACGATTCAGCAAAGTCTCATTTCTCCTTCAAGGTGCAGGTTGGCTGACACTTTGTCTCTGAAGCCTTCTCTAGTCCTTGAAGCCAAAAATGTTCTTCTGTCCCTATATATTATGTCACTTCACATACCACTATAGTTATTTGGGTATCTTATCTGTCCAACTGGACTGAAAGTTCCTTAACAGAAAGAATGTCTTGTTCATTTTTAAAATTTTGCAAATAATTGTGTGGTTTCAAGCTCTAAATAAGAAAATATTACCCACTGAAGTTACAGCTAGAAGTCTACGTGTATGTCAATATGTCAGATGATACAATATGTCAAATGAAATATATCCTAAGAGATCTTTTGTAAATAAATGTGCTGTCATAAGGCTAAAGTATCTTGCAAGTCTCCATTAAACAGAAACAAAGAGATCTCTGAAATATTATCAGGAAAATGTCAGATAAGCTGCAATTACTGTAACAGGTCCAAGATAATAGAAAAGCACAAAGAGAAATGAGGAAACCATGACCAGGCAGCAAGAATCCTCTTAGGGACCTGCAGATAGAGGTTCTGGGGAACCTCACGTATGCTGGGACCTTTGTTATGATTATCGTTTTGCATCTGATGTTAACCTGACTTCTCAAATACATTTTCCAATTGTGAAAGAATGACCCAATCTGCCACCATGTTTTCTTACTAGTACCTTTTTTGCACTCCATAAACTGATATCCTGGCTTATTCATAAGCCTCATTTAACAAAAGTTCATCTTTCACAGATGAAAAACACATTAGAGACTGGATAAAGTAAGTTTCTACTGTGTGCAAAACTGATGACCAGATGCTAGGATGTGCTGCACCAAATGCATTCATGCCATGCACGCAGCCTCCTGGCTTCCTAACAAACACCCCTGTGTAATTGTAAGGTCTTGCACACAGCAGGAGTGCAATAGACATTTGTTGAGTGAATCAAGTGAATAAAATCTGTACTCTGGTTTAAAATCAAAACTGAAGGTTCTGAGCAGCTAATGATATTAGATTACTTCATATATATGTGTTCCTCTGAGTCCTTTCACAGTGGTCAGTATAAGTCACTGGTTCATTGAACATTTTTATCACTCATTCATTAGAGGTACTCTCAGAATGCAGACCATGCAAGTATGGTTTAAAAGAAGCGGGGCCACACAGTACTCTGATAATCTTATTGTACAGAGTATGTATAATACCGGCAATCCCATCATTCTTGTTTACTTATACACAAATTACATTTTGCAACATTACAAAAAGTGATCACTAAATTTAATGTAAAATTTTTTCTCACTCTTTAGTGTGTGGTGGTCAAAAATCTTGACAGGTAACAGTGTTTAAACCTAAAAAGCTCACTTAGCTTTTATCCACATGAATAAATTACCATCTAAACTATAACTGGTTACTTCCTAATTTTGCCAATTAATAGTAAAATCTCTTTAAACAGTAAAGAACCTCAAAAATGCAAACAAGAGAAATATGAACTATAATAGTATATATATAAAAATCAAAGAAATCGCCTTTTCCAAATAGGGAAACTGAGTTAAACACGTTTAAGCACTCATATTTTTAAACAGAAAACATTCATTAATGCTATTTTAATATTTTAACTTAATAAAGATCTACCAAACTTGATAACCACTTTTCAGTAAGTTTTAAACATTCATGATTTTACTAATACAAAAAAAATATTACCTGTCCAAGGCCTTTCAGCAAGAATGAAGCAATAAGAGTTTGGGCATTTTGATTTTTCTATAAGGTTACTTTATCTCCATTACAATAGTGAGTTTTATCAACTTTTTAAAAGATTCAACAAACAGGAATATTTTTCTTTCTGTTTCATATAACCTTGAATTTTCAATAACAATTCACCTATTGTATTTCAAACCTTTCAGGCAAAATAATAATTGAAAAAAATAATAAGACAAGTTGGGAAAGGGATTCATTTTTAAAAAGGCTATTGCATTTGCTTGTATTGAAAATTTACTTGCAAACTAAAATGGCATAATATATTTAACTCTTGACCAAATATTAGAAAAATAAACTGGTCTAAAGGAGTATAAGGATATTATTGGTGTGAAAAGACTGTAATATGAAAAAAGTTCTAATTGTGGGATTAACACCTCCACAAGCAATTGCTACCCATATATTCTTCTCCTTCTGGCTGTGCAGTCTAAGATTTAGCCAAATGAGAACCACATCCTTGTAATTCTTTCAACCTCTTTTCACCTACGGAGCTGTGTTGAGGAAGCAAAAATAGCTTATAAATGAACCTACTGAATTGCTTCACGATGATATAATGTAGATTTTCATTCTTACTCCCTTTGGGTATAAATTAGAGAAAATAGTGAATGGAAGTTCATTTTTTGTGTCCAAATTACTTACACTTAGCAATTTGGTTTCTTAACCGACTTCACACACAACACTGTTCTCTGAATACTATTTTGATTTGTTATATGAATAGATACATTCAGTTTTTTCTTTAGCCATTTGGATTAGGATTTAGAAATTAGGATTTAGCATGAAATAGACACTTAAGAAAATGGCCAATTTGTCTTTCTCTGAACTATTATAACATGCTTTTCCTTAACTGTTTGATGAATGTAATTCTTGATCAATCAACAAGACTCAAAGTGTTTTTTGTATTTCCATAGCATATAGCAGGGTCCTAGGTACATATTTTGAACTGCTGAAACACATACTATACCATGCTTTCTGAACTATAATTCATTTACTGCACAGACTGTTTACTTAAAAACCTACTATAATAGTAACATTTGTATTATATGCTATTATATACAAATTATTATTACCTGGCAGTGATTTAGACCACTTGACTACTGAAAGAAGTTGTCTCTCTCCTAGTTGATTGAGACTTGTCAGCAAAGAACTGGAGGAATCAGGCTGGGTGTTGTCATGTCCTGCATAGATCATGTCTGGTTCAATGGTAATTAACAGGTTTATCAGTGGGGGGATCAAATGCACATCTTGACCTGGCGGAAAAGTGGTTCTCTGGCTTAGGGCTTGGCTTTCGGTTGGAATGCCTACTGACTGTGGGAGAGCAATAGCCTCTAGTGGTCTCATAACTCTGACTTTATTGAACTTTTTAAACTTTCGACCTACAGAAAAGAAGAAAAAAAAAAGAAAAGTTCATATAAATAAATACCAATTAAATCTTTCAGCAGAGTATTATTTTTCTTAAGTCTTAGAAATATAGCATTAATCTAATAAAATGAAAACAAGTAAGTGCTAGGTCTCAGACTTAGATTAAAGAGTTAATTATACCAGCATTCATTAGGTTGGTAGGGTGTAAGTAATTACATATGTATCCACTGGGGGACTATGGAGCTTTGCAATAACATGTATGAAAAGACAAATTGGAGGTGAGTCCAAGATGGCAGCAAGAAAGAACCTGAACCCACCTCCTATGTACACACCAAATCTAACTGATGCACAGAGCAATTCATCCTGAGGAAGGACTGAGGCCCGCATGAACCACCTGCACATGAGGGATAAAAAAACATAAAAAAATGGCAACGGAGACAGACATGGTATGGAGGACGCCTCATCCCAGCCCTGCAGTAAGGAGGGATATCAGTGAGGACGAAAGCAGAGATTCACCTGCCCTGGACACAGGAAAAAGTCACAGTTTAAAGGGCAACTACACTATGAGGGAAGGAACCCAGCTTTCAGAACTAAGGTAGGGGAACTGCTAGAACTCTCTCTGCGACCAGAGGTGCTAGTTAGCACCAGCATTTCTCTTCTTGCCTACACGCTGACAGTGTGGATGCGAGCAGGGTGAGGGCTCACGCTAGCTCCAGACTTAGCTAAGGCAGTCGCCCCGATCCTGCCTTCACCCAGTTGTGCCAGCCAGAGGCCCAGCAGTCCCACCAAGGAGGCGCCAGTTGCAACACCCATGTGGACTCACACTGCCTGCACCCCTTCCAAATCCAGTCACCCCACTAGTGTGGCCCAAACAGGAGCTCTGTGCATCACAGCCTGCGGGCCCGGGCAGCACAGCACCCTGCTGGCACCATCTAGCCTTCAGCCTCAACTGCCAGGCACACACGATCTACCCGAGGGATGTTTCTAGATAAGGCCAACAATTCAAGATCGAAAAAGGTAGCCCTTTTCCCTAATCTGTAGAAACACACACAGAAAGTCAGTCTAAATGGGAGACAGAGGAATATTCTTAAAACAAAATGATAAGACAAAACTTTAAGAACTAAATGAAACTGAGGGAAGCAATCTATCTGATAGAGTTTGAAGTAATGGTTATAAAGATGCTCACCAGATGAGAAAAGAATGAATGAACTCAGAGAAGACTTCGAAAAAGAGAAAGTAAAAAGAACCAGTCAGAGATGAAAAAGACAGTAAAGGAAATAAAAATACACTAGAAGGAATCAACAGCAGGCTACAGGATGCAGAAGAACTGATCAGTAATTTGGAAAACAGAGTAATGGAAACCACTCAAGCTGAAGAGCAGAAAGAAGAAATAAAAAGAAATGAGGATAGGTTAAGGGACCTCTGAGACAACATCAAACATCCTAACATTCTTATTATAGAAGTCTCAGAAAGAGAATGGGGTAGAAACATTATTTGAAGAAATACTAGCTGAAAGCTTCCTTAACCTAGGGAAGGAAACAAACATTCAGGTCCAGGAATCAAGAAAGCCCCAAATAAGATGAATCTAAGGAGGGCCACACCAAGACACAAAATTAAAATGCCAAAGATCAAAGACAAAGAATCTTAAAAGAAAAGCAATGAGTTACATATAAAGGAAACATCACAAAGTTATCAGCTATTAGTCTACAGGCCAGAGGGCATGCATGGTATATTTAAAGTGCTGAAGATAAAAACCTACAAGCAATAATACTCTATCCAGTAAGGTTATCATTCAGAATTGAGACAGAGATGAAGAACTTCTCTCATAAACACAATTAAAGGAGTTTACATAATACAGGGACTTCTTTAAGACAAAAAAGTAAAGACCATAACTAGAAGCAAGAAAATTGTGAAAAGAAAAAAATATTCACTGGTACCAGCAAAGAGATAACAAAGGTAGATCACTTAAAAGCTAGTATGAAGGTTAAGGGATTAAAGTAGTAAAATCAGTCACTTCTAACATTTAGTTAAGGGAATTATTAAATAAAAAAGTATAAAAGAATATGAAACATGGAGGATCAAGAGTAAAAAATATAGTGCGCTTAGAATTAGTTCAAGCTTAAGCAACAATTAACATAGAATGAGACACATGTACATCACATAAGTCTCATAGTACCTACAAACCAAAGACTATAATACAGACACACAAAAATACAAAAGAAGCCAACCATTACACTAAAAGAAGTCATTATGCACAAGGGAAGAGAGCAAGAGAAGAAAAAAAGATCAGAGAAGAATGAAAAAAAAAAAAGCCAGACATTTAACAAAATGGCGATAAGCACATACCTTTCACTATTTACTTTAAATGTAAGTGGACAATTAATGTAACTCTAATCAAAAGACACTGGGTAACTGAATGGATTAAAGAAATAAGATCCATCTATATGCTTCCTACAAGAGACTCATTTCAGACCTAAAGATACATACTGAATAAAACTGAAGGAATAGAAAAAGATATTCCATGCAAACAGAAATGAAAAAAAAAAAGCTGGAATAACAATACCTATATTAGATATTGTTTATAAGAACATACTTTAAGACAAAGACTAAAAAGAGACAAGAATTATATAATGACTACAGCTCAATCCAGCAAGAAAATATAACAATTGCAAGTATCAATGCACCCAATAGAGGAGCACCTAAATACCTAAAGCAAATATTGTCAGACATGAAGAAATTGCTAACAATATGATAATAGTAGGGGACATTAACACCCACTTACATCAATGGATACATCATCCAGACAGAAATAAAATAAAGATACAGTGGCTTTCAATAACGCATTAGACTAAATGGACCTAAAGATACATATGGAAGATTATATCCAAAAACAGAAGAATACTCATTCTTTCCAATTGCTCACAGAACATTCTCCAAGATAAATCCCATGTTAGGCCACAAAGGAAGTCTTAAAAAATTCAATCTTAATATAGAGTGAAATCATGCCAACAATCTTTTCTGCCCACAACAGTATGAACCTGGAAATCAATTACAGGAATAAACAAACTGGAAAAAAAATACACAGAAGCTAAACAGTATGCTACTAAACAATGAAGTAATCAAAGAGGAAATAAAAAAATACTTGGAGAATTATGAAAATAAAAACAGCAGTTCAAAATCTTTGGGATGCAGCAAAAGCAATTCTAAAAGGAAGTTCATAGTGATACTAGACTAACTCAAGACAAAAAACAATCTCAAATAAACCATCTAATCCTACACCTAAATTAGAGAAAGGAAATTAGAGAAAGGAAAAAGCAAAAAGTTAATAAAAGGAAGGAAATAATAAAGATCAGAGTGGAAATAAATGACACAGAGACTAAAAAAAAATAAAAAAGATCAATGGAATGTTGAAGAGACAAAATTGATGTCTTTAGCTAGAATCATCAAAAAAAAGAGGATGCAAATAATCAGAAATAAAAGAGGTTATAATTCACACCACAGAAATCCAAACAATTATTAAGAGATTACTATGAAAAAATTATATGCCAACAAATTGGATAACCGAGAAGAAATGGATCAACTGATAGAAACATGCAATATTCCAATACTGAACCAGGGAAGAAATACAAAATATGAAAAGAATGATTAGTAGTGAGAAATTGAATTAGTATTCCCAAAACTCCCAATAAACAAAAGGCTAGGAACAGATGGCTTTATAGGCAAGTTCTACCAAACATTTAAAGAAGAGTTAATACCTTTCCTTCTCAAAATATTCCAAAAAACTGAGAAGGAAAGCTTCCATTCATTCTGCAAGGCCACAAACCCTTATACCCAATCTAGACAGACTCTACAAAAAAAGAAAAAAAAAAAAGAAAAGAAAATTATAGACGAATATCCCTGATAAACATACAAAATCCTCAACAAAATACTAGCAAACTGAATTCAAAAATACATTAAAAAAATCATTCACCACAACCAAGCATGATTTATTCTAGGGATACAAGGATGGTTCAACACCTGCAAATCAGTGTGATATATCATATTAACAAAGGAAGGGTGAAAACCATATGATAATGTCAATAGATGCTGAAAAGGCATTTGACAAAATTCAACATCCATTCACGGCAAAAGCTCTCACAAGGTGGATAGAAAGGAAACATATCACAACATAGTAATAGCCATATGTGACAAACTCACAACCAACATCATAATGGTGAAAAGCTAGAAGCTTTCCTCTATGATCAGAAAGAAAATAAGAGTACCAACTTTCACCACTTTTATTCAACATATTACTAGAAGTCCTAGGCAAAGCAATCACACAAGAAAAAGAAATAAAAGGCATCCAAATTGGTAAGGAAGAAGTAAAAGTGTCACTATTTGCAGATGACATGGTACTATATAAAGAAAACCCCAAAGACTCCACCAAAAAATATTGGAACTAAATGAATTCAGTAAAGGCCAAGGATACAAAATCAATATACTAAAATCTCTTGCAGTTCTCTATATAAATAATGAACTAGCAGAAAGAGAAATTAAGAAATTAAGAAATCAATTCCATATACAACTGCATCAAAATGAAAAAAAATACCTAAGAAAACACCTAACCAAGTTGATGAAGACCTGTACTCTGAAAACTGTAAGTCATTGATGAAAGAAACTGAAGATGGCACAAATAAATTGAAAGTTATTCCATGTTAATGACTAGGAAGAATTAATATTGTTAAATATGGCCATACTACCCCCCAAAAATATACAGATTAATGCAATCCCTATCAAAATAAAAATGGCATTTTCACAAAACTAGAGCAAACAATCCTGAAATTTGTATGGAAACACAGAATACCTCAGAATAGCTAAAACAATCTTGAGAAAGATAAACAATGCTGGGTAATCACACGCCCTGATGTGAAACTATACTACAAAGCTACAGTAATCAAAACAGTATGGTACTGGTCCAAGAGTAGACACGTAGGTCAATGGAACAAAATGGAGAGCCTAGAACTAAACCTACACTTATATGGTCAACTAGTATATGGTAAAGAAGACAAGAATATGCAGTGGGGAAAAGACAGTCTCTTAAATAAATGATGCTGGGAAAACTGGACCATTACATGCAAAAGAATGAATCACTGCCTTACATTATACTAAAAAATAAACTAAAAATGGATAAAACATCTGAAACTATAAAACTTTTAGAAGAAAAGATATGTAGTAAGCTCTTGAACATCAGCATTAGTAATTTTTTTTCTACATATGTCTCCTCAGTCAAGGGAAACAAAAGCAAAAATAAACGAGTGGGACTACATCAAACTAAAAGGCAAAGGAAATGGTCAACAAAATGAAAAGGCAACCTATTGAATGGAAGAATATGTTTACAAATGATATACCTGATAATGGGCTAATACCCAAAATATATAAAGAACTCATATAACTCAACATAGAAAACCAAATAGTCTGGTTAAAAAATGGGCATAGACCTCAACAGACATTTTGCCAAAGACATACAGAAGGCCAACAGACATATTAGAAGATACTCTACATCACTAATCATCAGGGAAATGCAAATCAAAACCACAAAGAGATATCACTTCACAGAAGTCAGAACAGCTACTATCCAAAAGACAAATAATAAGTGTTGGCAAAGATGTGGAGGAAAGGAAACCCTGTATACTGCTGGCAGAATTGCAAATTGGTACAGCCACTATGGAAAGTATGGGGGTTTCTCAAAAAACTAAAAATAGAAATACCATATGACCCAGCAATCCTACTTCTGGAATCTACTCAAAAGAAAATGAAATCATTAATTTGAAAAGATATATGTACCCTATATTTATTGCAGCATTATTTACAATAGCCAATGAAATGTCCATCACAGATGAATGGATAAGGAAGATGTGGTACTTATCTGTGATGGAATATTATTCAGCTCTAAACACAAGGATGAAGTTTTGCCATTTGCAGCAACATGGGTGGACCTAGAGAATATTTTGCTAAATGAAATAAGTGAGAGAAATATAAATACCACATGATTTCACTTAAATGTGAAATCTATAGAAATAAAACAAACAGAAAAAGACTCAGACACAGAACAGACTGGTGGTTGCTAGAGGAGAAGTGGGTAGCAGGATGGGTGAAACAGGTGAAGGGGGAAAGAATTAGTGAGAATGTTTGAAATGTTCTGGGTGATGGTTACGTGAATGTACACATGTCAAAATTCATTAAGCTCTACACTAATATTAGTGCATTTTATTGTATATACCTCAATAAAAATAAACTGATTAAATTTTTTAAAGTACAAAAATATGATTGATCTCATTACTAAGCAGAGAAATGCAAATTAGACCACAATTAAATACTACCTACCCAGAATGGCAAGAATACATAAAATAGGAGCTTTCAGACAAAGCTGCTGTGGGGTGTAAATTGCTACAACTACTTTAAAAACAATTTGGCATTACAGTATCTAGTAAAGCCAAGATGAACATATATTGCATTGGCAATTCCACATCCAGGTGTATACCTTACCTGTAGAAACTCTTGCATGTGAGCATCAGGAGACATGTGCAAGAAAGTTCACAGCTGCACTCTATGTAATAGCCTTCAAAGTGGAAACAAATGTCCAAACATGAGAATGGATAAATGATAGGTATTCATAGGATGGAATAATATACTGCAGTAAAAATGAATAAACCAGAATAATACACATCAGAATAAAGAACGTCACAAATATAATGTTAAGCAAAGAAGATTAAATTGCAAAAATATATATGCCATATGATACCATTTCTATAAAATAAAAAAACCCTCAAATATAAAGAATAAATTATTGATGGACAGAGATACTCAGAAAACCTACAGAATAATAACAAGGGAATGAAAAACCCAAAATTCAAGAGAGAGGTTTCCTGTAAAATTGACAGCTTACATGTAGCCTTATAGTAAAAATTCTGAACTATCTGAGCAAAATTGTAGAGAATAGAGAGGGGGAGGAAAAAAAATCTGAACTTCTTTATATGTTAATAATATAATTTAGTACAATGGTATAGCCACAGTTATTATTTAATTCTGCATAATAAGACTATAGATTTAATTATGACTCTTCAGGATGGGAATGTAAGCACTAGCAAAATGGATAAGCAGATTAACAACAATATAGGATTGACAATCGAAGAGGGAAAAGAAAATGAATGGAAAGTTGACCAAGCCAGCAAAGTAATAAATACATAAAATGTATATAAAATATGTTGGAAGAAGGTAAAAGCTTATTTACTGGTTGTCCCAACAAATGTGAATGTTAAAAACCAGATTGGGTTAAAAAATTCTATTTACAAGAAACACAATAAAAACATTGGAAAATAAGTTGAAATTAAAAGATGAGAAAAGGTGAATCAGGCAAATATAACATGTAGAGAGTATGAATAGCAGCATTAATAACTGATAGAACTGAAGTTCAAAGATTAAAATGAGACAACATAGGGATTTTAAGTAATGATAAAAGGTACACCCTTCAAAAATGGTGCACGACAGCCAGTAAATCAACAAGCAAAGCTATAAAGAACTATATGTGAGAATATAAGGAATCCTTAATAAATTCTAAAAATTGTTATATTCTTTGATGATTTTTATTAAAAATAAAAGTTAATGAGGCACTTAACACTTTTATAATTAAGTCCTTGACCAAAGAAGGAAGTAACATAAAAATTATTCATCTAGACATCAACAAAAAAGACATTTCGACTCAAAGTGAGTTGATACTGGAATTCAAAACCCATAATATTAAAAATATATATAATCCTAAAAAATTGGAAAAAGTGGGAAAAGACTGAAAAAATTGAGTTAAATATTCAATTAAGATATTAGTAAAAAAGAAAAAATCAAACAAGCCATGGAGGAAAATATGTATCATATGACATATGATAAGGAGATATAAGTATAGATACTAAAATAAATAGAAGAATTAGGAAATATTAGTTGCAACTCTCCTGAGGTAAATTTGACAATTCAGGAAATGGAGGGTTTTACAGCAAAACATCAATTTTTAAAATTGGATCTGAAATCAGTTTCACAGTGTAAGTCTTGTCTCCTTTAGTGACAGAATTTCTCTCTTATACTATTTTAAAGTAGAAGGAAATGTACATGTGGGATGCAGCAAAATCATTTAAGAGGGAAGTTAATAGCAATATAAGTCTACCTCAAGAAACAAGAATAATCTTAAATAAGCAATCTAACCTTACAACTAAAGGAACTAGAAAAAGAAGACAACCCATAGTCAGTAAAAAAAGGACATAATAAAGATCACAGTAAAATTAAATGAAATAGAGACTCAGAAAATAGAAAAAAATTCAGTGAAATTAAAAGCAGTTCTTTGAAAAGATGAAATTGACAAACTTTTAGCCAAATTCATCAAGAAAAAAGGAGGACTCAAATAATATTAGAAATGAAAGAGGACAAGTTACAAATGACACCATAGAAATACAAGCAATTATAAGAGAATTCTATGAAAAATTATATGGAACAAACTGGACCACCTAGAAGAAATGGATAGTTCTTAAAACATGCAGTCTCCTAAGAATGAACAGAAAGGAATAGAAAATATGAAAAGAATGATTTGTAACAAATGTTTTATTCCAACAATTTGTAAAAAATTGAATTGGTAATCAGAAACCTCGTGACAAAATTCCAGGTCCACATGGTTTCATGGGTGAATTCTACCAAACATTTAAATAAAAGTTAATAAATATTCTTTTAAAACTATTTTTAAAAATATGAAAAGAAGAAAATAAATGTTTCCAAACTCATTATACAAGGCCAGCATTACCCTGATATGAAAATCAAAGACACTACAAATTACAGACCAATATGCTTGATAAACATAAGTACAGAAGTCCTCAGAACAAAATATTAGAATACTGAGTTCAAAAGTACATTAAAAGAATCATTCACCATACCAAGTGGGATTTATGTGAGGGATGTAAGGATGGTTCAACATCTGCAACTCCATCAATGTGATAAATCACCTTAACAAAAGGAAGGGTAAAAATCACATCATCTCAATAGATACTGAAAAAGTATCTGACAAAATTCAACATTCATTCATGATAAAAACTCTAAACAAAGTGGGGATTGAGGGATATGTTACAATATAATAAAGGCCATATATGACAAACTCAAAGCTAACATCATTTGTAATGGTAAAAATCTGAAAGATTTTCTTCTGAAATCAGGAACAAGACAAGGATGCCTAGTCTCACCACTTTTATTCAAATAGTACTGAAGTTCTTTAAGATCAGGAACAATACAGATGACATGATACTATATATAGAAAACCATAAAGATTCCACCAAAAAAATACTAGAACTAAATGAATACAGTAGTCAAATGATACAAAATCAATATAAAGAAATCTGTTGCATTTCTACATACAGATAATGAACTAGCAGAAAGAGAAATTAAGAAATCAATCCCATTTACAACTGCACCAAAAAGAAAAAGAAAACCTAGTAATAAATCTAACCAAGCTGATGAAAGACCTACTCTCTGAAATCTAAAAATCACTGGTGAAAGAAACTGAAGATGGCACAAATAAATGGAAAGGTTTTCCATGGTCAAGGATAGGAAGAATTAACATTGTTAAATATAGCCATACTACCCAAAGCATTCTACAGATTCAGTACAATCCTTATCAAAATAAAAATGGCATTTTTCACAGAGCTAAAGCAAACAATCCTGAAATTTTTATGGAACCACAACAGATCTCAAATAGCCAAAACAATCTTGAGAAAAAGCAAAATTGGAGGAATCACACTCCTTGATTTCAAACTGTATTACAAAGCTACGGTAATTAAAAGAATATGTGCCAAGAAAATAGATACACAGCTCGATGTAACAGAATAGGGGCTAAGCAAAAAGTCCACGCCTATATGATATATGACAAGTGAGGGAAGAACATGCAATGGGAAAAAGACAGTCTCTTCAATAAATGGTTGGGAAAACCAGACAGCTACATGCAAAAGAATGAACCTTGGTCAGTATCTTACCCATATACAAAAATAAACTAAAAATAGATTAAACAACTAAAACCATATAACTCCTAGAAGAAAACATAGTAAACTCTTGAACATCAGTACTCATAATTTTTTTTCTGGATATGTTTTCTCAGGCAAGGGAAACAAAAGCAAAAATAAACAAGTGGGACTACATCAAACTAAAAACTTTCTACACAGGAAAGAAAATGGTCAACAAAATGAAAAGGCAACCTGATGAATAGGAGAATATATATGCAAATGATATATCTGATAAGGGGTTAATCTCCAAAATTTATAAAAATTCATACAGCTAACTCTAAAAAAAAACAAATAATTAGATTAAAAAATGGACAAAGGACCTGAATAGACATTTTTCCAAAAAACAAATGGCCAACATAAAAAGATGCTCAACATCACTAATCATCAAGGAAATGCAAATCAAAACCACAGTGAGATATCACCTCACAACAGTCAGGAAGGCTAGTATGAACAAGACAGGAAATAACTAATGTTGCCAAGGATGTGGAGAAAAGAAACTCTTGTATACTATTGGTGGGAATGTAAATTGGCATCACGTGACCCAGCAATTCCACTTCTGGAGTTTGTTTATTCAAAGAAAACAAACAAAATCACTAATTTGTAAAAAAAAACACAGGCAGTCCTCTGTTTATTTCAGCCTTATTTACAATAGCCAAGATATGGAAGCAATCTAAGTGTTGATCAATAGATGAATGGATAAAGAAGATGTGGCACATACATAATGGAATATTACTATACTAAAAAAGAATGAGATCTTTCCACTTGTAACAATGTGGATAGACCTAGAAGGTATTATGCTAAGTGAAATAAGCCAGGCAGAGGCAGACAAATACCACGGATTTCACTTATATGTGAAATCTAAAAAACAAAAGAAACAATCAAAGAAGTGAGAAAAAAGAGAAATAGACTCATGGACACAGAAAAGAGACTGGCGGTTGCCATGGGGGAGGAGGAATAGGGCGTGGGCAAAGTGGGTGAAGGGGCCAAAGAGGTGCAGGCTTCCAATCATAAAAGATAATTAGTCAAAGGGATAAAAGTACAGCATAGGGAATACAGTCAATACTACTGTAGTATCTTTGATGACGGATGGTAACTATACTTATTGTGGTGAGCATTTAGTAATGTATACAATTGTCAAATCGCTAGGTTGTCCACCTGAAACCAACATGACATTGTATAGCACCTGTACTTCAATAAAAAAATAAAAACAGAAACTTTTAGAAGATACAAGAATACATTTTGCATTAAAGTTACTTTGCCAATTTTGCATAAATGGCTTCAAGACATAAGTATATTTTAAGCCACTTAGTAAACCTTTCTATATGCCAGACATTGTGCTATATATTTTAGAGGTATCATTTTATTTACTCTTGTAATAACTCTCAGTAAGTAGTCTTATAGAAAAGAAAATAGATGTGTAATTGTTAAGGTGTGTGCTTGAGTTCCCACAGCTATAAGGAGGGAAATCACGTCCTGCTTACTCTGATGCTACACCCTTATTCTTTATTACAATGCTATACCATCTCCCATAGAGGTGTTTTGAAAATCCTTTTAACCTATTGATAAAATTAAAAATTTTAAGGTAGAGATAATGTATTTGATTAAAATTGGCATCAAATTCTATATACTGGCAATGTAGAAGACTAGGTAATTTATAAATCTCCTTTTTCAGAATTCCTAAAAATGATGAAAAAACAACCAACATCCTTTTAAATGCATATCTAAGCCTCTAAAAAGTCAGCAAAATGTCAAGGAGTTCAAAATGAAGAACACCTCTATCTGCTGACAAAGGCACATGAGAAGGAAACGTGTCTGTTTTATCTTCAGCTCAGTATGGGAAGAAAAATTGTCCTTTGATTATTCTTTATCACATACTTCCCTTACCCAGATTTGCAGCTTGAAATTATTCTACCTGCATGATATGGGAACCCCAGAGAGAAACACCTTCAGTTAAGGCCACATAGGATTTCAAAACAAAATTAAACTCTACCAAACATGAGTTTATAGCCCAAAATTACAAAAAATGAAGTAACAGAGATAACAAACAGGGTGCTGGATTTGACCCATACTAGCTTATGAAAATTTGTTAAAGTATTCAGGAATTTCAAGAGCCAGTTGTTAAACCACTGGTCACCTGAAATTTGCTATAAGGCAATAACAGTCATTGGGAAACTACAAATAATCAGGGCCTTTAAAAAAATCATATCACAATGGCATAATTAGATCTGGAGTTATGGAACTGTAGAATTATTGAATACAAATATTTGCAAGTAGTATGTTTACAATTGATAAAGTTATGTAATAAAAAGAAAACAAAAGAAAGGGATTAGATCTTATTTAATATTAAATAAAAGATATGTAAGAGACAATAGGCCAGACTAATATATGCCAAATAAGTGGTCTGGTGGAGGGAAGAGGTAATGGCGTGGGAATCAATGTTTGCAGAATACTAGGAGAGTGCTGACCATGCTGGTATTTATGAAAGACACACATTCTCAGATTTTGGAATCCTGGTGATTTCCATATAGAATGAGTAATGCTAAATTTATAGTTAGATTATACTGAAACAGGAGAAGAGAGGATAAAAACATTTTATACAAATATAGAAAAAAAATTGCCTTAACAACGATTAGATCTACAGGAGAATTCTCAGAAAAATGATACAAACCAGAACACAGCAGACTAACATCTTCAAAATGTGGGGAAAAAAAGTGAACCTAACATTTTATAATCAGTACAATTATCATTCAGAAATGAAGTTGAAATAAAAATATTTTCAGTGGAAACATGAGTTTGTCATTAATAAATTCTCACAGAAGGAACTTATAAATATTTATTTCAAAAATAAGGGAACTGAATGAAGGATTGAGTTGGAAAAAATCGAGCAAATAGGTAAGCATGTAGGTCAGTCTATTAGACTGAATAAAGTAATAATGATTACTAATTATGGATTATGTTCCGAAATGAGTGCTGATTACTTGCCATGGCCTCTCTGCTATTTGTTTTTATTTCTGGCAAAAATTACCTTGTATGGATAACATAAGGTATTTATGTTATAATGTCGGACCTATTGCATAGAAGCAAAGGAAGGGCATTATGCTGGATATTAAGTTTTATGGCAGCCAGATAGTTCTCTGGGAATTGGGTGAAGAAATAGCGGGTAAAGATCAGCAGGCCATTGAGGAATGGTACAAATCCTTTGACATTATGAGGGTCATAATAAACATCAGTTTAGGTAGATTTACAAGAAATTATTCCAACAGTACCTGTGAGAAATCATGTCTAGATACATGTTTTTATTTTGGATTAGCAAAAGGATGATGTTGCTATGATTAGTCCATTGGGACTATGCTCCAACAACACCTTACAGAACTGATACAGCTTGCTTTTCCTTTATCAGGATCTGTCTCAACCTCCTAGATCAAAACAGCATGCCTGTATCTATATTTCAAAAATAAAAAAATAAAAATGCTAGATGATTGGAAATAAAAAATTAAAATAGTCGTTTACCAAAAAACTGTACTAGATTTGAGTTTTTAAAAGAGTGAGTTTCAATCATCAAATAAAGTCAGGCTATAAATGGAAGAGAATCTTTGTACCCCTCATTTCTGACTTTGTACCAAGTCTAGAAAATAGCAGATACTGGTAGATACTTCTGAACAGCTCTAGCAGGCAGCCATAAAAGCAGTCCCCACAAATGCAAAAAAATAAAAATAAATAATTAAACAAAGACATGAGAAAAAATAAGGAATATGCTTATTCAAAACAACATTGTTTCAGACTGTGTGGTAGTGGTGCAGGATTTACAGTGGGGCAGAAGAGAGAAAGCAGAAAGAGAAGCAAACACATATGGAAATTCGACATATAACAGAGGTGGCACAACAAATTCCAGCAGAATTTGTAATTGGAGTATTGTTAGAAAATATTACAATTACTATTTATATTTTTGTAAGGAAATAAAAAGAAACTAATTATCACTAACATATAATTTGATAATAATACATATGTATAATTTACTTGTAAACATACCTATGCAGGGGTTGGAGACTCAGAACATTTTTATTTATATAGGAGCGCACTGTGGAAATTTTAGACTTCTATGATGATAAATGTGTTATGGTAACTCATTATCCACAGAGATAACAGAATACAGTTATATTCTTGAGAGGAGGATCCGAGATGGTGCAGAAACAGCCTGACCCAGTCCTCCCGTAACACGACCAAACCTACACCTACACAAAGAGGAGTGCATCCTGAACCGAAGCCTGAGAGAACACCTTCTGTACAATGAGGAATAAACACACCCCATGTAAAAGGGCAGGAGTGGTTGAGGTATGGTAAGAGGGACCCCACCCGTGGCCCTGTAGTAAAGAGGGATACCATTGAGGGACTGGAGCACAGATTTGCCCTGAAGCACAGAAAAAGAGCCGTGGATTAAAGGGCTTAAAGGCCAACAACCACACTAAGAAAGGAAACCAATTTTTAGAACTAAAGCCCATGCGGAATGTCAGGGAAACTGCTGGAACTCTCTCTGGGACCCAGGTGCCAGTTAGCACCATTGTTTACGCTCCCCTCTCATACTGACAGTGTGGGCAGGAGCAGAGGGTGTGCTATTGTTTAACACTCCCCCCTTCAATGATAGGATGGGAACAGCGTGGTGCCACTGTTTATGCCCCCACCACCCACACACATTGCTAGTGTGAACAGGAGCAGGGGTCAGACTGCAGCAACAAACTATTAGAATTAATAAGTGAATTCAGTAAAATATCAGGCTATGAATCAATATTCAGAAATCTCTTGCATTTCCATATACAAATAACTAACAGAAGGAAAAATTAAGAAAAAAATCTCATTTATAATTGTATTACAATTACAATTACTCAATGAATCAGAAAGAAAAAATTACCTAGGAAATCTAACCAAGACAGTTAAAGACTGGTACTCTGAAATCTGTAAGTCCATGATGAAAGAAACTGAAGGTGACACAAGTAAGTGGAAAGAAAGGTATTCCATGCTCATGAATAGGAAGAATTAATATTGTTAAATATGGCCATATTACCCAAAGCAATGTACAGATTCAATGCAATCCCTATCAAAATAAAAATGGAATTTCTCACAGAACCAGAGAAAATAATCCTGAAATGTGTGGAAACACAACAGACCCCAAATAGCCAAAGCAATTTTGAGAAAGAACAAAGCTGGGGGTATTGTGTTTCCTGATTTCAAATTGTACTACCAAACTATATTAATCAAACCAGTATGGAACAAACACAAGAACAGATACATACATCAGTGGAACAGAACAGAGAACCCAGAAATAATGGTCAACTAATATACGACAAAGGATGGAAAATATGCAGTTGAGAAGATACAGTCTCTTCAATAAAAGATGTTGGTAAAACTCAACCATTACATGCAAAAGAATGAAATTTGATCACTACCTTACACCATACACAAAAATAAAATAAAAGTGGATTAAAAACCTAAGCATAATAACTGAAACCATATAACCCCTAGAAGAAAGCCTTGGCAGTAAACTCTTGAACATTAGCATTAGTAATTATTTTCTGGATATGTTTCCTCAGGCAAGGGAAATAAAAGCAAAACTAAACAACTGGGACTACAACAAACAAAAAAAGCTTCTGCACAGCAAAGGAAATGGTCAACAAAATGTAAAGGCAACCTACTGGATGGGAGAACACGTTTGCAAATGATATATTTGATGAGGGGCTAATACCCAAAATGTATTAAGAACTCATAAAATTCAACATCAAGAGACAAATAATCTGATGAAAAAATGAGCATAGGACCTGAATAGACATTTTTCAAAGAAGACATACAGATGGCCAACAGACACAGGAAAAGATGCTCCTCACTACTCATCAGGGAAATGCACATCCAAACCACAATGAGATGTCACCTCACACCAGAGTGGCTAATATCAAGACAAGAAATAAGAGTCGGTGAGGATATGGATAAAAGGGAACCCTAGTGCAATGATGGTGGGATTATAAATTGGTACAGGTACTATGGAAAGTAATATGGAGAGTTCTTTAAAAACTAAAAGTAGAAATACCATAGGACCCAGCAATTTCACTCCTGGGAAGTTACCAGAAGAAAACAAAATTACTAATTTGAAAAGCTATATGCACTCCTATATTTATCACAACATTTTTTACAATAGCCAAGGCATGGAAGGAACCTGAATGTCCATGGATAGGTGAGTGGATAAAAAGATGTGGTACATATATACAGTGTAATATTAGCCATAAAAAATAATGAAATGATATCTTGCCATTAGCAACAACATGGATAGACCTGCAGGGTATTAGGATAATTAAAATAAGTCAGACAGAGAAAGACAAATATTGTATGATTTCACTTACATGTGGAATCCAAAAAAAAACAAAACAAATGAACAAAATAGAAGTAAACTTATGAATCAGAAAAGAGATTAATGGTTGCCATAGGGGAAGGGACTGAGAGGATGGGTAAAATAGGTTAAGGGGGAAAAATTAGTGAAAATGCTTGATATCTTGATGTGAGTGATGGGCATATGAGTGTATACATATGTCATAATGCATCAAACTGTGTGCTAAGATTTGTACATTTACATTGTATTTGCCTCAATAAAAATTAAAAATACTTCTTACACTAAAAAAAAAAGAAAACAACAAAAAACAAAAGTTATCCTGTAATGATTTTTAGGCTGAAAAAGTTACAATGTTGCATCCCTACATAAAAAAATAATTTCAGGTAGGTTAAGAACATGAATGATTTAAAAACTTTTAGTACATTATCTGCATGATTTCAGGGTAGGAAATGATATATAGGGTAAACATTGATACATGTGGTTATATAAAAATGAGAAGACATTATAAATAAGGGAGAAAGTCAAGACATAGATTGCATGTACCTAACAGAATAAGTATAGAGAATATAGATAAGTTCTATGAATCAGTAAGAAAAAAGAAAATTTGGCATCACTTAACATATAGTTTGATAATAGTGGATATGTATAATTTACATGTAAAAAGACCTATGTTGTGGTTGGAAGTTTAGAACATTTTTAAGACTTAAGTCTTAAAATAAGAAAAAAGACAGTCCAGTTGAAAAATGGTCAATGGATATGAATAGCTAATCCACAGGAGTGGAAATGTAAATGGCCAATAAATATATGAAGCCATATTTGCTTTCACCACTAATCAAGAACATACAAATTAAATCAAAATTAGATGCTAAATTTATGCCTATTAAATTAGAAAAATTAAAAAATCTGAAAATACCAAATACAGGTGAGGATACATGGTAAAAAGAACTTTCATTCACTCCTGGAAAAAAATATTTGGGAGAGTGATTTGGTGTTTAGGTAACATTTAGTAAGGTACAATAAATCTAGGCATTTCCTTTCTAGGTATATAGCCTAGAGAACTTCTCAAACATATTGTGGGTAAAATTGCAATATTTCCAGAACCTCTCGCCTGGCCTTAGTGCATCTCCATATCAGTAAGTTGTTTCCAAGGGGTGGAGAGAACTAGCCATCTCCATATCAATAGGTAATTACAAGGGCGAGTGAGGTCATATCTGGACAGGAGAGGTTGGGTGAAGCTCTCTTCCTCTGCAGCTGGGTCACGAGAGACACCGGCAAGCAGAGTGGATGCCTGCTTGTAAGCAATGAATGGGTTTCTCCCACTTTCTCTCTCCCTTTGACTGATTTTGGTTTCAAAGGTATTTTGCCCCAGGATTTTTCCCCCAGGATTTTCCCCCCGGAGCTACACATATGCACAAGATACAGGAACAAGAATGTTTATTGCAGCACATTTTATAATCATGAAAAATTGGAAATGTTCATTAATAAAATAAGCTAATGCACTGTGGGATATTCATCAAATGAAGAGCCACAGAGAAGTTAAATTGAAACCCTAGCTACATGTATAAATATGAATAAATTAAAAAAAAATGTTCACACAACTTTGAGTGCAATAAGCAAGTTTAAGAAGTACCTGTACAGTGTGGCCATTTATATAAAGTTCCAAAATATTCAAAATAATAATACACCACTTAAGGGTCCATACACTTTAGTTAGAAGTATGAAGCTGTGGAACATAATAGAGTCAAACTTCAAATCCCAATGGGCCCAAGGTTAATTTCCCATGGTTCCCACTAAATAACTGACTTTCCAGAACATTCATAACTGGAAAGCATCATGTGTTTTCAAATACACAGTATTATCATGGTCAACAGTTTTCTCCTTTTCCACTTATAAAGTCTCTATTCATTCCTTGAGATCCTCCTCCCTGAAGCTTTTACCAACTCCCTCAGATAGAATTCTCTATTTTTCTCTTTTTGCATAGCAATGCATGGTGCCTGTCTTAAATCACTTACTCTTCTGCTTGATAATTACTTTGTTAGGGTTTGACTGTAACATGCTCATAGGCAGCAGGGACAAAATTCAGCAGGGTGCTTAACATTAGGACACTCAAAACTACTGGTCTAATACACTCTTTCCCAAAGTGTAATACATACTACTTATGATACATGACCTGTTTTGGGGTGCTGATTCACTTACCATCATTTGATATATATATATTTATTTATATTTATATGGAAGCCCCATGAAGGTAGGGATTTGGTCCATTTTTTTTTTGCAGCTATACCCCCAGAATTTAGAATAGTACCTGATAAGTAGTAAGGGCTCAATATATAGTTACCTAAAGAGAAGGATGAAAGAGGGAGTGATGGAGAGAGAAAGAGATAGATCAATGCACAAGAGGGGCTTGATCAATTCACAGAATCATTTTTTGAGCTGGAAGGAATTTCAGTGCTCTCATTTTATAGATATGGAGACTGAAGCCCAGAAAAGGTTGCTGATTTAAGGTAACACAGGTAATGGGAGGCAGATCCTAGACTCCAATCCATGTTACTTAATAAGAGATTGGTAAACTTCCCGTACATCCTCTCACAGGCAACACAGACCAATGAAGGTGTATTACTTCTCATAACAGACTTCAACATGCTGAAAATCTATAAAATTAATGGGATACTACTGGTTTCTTAATTCAGATACCTATAATCAAGACAGAAAAAGCAAAGCAAGAACAAAGATGAATAAGAAAACTAGGATTTTCTGACCCACAGTTTTACAGTGTAACTACTCAATATTATATTACTGACAAAAACATCAGCATTACCTCCAAGAACCATGCCAGCCTGACAGCATTTTCTAAGGCGACATGCTGGGCAGTTTTTTCTGCGAATTTTATCAACAATGCAGTCATTTCTTCCAGCACATAAATAGTTATGTTGTCCTAAAGAAAAAAAAAAAAACAAAACAAGAAAAAGTATAATTATTTACAATAGCTAAGGACCATTGAAAATTTTAGGCACTAACAACTGAAAAAGAAAATATGCATATCAGCAAGTGTGTGACTGTCAGCCTCTTGCTTGGCATAACTGAATGCTGGTGATGCTTCACATCTGTTCAATACCGCACCTGTGCCCCTAGGAGCCTTAATGAGGTGAACAGAGCTTAGAAATCAATTTCAGGGTTCCTTTAAAAATCTTTACAAGATTTCTCTGCATCTTCTAAATGGTGTCATTATCTTTTAGACTTTTCTGTCATTTCAAGATTAACTACATGTTGGTGATAACCATTAGTTGTGTAAGATAGTTGAGATCTAGTAAAACTTTTTCTAAACCTTCAAGAAAACAGATATAGAGTATATATACATAGATACAGAAATAGATTAATACTGATATTCAACAGAAGAGGAAAATAGAAAAAGTTAGTGTTTATGATATGACCCATGAAATATAAGCTTGAGCCAACATGAACTAGTACATATGGGGCACTCAACACCACAAACACAAATGCTGGAAAAAAATATGATAGAAGCATATTGTTCAGTGTCAGTTTAGTACTCCAACCCCACAAAAAAAGTAAATTCCTGTAAGCCGGAAATGAAGAAAGAAATGAAAGGCACAGCGATAAACTACAGTGGATCCTGCCTTGGGCCGAACAAGCTTCACATGCAGATACAGAACCGAGGAGCCCAGAGTTGGGGTTTAAAGCTTATGAGTGGCTGGGATTTGTGACCTCAAGCCTGTTGCATGAAATAGAGAATCTGAAAAGGCTGTTGTACCCGTGAAAATAGGGTAGAAAACACTACCCAGATTATGCCAATGAAGCCAGGAATTTGTCCAAAATTTGGGTGGGAAGAGGAGTCAGCATGACTAAAAACAAAACAAAAATCTTGGCTTTTATGTGAAGTGATTTTCACTTGGTGTGTGAACCTGCACCAGGAAACCAATACTGGCTAGGACCATTGACACTCCTAGAGCCTTGGAAGAGGCAGATGCAAAAGTTGTCTGCAAGGACAAGTATACATATATACAAAAAAATGAGTTTTACTAGAATATATATGGAAGCAGTTTCATAGTAGCCTCAAACTGAAAACAACCCAAAGATCTTCTGTAGCATAACGTGTAAACAAA
>JAQQAC010004253.1:9090832-9101710 GCA_029783875.1 Phataginus tricuspis | reverse complement strand
ATGTCTGGTAGAATTCAGAGGTGAATCCATAAGGTCCGGGGGTTTTGTTCTTGGGTAGTTTTTTGATTACCGATTCAATTTCGTTGCTGGTGATTGGTCTGTTTAGTTTTTATGTTTCTTGCTTGGTCAGTCTTGGATGGTTGTATTTTTCTAAGTAGTTGTACATTTCTTCTAGGTTTTCCAGCTTCTTAGCATACAGATGCTCATAATATTCTCTTATAATTCTTTGTATTTCTGTGGGGTCCGTCGTTATTTTTCCTTTCTCATTTGTGATTCTATTTATGTGTGTAGATTCTCTTTTTCTCTTAATGAGTCTGGCTATTTTCTTTATTTTTTCAAAGAACCAGCTCTTGGTTTCATTGATTTTTTTCTATTGTTTTATTCTTCTCAATTTTATTTATTTCTTCTCTGATCTCTATTCTGTCCCTCCTTCTGGTGACTTTGGGCCTCTTTTGTTCTTCATTTTCCAATTTCAATAATTGTGTCTTTAGACTATTTATTTGGGATTTTTCTTCCTTTTTTAAATAGGCCTGGATTGCAATATACTTTCTTCTTAGAACTGCCTTTGCTGCATCCCACAGAAGTTGTGGCTTTGTGTTTTTGTTGTCATTAGTCTCCATATATTATTTGATCTCTGTTTTAATTTGGTCATTGAGCCACTGATTATTTAGGAGAATGTTGTTAAGTCTCCATGTATTTGTGAGCCTTTTTGATTTGTTTCTAAAATTTATTTCTAGTTTTATACCTTTGTGATCTGAGAAGTTGGTTGGTAGGATTTCAATATTTTTGAAATTACTGAGGTTCTTTTTGTGACCTATATGTGGTCTATTCTGGAAAATGTTCCATGTGCACTTGAGAAGAATGTGTATCCTGTTGCTTTTGGGTGCAGAGTTCTGTAGGTATCTGTTAGGTCCATCTGTTCTAGTGTGCTGTTCAGTGCCTCTGTGTCTTTACTTATTCTCTGTCTGGTTGATCTACCCTTTGGAGTGAGTGGTGTGTTGAAGTCTCCTAAAATAAATGCATTGCTGTCTATTTCCTCCTTCAATTCTGTTAGTATTTGTTTCACATATGTTGGCGCTCCTGTGTTGGGTGCATATATGTTTATAATGGTTATATCTTCTTGTTGGACTGACCCCTTTATCATTATGTAATGTCCTTCTTTATCTCTTGCTACTTTATTCGTTTTGAAGTCTATTTTGTCTGATACAAGTACTGCAACACCTGCTTTTTTCTCTTTGTTGTTTGCATGAAATATCTTTTTCCATCCCTTCACTTTTAGTCTGTGTATATCTTTGGGTTTGAGGTGAGTCTCTTGTAAGCAGCATGTATATGGGTCTTGCTTGTTTATTCACTCTTTTACTCTGTGTCTTTTGATTGGTGCATTTAGTCCATTTACATTTAGGGTGATTATTGATAGATATGTACTTATTGCCCTTGCTGGCTTTAGATTCGTGGTTACCAAAGGTTCAAGGGTTGCTTCTTTACTATCTTAGAATCTAACTTAACTTTCTTGTTAAGTTATTGTGAATGCCGTCTGATGTTTCTTTATTTCTCCCTTCCTATTCTTCCTCCTCCACTTTTTATATATTGGGTGTTTTATTCTTTGCCTTTAGTTAGTATTTGGATGGTCTGCTTTCTTTGCTATGATTTTATTTTCTCTGGTGACATCTTTTTAGCCTTAGGGGTGCTTCCCTCTAGAGCAGTCCGTTTAAGATATCCTGTAGTGGTGGTTTATGATAGGCAAACTCTTTCAACTTTCGTTTGTCTGGAAATTGTTTAATCTCTCCGTCATATTTAAATGATAATCGTGCTGGATACAACATTCTTGGTTCGAGGCCCTTCTGTTTCATTACGTTAAATATATCATGCCATTTTCTTCTGGCCTGTAAGGTTTCTGTTGAGAAGTCTGATGATAGTCTTATGGGTTTTCCTTTGTAGGTGATCTTTTTTCTGTCTCTAGCTGCCTTTAATACTCTGTCTTTATCTTTGACCTTTGCCATCTTAATTATTATGTGTCTTGGTGTTGTCTTCCTTGGGTCCCTTGTGTTGGGAGATCTGTGGGCTTCCATGGACTGCGAGACTATTTCCTTCCCCAGCGTGGGAAAGTTTTCAGTAATTATTTCTTCAAAGACACTTTCTATCCCTTTTTCTCTCTCTTCTTCCTCTGGTACTCCTATAATGCGAATATTGTTCCGTTTGGATTGGTCACACAGTTCTGTTAATATTCTTTCATTCCTAGAGATCCTTTTATCTCTCTCTGCCTCAGCTTCTCTGTATTCCTGTTCTCTATTTTCTAATCCATTAACAGTCTCTGAGACCTCATCCAGTCTGCTGTTAAGCCCATCGATGGCTTGTCTCATTTCTCCATATTCTTTCCTCACTTACCTCACTTCCTCCCTCATCTCTTGCACATTTTTCTGTAGATCCATCAGCATGGTTATGACTTTTATTCTGAATTCTTTTTCAGGAAGACTGTGCATGTCCATCCCTTCAGGTTCCCTCTCTGGGGTTGTCTGGGTCTGAAGCTTTGTCTGGACCATATTCCTCTGTCTTTTCATAGCTATAGAATTGGTTGCTGGTAGTTGCCACGTATGTCAGCTGGGCTGTTTCTGACCATCTCGCCGGGTGCCGAGTCCTCTCTCAGGTGTAGCTGTACACTGGAGCTTGGGGTGGAGGAGCGCTCGGGTCCCGCCAGGTCGCGGCTCCGTATCTTACCCTCCTCGCCGGGTGCCGAGTCCTCTCTCAGGTGTAGCTGCACGCTGTGTGCTTTCCTGTGTATTCTGGTCTCTCTTTTAGCAATAGTTGTATTTGCTGTGTTTTTGTGAATAAATATAATGTTGGGAGGAATTTTTCTGCCGGTCAGTTCACGTCGCCATCTTCCCCTCAATGCATTATTATACAGCAATTAGAATGAATGTCTAGCCAATGCTAAAACATGGATGAACTCCACAAGAATAATGTTGTATACAATAAGAAGACACAGAGAAATACTGTATGACTCCATTAATATAAAGTTCCAAAACAGTCAAAACCACCTATGGTGTTAGAAGGTGGGGAGATAGTTACTTTTAGGGAGTGACTGCACAATGGGACTTCTGGCCAGCTAATGATTTTTAAATTGCTTGGTTTAAGTGATGGTAACACAGTTTCATTTACTCAGTGATGATTCATTAAGCTCTATGCCTTTAATATGAACATTTTCCTGAAAATATTTATGTCAATAAAAATTCTATTCTTTCTTTCTTTCTTTAAAATGGTTCCACCAACAGGACAGCCAAGAGGGCACTGTGACCCAACAGAGAGAGCCCGTGTAGGGCCAGCCACTGGGGAGGCCAGAGGCTGAGGGCTGAAACCAGAAGTGTCCAGAGAGAAGAGAGGTATTACCTGTATCATAAGATTATAGCTGGAGCTTCCCAGTGAAATATCCCCAGGAATTCCACCGAAGTAGCCTCCTAGAGAGTCCGTTACAATTCATTCTCTAAACACAGAGAATGCCAGTGACAGTCCAATATGTATGTACCTGCCAAGTACAACAGTGCTTTTCATTTTAACCCCTCATCCTATGCTTTCACCCTGAAAAGGTCACAATCAGCTGTTGATGGGTCTGAGGGGTGCAAGCAGAGTAAACAAATTGAAGGTGATCTTGTTTGTTCTTCCCTACAGGCTTCAGACTCGAAGTAGTGCAGAACTGGGGCAAAAGGGAAATCCTAAATTAGAGAAGAATTTGGAATTTTAACTATAATGCTGGTCTGTGCAGTTTGATTACTGAAATGAGATTGTTCCTTTGATTAAAAACTGTGAGACTGGACAAATATTTCATGCAGAGTATGGTAGAACTAGCCCACAGAGCAAGTGGTGTTGTTAGAAGTCATGCTGATATTGGCATTCTAAAACACACACACACACACACACACACACACACACACACACACACACACATGAATACATACATATGGATAAAACAATTAGGGAATTATTTTAATGTTGCTAGAAATAGAAGTATATTTCAATGTTCTCACCTAAAGGCCTTTTTGCTTCCTTCTCCCTACCCCACCTCTGGGACAGTTTTATTTCATACAACTGATGAGGGTAGCTGCTACTGAGAAGCCAGGGACACTGCTGAACATTGTACAATACACAGGACAGTCTCCACAACAAAGAATTAACTGGCACAGAAGGTCAGTAGTGCTGAGGTTGAGAAAGCTTGGTGTAAATCCATGATCAACCCCACTTTGTCAAAAAGATGTATTTTCTACATCGGTTTACTGAAAATGCCCAGAAGCAAAGACAATCCAGCAGCAATAGACACTAGGATTGTCGTGCCTAATATCCCTTTCATCTGAAAGGAACCAGGGCTCCTTGAATAAATGGCTGATCCAGGACTGGGGCAGAAAATGTACAAGTTGTCCCCAATATCTATGGGACATAGTGAAGGCCATTCTAAGAGGGAAGTATATTGCAATACAGGCTTACCTCAAGAAAGAACAATCCCAAATGAACAGTCTAAACTCACAATTAATGAAACTAGAAAAAGAAGAACAAATGAGGCCCAAAGTCAGTAGGAGGGACATAATAAACATCAGAACAGATATAAATAAAATTGAGAAGAATTAAACAATAGAAAGAGTCAATGAAAGCAGGAACTGGTTCTTCAAGAAAATAAACAAAATAGATAAATCCCTACCCAGACTTATAAATAAAAAAAGAGAGACTACACACATAAACAGAATCAGAAATGAGAAATGAAAAATCACTATGGACACCACAGAAATACAAATAATTATTAGAGAATACTATGAAAAATTATATGCTAACAAATTAGGTAACACAGAAGAAATGAACATCTTTTCAGAGATATAAAACCTTTGAAGACTAACCCTGGAAGAAACAGAATATCTGAACAGACCAATTACTAGCAATGAAATTGAATTGGTAATCCAAAAAACTACCTAAGAACAAAAACCCTGGACCAGATGGCTTTACTGCAGAATTATATCAAACATTTAGAGACGACATAATAACATCCTCCTTGAAGTTTTCCAAGAAATAGAAGAGGAGGGAATACTTCCAAACTCATGCTATGAGGCCAGCATCACCCTAATACCAAAACCAGGCAAAGACACCACAAAAAAAGAAAATTACAGACCAATATCCTTGATGAACATAGATGCAAAAATATTCAACTATTATCAAACCAAATTAAAAAATACATCAAAATGATCATCCATCAGGATCAAGTGGGATTTATTCCAGGGATGCAAAGATGGTAAAATATTTTAAAAATCCATCATCATCATATACCCCATCAACAAAAAAGGATAAAAAATCACATGATCATCTCCAAAATATTGAAAAATATTTCAACAAAATTCAACATCCATTCATGATAAAAACTCTCAACAAATTGGGTATAGGGGGCAAGTACTGCAACATAATACAGGCCATATATGACAAATCCACAGCCAACATCAAACTTAACAGTGAAAAGACGAAAGCTTTTCCTCTAAGATTGGGAACAAAACAAGGATATCCACTTGCCCATGGCAATCAGACAACACAAAGAAATAAAAGGCATCCAGATTGGCAAGGAAGAAGTTAAACTGTCCTTGTTTACAGATAACATGATATTGTACATAAAAAAAAACCCTAAAGAATACACTCCTGAATTCAGAAAAGTTGCAGGATACAAAATTAATGCACAGAAATCTGTTGCATTCTTATACACTAATGATGACCTAGCAGAAAGAGAAATCATGAAAACAATTCCATTCACAATTGCATCCAAAAGAATAAAACACCTAGGAATAAACAACTAAGGAAGTGAAAGACCTATATCATGAAAACTATAAGACACTCATGAGACAAATTAAAGAAGACACCAATAAATGGAAATACAACCCATGCTCATGGATAGGAAGAATTAATATTGTCAAAGTGGCCATCCTGCCTAAAGCAATCTACAGTTTCAATGCAATCCCTATCAAAATATCAGCAGCATTCTTCAATGAACTAGAACAAATAGTTCTAAAATTCATATAGAGCCACAAAAGGTCTCAAATAGCCAAAGCAATCCTGAGAAGGAAGAACAAAGCTGGGGGATTATGCTCCCTAACTTCAAGCTCTACTATGAAGGCACAGGAATCAAGATAATTTGGTACTGGCACAAGAACAGACCCATAGATCAATGGAAGAGAATAGAAGGCCCAGATATGTACCCACACATATATAGCCAATTAACATATGATAAAGGAGCCATGGATATACAATGGGGAAATAATAGCCTCTTCAGTAACTGGTGTTGGTAAAACTGGGCAGCTACACGTAAGAGACTAAAACTGGATTATTGTCTAAACCCATACACAAAAGTAAACTCAAAATGGATCAAAGACCTGAATGTAAGTCATGAAACCACAAAACTCTTAGAAAAAAACATAGGGAAAAATCTCTTGAATATAAACATGAGCAACTTTTTCCTGAACACATCTCCTTGGGCAAGGAAACAAAAGCAAAAATGCACAAATGGGACTACATCAAACTAAAAAGCTTCTGTACAGCAAAGCTCACCATTAGTAGAACAAAAAGGCATCCTACAGTATGGGAGAATATATTTGTAAATGACAGATCTGACAAGGGGTAACATCTAAAATGTAAAAGAACTCACACACCTCAGCACCCAAAAAGCATATAACCCAATTGAAAAATGGGCAGAGGAGCTGAACAGACACTTCTCCACAGAAGAAATTCAGATGGCCAACAGGCACATGAAAAGACGCTCCACATCGCTAATCATCAGAGAAATGCAAATTAAAACCACAATGAGCTATCACCTCACACCAGTTAGGATGGCCAACATTCAAAAGACAGACAACAGCAAATGCTGGCAAGGATGAGGATAAAGGGGAACCCTCCCATACTGCTGGTGGGAATGGAAATTAGTTCAACCATTGTTGGAAGCAATATGGAGGTTCCTCAAAAAACTAAAAGTAGAAATACCATTTGACCCAGGAATTCCACCCCTAGGAGATTACCCAAAGAATACAAGATCCCTGATTCAAAAAAATATATGCACCCTTATGTTTATCACAGCACTATTTACAATAGCCAAGAAATGGAAGCAACTTAAATGTCCATCAGTAGATGAATGGATAAAGAAGAGGTGGTACATATACACAATGGAATATTATTCAGCCATAAGAAGAAAACAAATCCTACCATTTGCAACAACATGGATGGAGCTGGAGGGTATTATGCTCAGTGAAATAAGCCAGGCGGAGAAAGACAAATACCAAATGATTTCCCTCATTTGTGGAGTATAACAACGAAGCAAAAGTGAAGGAACAAAATAGCAGCAGACTCACAGACTCCAAGAAGGGACTAGCGGTTACCAAAGGGATGGGGAGGGTGGGGGAAGGAGATTGAGGGGCATTATGATTGGCACACATAATGTTGGGGGGGGTCATGGGGAAGTCAGGGTAGCACAGAGAAGACATTTAGTGGCTCTGTGGCATCTTGCCATGCTGATGGACAGGGACTGCAATGGCGTGTGTGGCGACTTAATAATATGGGTGAAGGTAGTAACCACAGTGTTGGTCATGTGAAACCTTCATAAGATTGTATATCAATGATACCTTAATAAAAATTTTTTTTAAAGGAGGGATATCTTTTTAGATTAAAGGAGACTTAAGAGACTTGGTAACCAAATGAAACACCTCTTCTTGCCTGGATACTGTGCTAAAAAAATTATCGATAATGGGGCATTTGGGGGAGCAACTGGGGAAATTTAAATACTGGTATATATTAGATAAAATTACTGTATCAGTGTTACCTTTGGGGGTATGATAATAAAATTGTGTTTATATTGCAAATGTTCTTGTCCTTAAGAGATACACTTTGAAATTTTGAGAGGTAAAATATGTTTGCCATTTATTTTTGGATAGTCATATATAGACATTGATGATATTATTATTTCAATTTTTCTGGATTTTTCTTGAAGACACACAGAATGAGATAAAGACGTGGACCAGTTTCTCACATTAGCCCATCTGGGGCTGGTCATGTAAAGCTGGAGTGATGAGAGAGGTGCAGAGTTAATACCTGGTGGAGTGTGAAAGAGAGCCAGACAATAATGAATGAATAAGTTTTAAAGTATCTTAATGTAAGATCCAAGGGCTTTTTACTGAAGTGAATTAAAAAGATGTGGGGGAAGGGGTAAAAGGAGGGAAACAAAATTTTATTGAGTATACTACGGGCCCATATACTAGGAATTTAACTTGTTTATTTTATGTAATCCTTATCACAAAATAGATACCACGTAGCTATTTAATTTTCCCAAGGGGAAATGGCTAGTAAGATAAATGGAAATGCCTAAAGATAGAGTAGACATGAAGAGTCTTGGGCTGGGAACAAATAGGTCACTGAAAATGTCCTTGAAAACAGTGACATGGGCACTGGACACGAAACACGAGCATAGGACACCTGGAAGAGGCTGCTCGGGAGTTAGAGCGTGCTGGCAGGCAGCAAGGGCAGAAAGAATGCCAGCTCCCATCTCTTGTGCCAGATGTTGCTTACCTTCATCCTGAGCCTGAGGCTACCCTAGGAATCCAATTTTCCTCAAATATCAGACAAACATGTACTTCAGGAGAGGTTGGACATATTCCTACATATTCCTGTGGCTTGCACATGTGTGAGAATATATGCTGCTTTCAGCCAAGAATAAAACTCACCGTGACAGAATTCTTGACAATCACAGCAGTTAGTGCTTCAAAGAGAAAAATCTAACATTTGCCTTATTTTTATTTCTTAGTAGTTAACCAGTTTGTTTTCCTGTTTAAACTCATGTAAAGTGTTTTCTTTGTATGTAAAATTAAAAATTTGTTTAACACATGCAAAGGTGCAGCTTTTTTCATTATATTTGGGGCATAGTGAGCCTTTTTGATGTACAGAATAAAATTTGTATTTAACTATTACATTACTTCTGTCACCCAAGTTCTACCACCTATTACCTACAAGAACTTGAATAAATCATTTAATCTCTTGGGGATTCAACTTCCTCGTCTATAACATAATAGTTCAAAAGTTGAGAGCTGAATAAAATAATGTGTTAAAAAATGTAACACTCTGACACAGACACAGAATAAATGCTTAATAGGTAGTAATTGTGATGGTTCAATCAATGAAGCTGTACTGAATATCTCCCATGTCCTGACATTTATTGTTCAAGGTGCCGGTAAGATCCCAAGAGCTTACTTTCCATAATCGGTTAACAAAAGTTCCTTAGTTTACTCTTCAGAAATACTGATTGTTTATAGGTTGGATATCTGCTCCCTAACTTGTTCTTCTGCTCTCTTCATAAACAAAACAATGAGATCTGTTCTGAACTCTCTCCTAATAATCCACAAATCTTTTAAGTTGAAAAACACCACTTGTACGCAGCATCCAACTAGTTCCACCTCATATTTCCAATTATACATTTAGCTAACCGGCAGGCATGTAGGGAAGATTTAGGAAAATTACACACGAAATTTTAAAAACTCACTCAACTACGTGACCTTAAGAAAATGTCACATACTACTGAAAAAGAAGGTGTTCAAAACATCTGTATAAAAAGTAAGAAACAATAAAACTATGTGTCAAGGTTATTTAAATAATTCCGCTACTGTGATACAAGGTTACAACTTTTTACACACTTGTAAATGGTTCTCTCTCTCACTTATTTGCGTGTTTTTTTTTTTTATCATAGCCATCTCCAACTTCACAATGTTCAACTTCATTATTTTGTTCAAACTTCTGCTTGGCCTATCAGGTGACTTACGATTCTAATTCTCCAAAGTCACTCGAGCTTCACCCAAAACTATCTTTGTAAAAAACTAGAAGTACATGGCTAATTAATTTGCATTTCCTACATATTATTTAGGTTTAGACTCTCAAATATATAAGACTGTACCACTACTATATTTTAAGCCTTTTATGGTAAGTCTCTTACTCAAATGATACGACCATGTCTCATACCACTCTTCAAACACAGTGCTGAATGATGTAGTCTAGTAAAAGCAGTTTAGTTTTTGGAGTCTGGCAGAACCAGGTTTGGTTACTAGCTCCACCATAACTGGCTGGGTGACCTTAATGCAAGTTGTCTTCCCTCCCTGTTTCAATTCTTTAACTCCACAAATAACTCATGAGAATTAAAGGAGATAATAAATACATTACATGTGTCTTCTATGATACATGTGTAATAATGGCACAAAAATATAGTCTCCATCCTCCCTTCCTATCCTCACATTTTTTAGGATTCTCCCTGAAGAAGGGAGCATTCTTGGTAAGGCATTGCCTAATCTGCCTTCTATGCTTTAACTTAACTGCTTTAGAGAATGAAAAGTAGCTTCTCCTCATATAAGGACTGAAGACCCCTAATCCAGATCAAATAACATTTTAAATAATCTTAGAACTGACCCCCTTGCTTCACTTTCTGCCCTTTGTCCCTATTGCTTCTAGAGTTAATTTTCTCAAAAACAAAACTGACCATGTCGCCTCTGAGCTTAAAGACTCTTACCTCTGAGTAAAGCATTTCTTTCTTACACATAAGAAATACCTGAACAAGTCATTGAAATGCAGATTTCTGAGTCCCTTTCCTAGATATATTTTTTTACAATTTATTTTATTTTAGTATCATTAACCTACAATTACATGAGCAATATTGTGATGATT
This sequence comes from Phataginus tricuspis, assembly GCA_029783875.1. NCBI lineage: Eukaryota > Metazoa > Chordata > Mammalia > Pholidota > Manidae > Phataginus > Phataginus tricuspis. Next base: position 9,091,006 of record JAQQAC010004253.1, on the reverse strand, counting down.
AAACTACCCCCTTCATCAGGTCCCCCCCACCAACCCTATTACAGTCACTGTCCATCAGTGTAGTGAGATGAGAATCACTACTTGTCTTCTCTGAGTTGTACAGTCCCCCCCGTGCCCCCCACCCTATGTCTGCCAATCGTAATGCCCCTTTTACCCTCTTATCCCTCCCTTCCC
>JAQQAC010004253.1:9065473-9085832 GCA_029783875.1 Phataginus tricuspis | reverse complement strand
TTTTCATGTGCCTGTTGGCCATCTGAATTTCTTCTTTAGAGAAGTGTCTATTCATGTCCTGTGCTCATTTCTTAATTGGGTTATTTGCTTTTTGTTTGTTAAGGTGCGTGAGTTCTTACCTTTCCTAGATATTTTAATTCAGCATATCTGGAGTGAGGCTGAGAAATCTTGATTTTATTTATTTACTCTTTGTTGATATATAATATTATGTTGGTTTCAGATGTATAACATAGTGATTCAATAATTATATACATTACTAAATGCTCATTATAGTAAAGTGTATTTACCCCTTGCTACGGTACCAAGATATCACATCATTGGTTATATTCTCTATGCCATTCTTGCATTCCTATGACTAATTTATTTTATAACTCAAAGTTTGTACCTCTTTATCCCATTCACCTATTTCACCCATGTTCATTTCAAACCAATACCCCAGGTGACTCTGAGGCAGAATGGTTTGAAGACCAAGCTGGGAAGAATACTTGCTCACCAAGCAGAATCCAAAGGAGAATAGGAGATACCTTTTGGACTTATTAGTTTGCAAGGGACTTAATAATTTGAAGGCCAGAGATAGAAATTTGGGAGAGATGAGAACATGGATGGTTTATCTAAAGCCATTCGACTAGACTACATCTCCAAGGAAGTAAGTATCTAAACAGAAGGAAAGGGGTCCAAGTACTGAGCACTGGGCCCTCCAAAATTAAAGAAGAGGAGACTGGACAGGAGCCACTAAGGGACATAAAGAGTGTGGCATCCTTACAGCCAAGTGAAGGGCGCATTCCCAAGGAGGGGGCGTGATCGTCGGCCCCATGCTACCAGTAGGTCAAGTAAGATGGCACTGAGAATCGGCCATCACAGTTTGCAATATGATGACAGAAGTAATTTTGGTGGATGAATGGCAGAGATAAAACACTGGTTGTATTAAGTTTAAGAGACTGGGAGAAGAAAATTCACTGGAGGAATTTGACTGTAAACGGAGTACAGAAATATCTGGTAGCTGAAGGATTAGTAAAGTCAACAGAAGTATTTTGGTTTTATTTTATTTTAAAATGGGAGAAATAATAGTATGTTTACATGTTGATTGGAATGAATCGACAGAAGGAAGAAGTAATGATTTAAGTGGGGAAGAGGAAAATTGCTGGAGCCTGTCATGAGCTGACAGGAGGAGACAGGACTGGTGCACAGGGGAGAGGCCTGGCCTTGAACAGGAGCACAGATCCCAGTGACGGGGGAAAAGCTGATTATGGATTAGATCCCACATGAGTGCATATAGTGATAAGAGTTTCAGGAGGTTTTCTCATTAAATTGGGATACGAGGTCATCAGCTGAAAGGAAGGCTGAGAAGAGAAGGTGGAAGAGTATTCCAGAAGCCATGGACAATGGGCAGACTGTTTGCAGGGCAGATTACCTAGTTATGATATTCATTTTTCAACCCCATTTATGCAAAGCTTCGTTTCCTCAAAATACAGCTAGCAAATTTCCATGCTCCCTGGTGTAAATCAGTTTTCATTACAAATAATTAGGGCAAAGGGACACGAGATAATGAATAAGACGTAATGTAATGGATAGAGAGGTTCTCTGGATTCCAGTGTCAGTTCTGCCATTTATTCACTATTTGTACGAGTGATTTAACCTTTTTGTGGTTCATGTAGCCAAGTTCCTGGTATGTAATAAATGTCACATAAATGCCACTATTACTATTCAATATGTTCAGAACCTAACTACTGAAACTCCTTAGAAGATTTTTTAAGAAGTTAGAAAATCCCATTTCCGAGTGTTTAAGTATATAACTATGAAACCTTACAATGTACTTTTAATACCTTCATAACAAAATCAAATAACCATAGAATCATCTTCAGACACCTGTTTTTCCAAAATGCTCTCTGTATCACAAAGATATCTTGCAAAAGGAAGTTACTCCCATTTTTCTATCAAGACCATTGCCTTCAATTTGAAGGGGCAGATGAAATAAGGGTCCCTTCCACTAAAAATCTTTGAAGTGGCAAACTACTGGGAACAGTTGTCATCATAGGAAAGGTCAGAAATTTGGAACACATACCCTTGTATGTGGGAAAACCAAAGGAAATTTCCTCTTAAAGGAAAATATGTAGCTTGTCTTTAAATTTGACAGCTCTTTTTAAGTATTGTACAGTGAGAATAACAGTGGGTGAAAGAGATTTTTCATTGTCAGGCCTCATTATAGTGCAAAGTATTGTTAAGATTCTACTGCATTTTAAAAGCCTTGTGTTAAAAATCAACCACCCTAATGACATTTTGTATAACTTTGTTCTCTTAAGATTTCAACTTGTTTGCTGCAATATATAGCTTGCCGATGAAGAAAGCAGTAAATGTGTTTGAATTTCATATATGATATCACCTGTAATCTTCACCTGAAATCTTTTTTTTAAACATGTCAAAGCAAAAATCCTATCAGGGATTTATACAGTCTATCCATAACACATTCTTTTATTGTGACAATTACTACTGAGACAATATTTTCTCTATACATGTTTGTTTTATTGACTAATCAAAAACAGTTTTTTTTGGTATATTTCATTATTGAGACAAAACCTATGAACCAGTAAAATCCTATCATAAAGCATCTACTGATAATGAGATAATATTAACTCAGATAAAATTTAACTCTCAGTTGGCTCCTGTCCTACAGCCAACTCCTATTCTCAAAAACCAAGAGAAAAGTGAGGCTAGGTGGAGAAGAGGCAGGCAACTCATCGGCTTTAGTCTCTGCTGACCTCCCCAGGGAGGGTGTTAGCTGACCAGGAGATTTCCTGGGCCCTCTGCCCACAGACAGAGAATCTTTCCCAGTGGCGTTTAAGCATGGTGCAAAACCACAACTGGGACTAGCTGGATTTGGACTGCACGGTGGACCCCCTGAGCTCCAGGCTGCCAGGCTGTGTAAGCTTGCTTCAGGCATTTCATTAACCTCACAATAATATGACTTCACATTTTATGGAATTGAGTTTTTACTCAATGGTGATTACCTTTGGGCAGTAACTAATTTCCAGTAATATACACCAAGACATACGAAACTCTATATTCTTTCATTCATCTAGTAAACCTCCCACACTACAATATTTTCCACTGTATCTTTAAACCTTGCCACCACGTTGTTTCACATGTATTTTTTCAGTCATCAATACTATGGTAGGAAGGAGGGCAAGAGCCTATATGTGTGGATTTTTACTTAGGACGCCTCCAAGGAAGCTTATAAACATTTTTCATTAGGTTAAGTGAAGTTTGTGAATGCCTAAACTGAGTATCACATGACCTTAAACATTGCTGAAAAACGGTAGAGGTCTTCCTTCAAGTTCTAAGGATTAAGTTTTTAAATGTCTTGTTTATAATAATGGCTTCATATAGTCATTAAATAATATCTCTAGCAAACATATTCTTAGAGTAAGTACCATCTTTTATGATAATGTATGTAAACCCATATTTCAAATTGTCTGGATGATTTCTCAATTAAGTATTTTTCAATTTCTTGACAGACCTGATTACAGCGTCTACTTTAGACCTTGACATCTGACCAATGAAAAGCTATTACTGGAGGCAGGAGACGTTTCGGCTGCCATTTCTCATGTCTGCTTATGCTTAAATCAGCTGATGTTATCTTCAGTTGTGGTTTCCTTTTTGGTCCAGGTAAGCTGCAAAAATGTGTCAGACCCTAAGCACAAAAATCTGGGGGGAGTGTGCAGTCCTCAACGCCTCTGCACCTTGGAGGTTAGGCACTTCCATTAGGATGCCTTGCACCCTGTAAGAGATACATGCCGCTGATGGATGCACTGAGAGGTGGACAGATACCATTGGTATCACTGACCCTTCTCTTGTTTTTTTAATAAAAATAAATATAAATATACATTATTTTAACATTTTCTTCACACACCCCAATGTACACACCCTGGGGTGTGTGTATCAGTTTAGAAAGCCAGCTCTCTAATATATTTTGGGGAAAACAGCTTAGTTCATCCCTAATAAATGCTGGCTCATGCCGCTGCTGTCCTTTCATGCCAACCTCTTTTCTGCACATACTGAACACCACCACGTTCCTTCATTTTCCCAGAGCAACAGTAACACAGGATTAGTAATGTAAAATTTTACTTAGAAGTTTGGGGGTGGCTGGAAGTAATGAATATACAAGACAGTAAATAATTCTAAACTTACTGTCAGACCTCACCATTCCCCGAAGTTTATCGATCATTCCCTCTGCAATAGGGAATTTCTTAAGAGCATTTATTTCTCCCTGAGCCCTTATGGTGAGGCCCTCTATTTTTTATTCCTTGGTCCAGCTGCCAGCTGACCAATGTCTAATTTATATTGTAATTATACACGGAGAGTTCGGTTTCTCACACTTCCATCTCCACCAACTCTGAGTGGACTCTGGACTGACTTTGTATAAAAAACATTCACTGAAGTGCTTTGCTTAGCAGAAGAGCAATCATTGTGGTCTCTTCTGTTAACAACACGAAAGTTTATGGTAACAAACTTTGAAATTAGAAGGTTTTTAAAAATTTGACATTTTTCATCTAATGGTCATTTCTCCTCTCTGTCCCTCAGCAAACACTAAGTTAGCTACTTCTTATCCTACACTTCCATAATTTGTAGTTCATACCTCACATAAGTATTACCAGACTGTATTTTATTTTATTATATATTTTTTAATTCAAGTAGAATTGACATAAAATATCCTATCAGTGTCAGGTATACATCAGAGTGATTTGATATTTTTATACATCATGAAATGATTCCCGTGAGTCTAGTTACCATCTGTCCTCATGCAGAGTCATTACAGTATTGGCTATGTTCCCTATGCTGTACATCACATCCCCATGACTTACTTGTTTTATAACTGGCAGTCTGTACCTCTTAATCCTCTTTACCTATTTCACCCCTCCCATCCCCTTCCGCCTCTGGTAAACAAGTTTGTTTCCAGGATGTATGAGTTTTGGTTTGGTTTGGTTTGTTTTTTTAGATTTCACATATAAGAGAAATCATACAGTAGTTGACTTTCTCTGTCTGGCTTATTTCACTTAACATAATGCCCTCTAGGTCCATCTGTTTGGTTTCAAATGGCAAGATTTCACTCTCTTTACGGCTGAGTATATTCCATTGTCTGCAGGCACCACATCTTCTTTATCCAATCGTTGGATTCTTAGGTTGTTTCCATATCTTGGCTACTGCAAATAATGCTGTTATGAACACAGGGGGTGCATGCATCTCTTCAAGTTGGTGTTTTTGTTTTGTCCAGATGAATACCCAGAAGTGGAATTGCTGGATCATATATGGTAGTTTTAATTTTTTTAAGGAACCTCCTTACTGTATTCCATAGTGGCTACACCAATTTATATTCCTTCCAACACTACATGAGGTTTTCCTTTTCTCCACATCCTCACCAACCCTTGTTATTTGTACTGTATTTTAAAAATATGTTTATATTTCTTTCTCCCTAAATTATGAACTTGGCTTATTCATTACTGAGTCTTAATATCTAATGCCAATCCTAGAACAAAGAAGTCACCAATAACATGGTTTTGGGGTGTTTTTTCTCAGTATGAATGAATAAATGAGCAAATGAATGAGTAAACTGACAGGCCAGAAAGTCTCAATTCTCAGAAGTTATGTTGTGCACAAAAGATATTTTTTAAATATCCTAGTGAGTATTAAACTTTATCTTTTAAACCATATATCAGATCCATAGATGTTCTCTCTGATTCAAAGCATCTAACCTCTGTTCAAACCCATTTTGCATGGTGCTCTGAGGCTAATCGTCTCTAAATACTACTTTCAACATTACTTCTTAGTAAAATAATCATGTACTTCCTACTTATTTTAGGTAAAATTCCTCTATCTACATTTTTCCCCCAAAAATTCTTTTATGGAACCTTCATTACTTTCCCCACTAAACCCTTTCCTCTCAGCTACTACCCTGGCTCATGTTCTTAGTACACCATTCCCAGACTGTTCCCATAGCCTCATAATTTTCCTGCCTCAATCCTTCCTATCTACTGGTAATATATGATTCTTCCTAAAGTACTTATTGGAATATGTCACTACAGTGTTCAAGAATCTGTAAGGATATCTCATTCACTATTCATCCAATGGCCAAACATTACATTATGTCATTCCATATTACGTATACATTACCATATACATTATGTCACCATATACATTATGGTGTATATTTTTTCAGATAATTTTCTATTCACAGTAATATCAAGGGGGTGAAATTATTTTTACCCAAGATAATATCATTGCTTGCTTTTTAACAAAATCATAGATTTTAGATGCCTTTTCATATCTGTAATACAACTAGCTAGCTCACTCTTTAAAAGCCACAGAGTATTTCATTGCAAGGGTGTATCATTATTTATTTATTTATTAACAGATATTTAGGCAGTTTCTCAGTAATACAAATAATGTGGTAATGAATATCCACCTAGAGGTATTTTTTACATATTCCTATAAATTTTTAAGGACCAGTTTCTAGAAGTAGAATTGTTGGGCCAAAGCAATGAATACTTTCAATAGATAATACCAAATTTCCTTCCAACTCTCAAATGGTCATTATTCATTGTTTTATCAATCTGATTGTTGGAATGTCCATTATTTTAATCAGTAATAGTCTATAAAATAGCCCATTATTTTAATCAGTAATAGCCTTATTAATGTGTTGGATATTTTTCATACTTCTATAGATTTTATTTTGTGAATTGTCTTCAGATCTTCTGTTCATTTTTCTTTCTGCCTGTTTGACTTGTCTTTGGTGGTTTGTATTAGTACTAACATTCTTTTGATTTATACATGTGTTACAAATGGTTTCCCAATTTGTCCTTTGACTTTCTATATTTTTGCCTTATAGAAGTTTGATACTTTTTTATGTAGTAAATTTGAGCAAATTTGGTTTTGAATTCTGTATTTCATGTCAATATTAGAAAGTTTTGCCACTCCAAAATTATAATTATATACCTCTATCCTTCCTTTCCACATTTTTGCATCTTTTTCCTTTAAAATCAAAACAAAACTTATTGATTTATCTGAAATTTTTCTTTTGTATAATAAGCCCGTAGTCCCTGGACCATTTATTGAATAACCCAACTGAAAATAAAAGCTTCTTAACTCCTATTTTTTTTCAAGGTTAAGAATAAGTCCTATTGTCAATAAACTACCTTTTCTAACTGTTACAGGATGAAATTAGTAAGTTCTTCCAGCCCTACAGCTATTATTCTTGGCAAGTTACTTGTGAGTATCTCTCACACACCTGAGAATTGGGCACAGGAACAGAGATAATGAACATAAAGCACTAGCATGGTTTCCATGATATACAGGCAGTCAGCTCTTGGTACTCTCTTCCCTGGTCCACTGACAGCACTCCAGGCCTGCATCACACAGTCTAGCCAGGCACTAAAGTGTAGGGTGTCTGTTGAACAGTCACTTGCACGAGACTGCCAGCTCCATGAAGTCAAGGGCTACTCTCTACTGGAGAGGCAGTAAGCTTATGGTAGACAGTACAAATATGGGCTCTATAAAATGAGTTGTGCTCTATCTCACTAACTGCAAACACAACTTGCCTCACAGGATTGTTGTGAGTGTTAAATGAGTTAGTACATGTAAAGAGATTAGAAGAATGCCTGAGTTTAGTAAATAATCAATGATAAACATTATTTTTACATTTTAATTTTTGTACCTCCTACAAATGTTACAGCATAATTGTGAGCTCATGGTCCATAATTACTACTTGTTTATTCAATTCCTAAATAAATCACTTTGTCATAGATAAGAAAACAACATCAAAAGTATTTTTTTCTGAAGAAATAATAGTTATTGAGTACCATGTTTTGAGAAAAAAATTATGTGATTCCTTAAAATGTTACAGAAAGTACATAACACCAGAGGCTGTATCAGTGGTTGAGAGTGAAACCAAAAACCCAAGTTAATTACATTTTTTAAAAAAATGAGTATGAAAATTTACTTCTTTGCTTTGTAGAAGTTAAATTTAAAAAGGAAAACACAATAGGCTGATAAACTGTGTGAATAATGCTTGTAGCTTTTTGTATGAGGATCAGTCATCAGTGGGAAGGACATGGTATTCATCTGCCCTTCTGCACATTAGTAGATATGGAGGAGCTACAGAGAATGGGACTTTCTAATGTTCTAAATGAGGATGACATTTAAAAACCCAGGGAAAGAAATGGTCTGTCTTAAGCATCAATTATTTCAATTAATCCTTTAAAGAAGTTCTTGATGAAAGAGTCCCTGGTGTTACCTGGTTTTACCGACAAAAGATGGGGCTCTGTAACTCAGATGTAATTTTCAAGTGATGATGTTTATATTCTGTTAGAATAGTGAACCTCTGCATCTGAAATCTTGACTAAATGTTCACCTTACCTTTGCACACATGCCAAAAAGATATCAGAAAATAAAGTCAAGAAGCTGTTTTGAATTCACTTGAGTAAAAGAATAAACACTTGATTGAGGCCTAAGGGTTTTCTGCCATAATGCAGTGGTACGTAAAAGGACATGTCGGCAGCACATCCTTTGTTCAAATCGAATCTTAAGTGGAAGAGTAAACCAAATAAACAGACAGAAGCAGAACTGTTCTGGTTTGAAAAAGGATTGGGACACTGAATTATAGAGCACAACTTGAAAACCAGTCCCCTGCAAAAGATGACGCTTTTGTCTGAAAAATTATAAAGTAATTAATATTTGCTCAAATACAATGTAGTCTGGAAAGACAGCATAGAAGCACAAAAATCACAAAAGTTGCGGTCAGATGCCCTGGGTTTGAGTTTGGCCCCCACCCTTTGTAGTGACCACTCTGTATACTCATCTATGAAATATTTGTTAAGTGAATAAGCCTCTCATACAATAGGATGTGTTAGTGAAACAAACCGCAGTCCTTCCAGATTTGTCTACTTGACTATGATGGTGTGTCATCTGTGGCTTTGACATAATTTGTATCAAAGTAGTCTTACATTCACTAATTGTACAGCAGGTTTTTGCTTTTCTACTTCCTAGTTTTGTACATATCAAAGATAGGGACTGCATATTCATTTTGTAGTCCAGGCATAAGCAACTTTTAAATGTAGTTAAGTATCCATGTATCTGGAGTGAATAAAATAATGAATTAAGTCATTTTAGCAGCTTGAAGGAAACTAATCATCTAGTTTATTTAGAGCTGTCTCAAAATACTCAATTACATTCTGGAAAGAGGAACAAGGCATGTACCTAAGGAGGAAAGTACAAATAATGCTTATTCAAGTAATGGTGTCACAGTGATACCTTAATAAAAGGATTTCATGCTATGAGGTATTATGCAATAGAACAAGCTAAAACTATATATAAATATACAGGGCTTCAAGTCATTATTGCATGAAAAAATAAGATGAGGAATGATATCCAAATTACAACATAATTTATGTGTAATGTGTCCCAAACAACACACAGGTACACATAAACATGTAAAAATCTGAGATAGAGGTATAGAAAAATGGTAGGAAGGGAACAGATTAGAGGTATTGATTCCGAGAGAACTTAACCCTCATTGGTAATGTTTTAATTTCTTAAAGGACAATGTATCGTTGTATTACTTGAGTAATTAAAGTGCAACAAACCAAACGCCGGAGCAGGAGCATGGGCGGTCAGCATCGGCGTGTGTGTCTCGATGCCAGTGCTTCCCCATCAGGCTCTCGCATGGTGTTAGGATGCAGGTTCTGAAGGACCATTGATAATTTGGGAACCCTACATAATCAAATATTGGACAGATGACACCAAATGCTACCAGGGAAAGTGGAGGGTTTTTTCAGTAAAGTGGAGGTTCACTTCAATGGTTCACAATGCAAAATTGTGCTTAAAACCAGCTTACAACTCATACTAAATAACAAACTGAGAGGCCTGCAGCTTGAAAATAAATTAGTCAAATAATTATTAATAATACTATTTATTTTTATTTAGAGTTTAGAAGTGAAGTCCAGTGAATTATTACATGTTTAATTTTTATGGTAATAGGATATTATGTCATAGGGTAGACTCTATGAAGAGAAAATTAAATAAGATTATTGGCAAATTATCTTCCTAAGAACCCAAATATTATTCAAGGAAATTATGGTGGAAGGGATTGTTGGGTATTCTTGTTTACAACAAAAGATAGAGAAAACATCATAGAGCTCTAGACAGGAAAAATAAGTCACGGATTTGTCAATGACAGTTTGAACATACAAACAGAGAAGATTTCAAAGGAAGGAAAGTTTAAAAAGGGACACTGCATAATGATAAAGGGGTCAATTCTTCAAGAAGATATAATAATCATAGATAGATATGATATGTAGATATACTGTGTATGTGTCATAATGACAGAGCATCAAAATTTTGTGAGGCAAAAACTGATAGAACTTCAAGGAGAAATACATAAATCCACTAGTATACTTGGATATTTCAACACCTGTCTATCAGAAATGGACATATCCAAGAGGCAATAAAATCAGTAAGGACATAGTTGAACTCAAAGGACAACCTCAGTCAACTAGATATAATTAGAATTTGTAGACTGCTTCATCCAACAGCAGCAGAATGCACATTCATCAGGATAAAACATTCTGGGCCATAAAACACACCTTAACACATTTAAGAATAGAAATCATATAACATCTGCTCTCAGACCACAAAAGAATTAAACTAGAAATCAGTAATAGAAAGACAATTGGACAATCCCAAAATACATGGAGATCTACCAATATGCTTTTAAATAACACATCATTTAAAGAAGAAATCTTATTAAATGAAAATGAAAACAAAATTTCAAAATCTATGGCATACAGCAAAAGCAGTGCTTAGAGGAAAATGTATAGGATTAGATGTACATATGATAAAAGAAGAAAAATAAAAAATCCATCATCTAAGTGTTCACCTTAAGAAACTAGAAAAGAGCAACTAAGCCAAATAGTATCAGAAAAGAAATGATAAAAATTAGATCAGAAATCAATGAAATTGAAAACAGGAAATCCATAAAGAAAATAAATAAAACCAAAAGCTGGTCCTTTGAAAAGATCAATAAAACCAATAAGCCTCTAACCAGGCTAATTAAAAGAGAACACAAATTATTAATATCAGAAATGAAAGAGAAAATGTCGCTATAGATCTGTGAGTAGTAAAAATAAAATAAAATAAAGGAATGTTATGAACAGCTTTATCCTCACAAATTTGATAACCTAGATGAATGGACCAATACCTTGAGATACGCAATCTGCCAAAACTCATACCATCTGAATAGGCCTATACCTATTAAAGAAATTGAAACAATAATTAGTAACTTTCCAAAACAGAAAGCACCATGTCCAGCTGGGTTCACTGGTGAATTCTACCAAACATTTAAGGAAGAAATTATACCAATTCCAAACATTTAAGGAAGAAATTATACCAATTCTCTACAATCTCTTTCAGAAATAGAAACAGAAGGAATGCTTCCTAATTTATTCTACAAGGCCAGTATTACCTTAGTACAAAAGTGAAAAGAGTACAGGAAAACGGCAGACTAGTATTTTTCATGAACATAGATGCAAAAAATCCTTAACAAAATCAGCAAATTGAATCAAAAGAGTATAAAATGATTTATACATCACAACAAAATGGGATTTATCCTAGGTATGCAAGGTTGATTCAACATTCAAAAATTAATTCTATCACATCAAGAAGCTAAAAAAGAAACATCACATGATCATATTAATAGATGCAAAAAAAAAGCATCTGACAAAACCCAATATTTATTCATAATAAAAACTCTCAGCGAACTACAAATGGAGGGGAACTTCCTCAAATTAATAAAATAAAAATATCTACAAAACCTATAGCTGTTGTCATACTTAATGGAGAGAAACAAGAAGTTTTCCATTAGGTCAGGAATAAGGCAAGATTGTCTCCTTTCACCATTCATTGTCAACACGGTAGTGGAAGTCCTACTAATGCAATAGGACAAGAAACAGAAATAGAAGGTATACTCATTAGGAAGAAAGAAATAAAACTGTTTTTGTTTACAGATGACATGATCTTTTATGTAGAAATCCAAAAGAACTGACGAAACAAACTCCTGGAATAAACAGTTATACAAAGTTGAAGGATACGAGATTAACATACAACAGTCAGTCACTTTCCTATATAATGGCAGTGAGCAAGTGGAATTTGCAATTAAAAATACAATATCATTTATATTTTCACCCCCAAAAATGAAGTACTTAGGTATAATTGTAACAAAATATGTAGAAGATTTATATGAAAAAATAACAAAAGTCTGATGAATGAAATAAAAGAAGTAAATAAATATTCCTAGTTCACGGACAGGAAGATTCAATGTTATCCAGATGTCAGTTCTTCTCAGTGTGATCTATATAGTCAATGCAATCCCAATCAAAATTCCCGGAAGTTATTTTATGGATATTGACAAAATGAGTCTAAAGTTTATATGGAGAGGCAATCAAAAATAGCCAACAAAATATTGAAGTTGGAGGACTGACAGTACCTGACTTCAAGACTTACTATAAAGCCACAGTCATCAAGACAGAGTGGTATTGGTGAAAGAACAGATGAACAGATCAGTGGAACAGAATAGAAAGCCTAGAAATGGACCTATATAAATATAGTCAACAAATCTTTGACAAAAGAGCAAAAGCTATATAATGGAGCAAAGAAATTGTTTCAACAAACTGTTCTGAACAACTGGATAGCCACATGCACAAAGAGAATCTGGACACAGACCTTCTATCTTTCACATAAATTAACTCAAAATGATTCACTGGCCTCAGTATAAAACATAAAACTATAAACTCCTAAAAGATAACATAGGAGCAAATCTAGATGACCTTGGTTTGGTGACTTTTTAGACACAACATCAAAGTCATGATCCATGAAAGAAAAGATTGAGAAACTGGGATTCATTAAAAGTAAAATTGCTATGGAAAAGATACTGTAAAGAATAAAAAGGGACAGAGAGAGAAAATATTTGCAAAAGACATATCTGATAAAGATCAGTTATACAAAATATACAAAGATCTCTTACAACTCAACAATAAGAAAACAACTCAATTTAAAAATGGGCCAAACACCTTAACAGACACTTCACCAAAGAAAATATACAGATGTGAAATAAGTATATGAAAACATGATATGTCATCAGGGAAATGCAAATTAAAACAATGAAATACCACTACACACCTGTTACGATGCCCAAACCCCAGAACACAGACAATACCAATACTAGCAAGGATATGGAGCAACAGGAATTCTCATTCTTTGCTAGAGAAATGTTTGGAAGACAGTTTGGAGGTCTCTTACAAAACTAAACATACTTTTACCAAACAACCCAGCAATCACACTCGGGTATTCACCCAAGAATCTGAAAAGAAAAAAACACATGGATATTCATAATTGCCCAAACTTGGAAGCAACCAAGATGCCCTTTAGCAGGTGAGTGGATAAACTGTGTACATCCAGACAATGGAATATTATTTGCATTAAAAAGAAATGAGCTATCAAGCCATGAAAAGACATGGAGGAAACTTAAATGTTTATTACTATGTGAAAATGTATGACATTCTGGAAAAGGCAAACTATGGAAACAGTAAAAAGATTAGTGTTTGCCAGGGATTTGGGGGGGAGAAAGGGATGAACAGGCAGAGCACAGAGGATTTTTAGGGTAGTAAAACTACTCTGTATGATACCTTAATGATGGATAAAGTTCATTGTACATTTGTCCAAACCCACAGAATGAACAACACCAAGAGTGGACCCTAATGGAAACTATTGACTTCGGGGGGTTATGATGTTTTGATGTAGGTTCAATTGTTAACAAGGGCACCACAGTGGTAGAGGACGTTGATAACAGGAGAGGCAATGAATGTGTCAAGGCATAAAGTATGTGGAAAATCTATCTTCCTCTCAGTTTTGCTGTAAACTTAAAACTGCTCTAAAAATAAAATCTTGTAAAAACTTATATATTCATTATTTCTCTTTTGGAAGCCATCCTAGGGAGAATATGCTACCAAATCTACTCAACTTTTGAAAGACATAAATTATTCATAAAAATATTTCATTTCTTTCCAGTTTCCTCTGTGGTCTATTTATGATGGTATCTTTCTAATTTTGAAAGGCTTTTCCAGCCATCCTTAGCTTCTGACTGAGGGGTCAGTTCTCTAGTTATGCAGACAATGCATACACTCTTCACTTAGCACACCTATCATGTTATATCCTTGCTAACTGATAGAATGGCCCTTTTCTCCACTTCACTATAAACTCCACCAGGATTGTAGCCAGCCAGGTCTGTCCTGTTTTACTGCTTTCTCAACTAGCACCGAGCACAGTGCCTGGCATATGGCAGGTGCTCAATAAATATTTGGTAAACTAATACATGAAAAAAAAATAGATGAACCTAGGGGGCATTATGCTAAGTGAAATAAGGCAGGCAGAGAAAAAAATAAAAACTGCATGATATAACTTACACACAGAATAAAAATGAAAGTCAAATTCACAGAAACAGAGTAGAAAAGTGGTTGCTAAGGGGCTTTGGAGTGGAGGAAATAGGGAGAGGCTGGTAAAAGTGAACAAACATTTGGTTATAAGTTGAATAAGGTCTGAGGAGCTAATGTATAACATAGTATCAGTAGTTGATAATATTGCATCTTGTAATTGAAATGTGCTAAGAGAGTAGAATTTTAATGTTATTTCCCAAAAGAGAAAATGTAAATATATGAAGTGATGAATATGTTAATTAACTTTATGGGAGTAGGGCAACCCTCTTTCACCATATCAAATCATCACATTGTACAATTTAAAGAATCTTACATATTTATTTGTCAAGTATATCTCAATAAGGCTAAGAAAAATGAGGCTAATAATGTAATATAATTAAAACTCCATGAACACCTACTGAGTGTTTTCTAATAATACTGCCCAACCTTATGTCATCAAATGTATTCATTTCAAATGCTGTAACCGTATAAAAGCATCTAAAGATGAAGAGCTTGGCATCATCAGTTTTGGACATTGGTTCATTTAGCAAACACTTATTTACTAATATTTCATATATTCCTAGCACTGAACTAGTCACAGTGCATACAAAGGTAAGCCAATGAGAAGTGATCTCTTCTCTCTTAATACCAGGTTACTAGCCTGCAATTTATAGGACTGGAGGGTCATTATGACTTCATCTCCTTGAAAGGTATTAAGGCAGTTCCTGACCATTTCCTGGTTTATTCCAAGTCTTAATAAAGGAATGCAATGGCTTATTCAACCAATTGCTTTTTTGGCTAATTCATGATTTTAGCTTAAGAGAGATCATCTCTCCCATCCCCCACTTCCTGAGAAGTTTCTTTTTCTCTGCCTCTTCTCTCTTCTGCTCATACCAAGGGAACCTTGTTTTCCTGAGTGACTTCTTTATAGGCTTTATTGCCTCCCATTTCTAACTTGGAGGAGAGGAGGGGACACTGGCTCTTGGTCTCTATGTCATCCAGTTGCTATCCAAAATATGAAGTTTGTGTCACCCATCCATTTATATCACACACTTCTAATCACCCTTGGTCTTGGGTTCTCCTTTAGGATTCACTTTCACCTTCCTAGATGTCTTATCACTTGGCTTACATTTTTTTCTTCCAACTGCCTGTTGCTTTTCTTTGAAATTTAAACTGCATTTCCTATTATGAGAAAGGAAGTATAGTGGTGGAGAGCACAGATTCTGGAATCACACCACTTCCTAACTGTGGTTAGGGCAATTTAACATACCTGCACCTTAGTTCCCTTATTTGCAAACTTAAAGTAATAGTAATATCTACATTATAAGGATTTAAATGAGTTAAGACCCATAAAACACTTAAAAAACTCACTGGCACATAGAAAACACTCTAAAATGCTATTACTATTGTTAATATATTGTTAATAATTGCCTTTAGTAACATTAATAACCATATTGTTGACTATTTACTTTCAACTCCAAGACATACTGACATCCACACAAAATTCTACCTTGACTAGCTGATCACACATCCCTACTTTAAGATTTCAGACCTGATATTCTGTCTAATTATAAAATTCCTTCTACTCATTTTTTCACTCTTGAAAATTCCCAGAACCTTCTCTCTGTTTCCTGGACTTAACTCAATATTCTCACTCAATTTATCCAAGCACTTGTAGTAATCTAACTTTCCAATCTTTAACAATTTCCTAATATGTATCTTCAAGTCTTAGTCAGTCTAATCTTAATCTCTTCACTCTTCTTTGAACATAAATGCTTAAAAGCTCTCCTCAATGCCCAGAGATCAAAAATCTTACTTGTTCTTTAATAACCAAATGAAGTTTTATTTTCCATGATGTCTTCTCCCATCATTCTAGAACATACACATTCTATACTATAACCAACCACCTTCGCCTGCCCAAGCACAAACTCACAAGCCACACAAATTTGTGTACATTACAGAACTGCTTATTTGGGCATTTACTAAGAATCTCTATTTTGCATGCATACAGGTCTTACATGCATATATGCCACCTCCTCGATTCTGTGATTAGCTCCTTGATGGTAAAAGCCACACTAATTGAAGCTGACAATATGATAGGCATTCTTTTAAATGTTTTGCCTGTACTAACTCATTTAATCTTTACAACAATCTTAAATAGCTACCATTATCTTCATTTTATATCTAAGGCAGAGAGAGGTTAATGCAGGAAAATAATATCTTTGACACAGATCTAAATATAAGAGGTATAAAATAATTGCTGAATGAATGAATTTACTCAAAGGGTTTTGTAATCTTGTTCTAGTTTCACGAATGACTGACCAACACCTATCTTGAAATCCTCTTTGTAAATATTGTCAAATGAAGGTGCTTCATTTCTATTACTCAAGACTAAAGCAGGACACAACAGTAGAGGTCCAACAAATCCTAAGAGTAAATTTGGGAAAACATCTTTTGTGGTGTGGGATGCTATTCTGATAATAATGATGTGAAAGCATTATTTTAGTTAGGGCACTCTTAGTCCTATATGCACTTATTGAAGTAACTTCCAAGAATTTAGGAGCATTTATCATATATATAATTGTGCATACTATCTCTGATTTATAAGCACTGCAAGGAAAGAATATCTAACCTATGTTGACCAACAATCACCTACTTACTAGTTGTGTGCTCTTTGGAAATTCAAATTTATATCTTTGGAACTTGCTTATCTGTAAGAAGAAGGAACTGGGCTAGAATAAACTGGCTTTGAGAGGATTCTAAGGCAGTCATTCGTTTGTAAAATTATACTACTCTAAGGAGACTGTAAGACGAAGGAAAACATATTGATGCAGGAAGGAGTGTCCAAGAAACTAGAAATCAGGTGGGAACAGTAACTCCAGTTATGCACTGGACAATCAACACAAAGAACTATGAGGAAATATATCATTGGGAAGGTTAAGGCCACTCTCAGCTGTCCCATTCTCTCATGTAGCCTCTTTTCACAGTGTCTCAACCTTAATTTAAAATGCAATTCAAGTCCTCTTAAGCTGAATACATATGTTCAGCATTAAATACTAATTTAACTAAATTAGTTAAATGTTACAAATCCTTTGTGAAAAACAGTCATATTCTAGAAATATATAAAGCAAATATTTCTTATGAAGAATTAATTTCAGTAGGAGCACAAATACTACTAATAAATCATTGGAAATCATTTTTATCAAGTCAATAATAGTTCTAAGAATCACCTGTTAGGCATCTACAGGGATAGTGAACTTTGTTAAATATCTTTTAGGTTAATATTCTTTTGGTGTAAATGTGCATTAAATATTAAATGTTAAAGAACTCCTTGGAAAGCACTCTTAAGGTAAAAATTCCCCACTCCCTCCTTTCCTACTTATAAGTTGATGCTCTTGAAAAAAGAAAACAAAAAAAACCTCACAAACAGGAAGAAAAAAACTATACATTGAGACCTTTGACTCCTTGTATATTTGTGATCTCAGTGCACCAGAGGGAACACTAAACTCATTTGAGCTCCTTATACAATACACTTTATGTTAGAATCCTAATTTGAAGTGATCTTTTAAGTGTACTTTTATCTTCAAATATAAATGTGTTTATCTGCTTTGAGTTTAGTGTAGATAGAGAAATTTAAAATATCTTCTGGGAAAATTCAAGTCTGAAATACACTATGCAGGGCAATCCACAATCATTAGATAAATATGTATTTTAGATGATTTTAAAAACATGAAAGTCTTACTTAAAGCAAAATATTTCTTTAGAAATTACATTACTGTGATGTCCAAATATTTCATTTGCTTTAAATGAAAAATTTATTCCTATCCCCATACACTTAAAAAAATACTAAAAAGGGAATTTAAAAACTTTGTTTAGAATTACCATTACATAAGTATTACATATATATACATGTAGGAAAAAAATAAAATCATGCAAAAAATTTATAGCTGCATTATGTAAATGTATATATACATATACACACACGTGTACATATAAGTTTGGTGACTTTCACCTTCCTTAGACTGAAATTGTCAATTTAATGTATAGCATATATAAAGAAATATAAACATACAATTAGAACAAAGTGTTTCTTTAAAGCTACAAAGTTATGAACAATAGTAGCATTGTTCTAAAAATTAGTATGACTTGTGGCTAATATTAAAAGTCATAAGTGTGCAATTATAATATCCAGCCCCATTCGTTTGAGTACTATAAATAAAAACATGTCAAAACATCACATATTTTAAGTTATATGGAAATATCACTATTTCTTAGAAGAAGCAAGGGATACTTAACATCTATGAAATATCAGATGGTCTCCATTTACAATTAAACCAACAATAAAGGATCAGGGGAAAGGAGCCTACCTTCCATTGCCCTTTTAAAGAAGACCTTACAGCTCCCACAGGTAAGGACACCATAATGACAGCCTGATGCTTCATCCCCACAGATTAAACAGATCTTCTGAGGTAGTGACTCGAAGCTGTACTGCGGGCTCTGGCTGGCTTCTGAATCCGGCCTTGAAATGCAAAACAAAGTAGTCCATTTATTTTTAGGTGCACCACTATCTAATACTAGAGTTTCCTTCACTCAGAATTGACAAAGGGAAAGGGGGTCTTAAAAATAGCACTGTATATATACACACTTGAAAGACAGGCAAACTAAACTTGGTGTACACTACCAGTTACTGGATTCACCAGGCTTGCAAATCATTAGCCATTCATCAGTGGTACCAACACGAAAGAAAAATAATACACAGTTTAATGGACAGAAAACTAAGGTCCATTGGTTTAAAAAACATCTTCCTATGAAGCTCTTTATATAGAACCCCGTTAGTCTTTGACAAATGAAATGTTTTGCCCTTCCTACGTGCAGGCTGGATCACCATAAAAAAAAAGTGGTTTTAAAAGTTCAATAGTACTTAGCAATGCTTTTGTTCTGAGTTTTTAAAACTCAACTTTGTAATGACTGTTCAATTTAACGAGTATTTGTCATTTTCAAGTATTGTCCAATATACTGACAGTTTTGCCTAGTCACAGTACATAAGAGTCCAAGCATTCTTTTTTTTTTCTTTTCTTTTTTTCTGGTTCCATTATTTTAGTATGCAAGTTAAAATGTTTTCAAAAACCCGTATGAAAGAAGTTGTAGCGAATCCGAAGCAATATTAGAAGAGATGGTTCTGCTTCCGGCTCTGGGGGCTACCCCGTCAAGAGCACCCTCCCCGGGGAGACGGGGCCTCACGGTCCCCTCTTGCAGACAGACCTCCCCAGTATATGCCTAAGTGCCCCTCCAAGAAGGGAGGCGTTTTATGAAGCCCCCAACTCGCCGCTCCCTTTCCTCTCCACCTGGCTACGGCGGACCTAGTGTGACGCTGATTTTAAATCGGCTGGTCTTGCCCCGGAATCGCGTATGTGCGAAAAGTTTAGGAAAATGTTGCCAGGGAGGCACGCTCCGCAAACGGCCTCGTCTGCGTGCAGGTGGGAAGGAGAAGGCCGCCAAGGGCCCTGCGCCCCGCCCCGGCCCCCCACCGCCGCGGCCCCTCACCTCAGGTAGCCGAGATAGGGCGGGTAGACCTGCGGCAGGCCCTCCTTGAGCACCGCGGCCGGGTAGCCGAGCTGCGGGAGGCCGTTGAGGCCGAGCGGCGGGTAGAGCGCCGGGGCCGCCCCGGCGGCCGAGGCCGAGGTGGAGGGCAGGCCGTCCCGCGGCAGCAGGCAGGCGCCTGCGCCCGGGGCCCTGCAGGGCGGCGGCGCGAACGGGCCCTGCGGCGGCGGCGCGCCCTCTGCTTTGTAGAGGATGCACTCCAGGGCGGACCCCGGCGCGGACGCGGACGAGCCCGGGCGGCTACC
>JAQQAC010004253.1:8993491-9060473 GCA_029783875.1 Phataginus tricuspis | reverse complement strand
CGGCGGCGGCGGCGGCGGGAAGTCCTGGAAGACGGCGGGGCCGGCCGCCGCCACCAGGTACGGGCGCGAGGAGCGCGCGGCGGCCTGGGCGCCTTCCTCCTCCTCCTTGATCTTCAGGGCGGGCGGCTGGAAGTCGCCGAAGAGCGGGAACGCGTCGTCCCTGGGCTCGGCGTCGGGCGCGTACGCGCAGTCGGCGAAGTCTCCCGCGGCGAGCGGGGTGCCCGAGGCGGGGGGCGAGCCCCGCGGAGGCCCGAAGGCGCCGCCCGCCGCGGCCGCGGGCTCGTAGCTCTCCGCCTCCAGGAGCTGCCGCGTGCGGGCGGCCAGGAAGGCCGAGTTGAACGGCAGGATGGGCACGTGGAGGAAGTCCATCACCGCGGCGGCCAGCTGCGAGCCCCCGGGCGCCGCCGGCGCGTCCTGCTCCGCCGGGGAGGCCCGCGGCCCCGGGAAGCGGGGGTCCTCGGTTGCGGCTCCGCCCACGGCGGCCGGGCCTCCCGGAGGCCGGGGTCTGCCCTTCTGCAGCGCGCCCCCCGAGCCCTCGGACTCGGAGTCCTCCTCCTCCGCCGCCACCTCCACCACAGCGGGCCGCGGGGACGGCTTCCCCGCCGCGCCGGGCCAGGGGTGGCCCCCAGGGGGCGGGGGCGGCCGCGGCCGCGACGGCGACAGGCCCCTGGGCAGCCCTTTCTGGGCGGCGGCGACCCCAGAGCTGTCGCCGGCCTTGCCCTCCGGCCGGCTCATGAGCGGCGCCGACGCCCCCTGGACGGAGGGGGCCCCCCGGGGGTCTTTGGGAGGCTCGGGGCCAAACAGGCTCCACAGGCTGGTGGCCTCGCGGACGGGAGGGCCGGCGTGGCTCTGCCTGGGGCCCGAGGGAGCGAGCAGCGTGTCCAAGACACTGTCCAGCAGCCCGCTCTCCTTCTCCGGGGCTCCGGAGCGGCCGCCCCCGGCACCGCCTGCGGCTTGGACGCCCCGCGACTTCCCGTCCGGGGCCTGTCCCTGGCAGGGCCGAGGGAAGGGCAGCCCGTCCAGGGAGAGGGGAAGAGCAGAGGCTGCCGACGAGGCGTCCGAGGCCCGGCGCCCCAGCAGAGGGGATCCGACCTGCGTCGGGGAGGGCGCGCCTTCCGCCGCGTGGGGAGCCCGGGGACCCTGTGCGTTCAGCTCTGTCATAACGACCTGGGCGACCCTTTTCTCCTCCCCCGTCTCTGGGGAGGAGGGATGGGGAAGAGGAGGGTGGGAATGTACTCGCAGCGGGAGGAGAGCCTAGGTGTCCAGTTGGGCTGGGCAGGGTGGGGCGGGGGCGGGCGATCTCCACCCCCTGGTGCGAAGGGGAGGTGCCGGTCAGCTCCTGTCTCGGCGCTCCATCTGGCAGGCAGGGGAAAGGTGGCGGTGGTCTCGTCCCTAAGGCAGGGGGGAAGCGGGATCTCGTCTCCCAGCTGGGACAGTTCTCCGGGATACTTCGGTCTGAGGACGGGAGGCGCAGAGTACTCACAAGTCCCGCACTCCAGGGGTGCGGCTTCGAAAGCAGTTACACGCCGCTCTGTCTCCCGACTTTATCCCCTGTGGCTTCACGCGCGCCAGGTGTCTCCCAGTCCTTGCGTGCGCTCCACTTTCCTTCTTGATAAAGCCCCGGGGGCTACTTGGACCTCTCAGTGCAACCCATTCTCAAGAACAGTCGTGTTTCTGCCGGCGTCCTGTCGCTGGTGACAGTCGTCCCTGCAGCTCTCACATGTCTCGGAGTCTGGAAGGACGGAACGCCTGTGGATGCAGATTGGTTCCGCTCAAACGCCCAGTGAAACTAGTTCTCCCTGAGAGTGCCGCACACACACCAGATCCTCTCACACTCAAATACTCCAAGGCTGGAGTACTTAGTGACAGCAGTAGCCTGGACCCGCAGCTTTCTAACAAGGCCGCCTCCTCCCTATCTCGAGGCCCCGCCCAGAGCCCCTCCCTAGCCCAATTACAGACCTGATCTGAAATTCTGCAGTTGGTATACCCAGCCGCCGGTCTGAATTCCACTCTGAATAGCAGGTGGGGTGGGGTGGAACTTCATCCACAGATTTTGTATTACCAAGTAAGAAGTATGCCCAGTCTAAAGTGGAAACACTATCAGAAGCTGAATTTTCAGGATTTCAGTTTTGTAAAGATTTACCATAGAGGAAGATATTTGGCTATATTATCTTTAAGAATGTGTGTCGAGGATATTCTTTAAAAATATAAAAGAGTCTCTCTTATGGCATCCGTAGAAGAGAACACTTTCAAATTTCTCTTACTACAACCAACCTGTCATGACCTCTAGAACCGTCCGTAATGTGGTAAAGAAGTTTGGGAGTGTAAATCGATTACACCTCTCTACCTGTGTGTGAAGTCTGGATATTGTGTGCCTTCCTCTGATTTGTTCTAAGGAATGTCCTCGAGGTCTTACCTATTCTGATGCCCCACAGGTTCTCTCAGCCAGGTTTATAGAATATAGTAGAACATTCTGACTTCAGGATGGGCAGAGCCACTAGAATCCCTGGGTACCTGACTCCATCAGAAATAAACCTATATCATATCAGGCCAAAATATATGTCAGTTGTTGGACTTTTAGGCTATCATGAATAATGCTGCTATGAACATTCATGTACAAGTTTTTATGTGAGCATACATTTTCATTTTTCTAGGAAAAAATACATAGGAGTAGAATTGTTGGGTTATATGGTAACTGGTTTTAACTTTCTGAGGACCTGCCAGAGTGTTTTCCAAAGTGACTACATTTTAGATTATCACCAGCAACACATGAGAGTTCCACTTTCTCCACATGCTTGGCAATACTTGCTCTTACGTCTTTTTTATTATAGCGTTCATGTTGCATGTGAAGTGGTATCTCACTGTGGTTTGGATTTATATTCCCTGATGGTTAATGCCATAGACTCTGTAAAATTTGTAGACTCTGGATAGCACTCCCAGGTCATCTTCTAAGACCTTTACATGTGTTAAACTTATTTAATTCTTCAACATATATGTGAAATAGGCACTATTATTTCCATTTCATAGTTGAGAAAACGGGGGCACAGAGTTGCCCAGTATTATAAAGATAGTAAGTGCACGGCCAGACTTGAACCCAGGCAATCAAATGCCAGCCTTCTTAGCAATATGATTTTTAATTATCCAGTGGTGCAGAATTTGGTTTCCAGGTGACTTATAGCCACAAAATTGACACTAGGGCTCAGTTAAAATGACAAGCTATATATGGCTCAATTTTAAATTAAATGCGCTATAAAAATCCCCTCAAGAAAGACAGGTTGAAACAGGGTTTTTCCCATAAGATTGAAAATCATGAAGTGGGAAAACAATAATAAAGATGCCCAACCCGTTCTAAGTCATCATTATGCTGTGAAATTTGATGATTAGCATTGTTTGCACTGGAATTCCCAAGTACATGAATCTTGGAGTCACACAAAACTCACTGGTTAAATTCAGGTGTGACAAAGCTAACTTCAGATATTCCTGAAGACTGTTTTTGGAGGAAAGAATTCAAATTCAGAAGGTTTTTGTTTGTTTATACTTTGGAAAAAAGCTTTATTAAAGTATAATTGCTGTACAATAAGCTGCATGTATTTAAAATGTACATTTTGTTAAAGTTTTGAAATGCACATACTGTGAAACCATCTCCACAAACAAGATGATGATTATGTCCTTTTCCAACAGAAGTTTCCTCATGCAACTTTTTAATCCCTTCCTACTGCTCTTTTCCCATTCCCATCTGTCCCCGCTCCTCTTCATCTAGCCCTAGGCAACCACTCATCTGTTTTCTGTCACTGCACATAAGTTAAAAAAAATCATATCTGATTTATTAAACATATTAAATTATACACATATTTTTAGGACCAAGTGTCTAAATTTTTTAATGGACTACTTTATAGGATGGTTTTAGATTTATAGTGAAATTAAGCAGATAGTACAGAATTTCCTATATCCTCTGCATAGTTTCCCCTATTAACATATTAACATGGCATATTTGTTACAATTAATGAGCTAATATTGATACATTATTACTAATATACATAGTTTATTCACATTTCCTTAGTTTTAACCTAATGTCCTTTTTTCCTCCCACAGACACCACATTACATTATCATGTCTCCTTAGGCCCCTCTTGACTATGATGGTTTCCTTATTTTCCTTATTTTTGGTGGCCTTGACAGTGAGGCATATTGCAGAATGCCCCTCTATTGGAATTTCATGATTTTAACTTCTAATCATTTCCTTCTGAATAGAATGGGGTTATGGGTTTGGGGAAGGAAAATCAAGGCAGAAAAGTACCATTCATCATATTGTATCATCATGTCATATTGGTACATACTGTCAACATGACTTAACCACTGTTGATGGTGACCTCGATCACCTCTCCACTGCTCAGTTACTCTTGTTTCCCCCTTTCCAAACTGCACTCTCTGGAAGTTACTATGAGCAGCCCCAAAGAAAGGGAGTGTGGAGGAGTAGGGAGTTATGCTCTTCCTCTTTTAGGGTAGGGTAGCCACATAATTTATTTGGAATTCTTCTGCATGGGAGATTTACCTCTTCTCCATTTACTAATTTCTTGTCTTTTACTTATATCACTATAGACTTATGGATATTTATTTTTACTCTAGGTTATGACCCAATACCACTTGATTTTGTTGCTCAAGTGGTTCCTGCTTGAGCATTGGGATCCCGTGTAGTCATGTATGTTTGAGCATTTTCTTACTTTCTGGCATCACAAGATGCTACAGACTCATCTTGTCTATTCCTTGCCCCAGTACTAAAATCAGTTATTTATTGGAAAATGATGTTAGAAAGGAAGATCTAGGTGCTAAATGTGTTTTACATTCACTTATATTTCTTAGAAGTTCATATAATACAGCATATGCTTTTTTTTCATCTAGCTTCTTTCACTCAGAATAATTGTTTTAAGGATTCTTCTATATTAGTGCATTATTTTTATTGCTGAGTAATAATCCACTGTATGGATACACAATAGTTTATTCACCCGTTAAACATTTGGATTGTTCCCAGTTTTTTGATATTACAAATAAAGCTACTATGAAAAGGTATGTACAAGTCTTTGCATGATCATATTACTTTCTTCTGGGTAAATGCCTAGAAATGAAATGGCTGGAAGAATTGGCATGTGTACCAAAACATTTTCCAAGTGGTTGTATCATTTTGCATTCCCACCAGCAGTATGTTACAGTTCTAATTCTTCCATATCCTGAACAACAGTCGATATGGTCAGTATGTTAATTTCAGCAATTCTAGTAGGCACCTAGTGGTGTCGTTGTGGTTTTAGTTGCATTGCTGTCGTGACTAAGATGTCAATCGTATTTTCATGTACTTGTTCGCCATCTGTGCATTTCTTTGATGTCTGTTCAAATATTCTGCTTGCTTTTTAAAAACTTTATTTCCTTATTGAATGTTGAGAGTCCTTTATGAATTCTGATGCAAGTCCATTGTCACATATGTAATTTGAAAATATTTTATCCTAGTCTATGCCTTATCTTTCAGTTTTCTTAATGGTGTCCTTGGAGAGCAGATGTTTTTAATTTTGATAAAGTGATTTAACAATTTACACTTTAATGAGTTTTTCTTTCGGTGTCATAATTCAAAATCTTTGCCAAACTCAAGGTCACAAAAGTTTACTACTTCTGTTGTTTCCTTCTGGCTTCATAGTTTTAGGTTTTTCATTTATAGTGAGTCATTTTACATTATGTTTTAATATGATATGAACTATAAGTCAAAGTTCCTATTTTTTTTGGCATATGGCTATCCAGTTGTTCCAGCACCATTTGATAAAAACACATCCTTTCTCCACTTACTTGCCTTTTCATCTTCGTTGAAATCAGTTATTCACACATGTGGGGGTCTGTTTCTGGACCCTCCATTTTGTTTCATTGTTCTATTTGACAACCTTTCTGTCAATTCCACATGATCTTGATTGTTGTAGCTGAATAGTGGGTCTTGGGTCCTTGATGTGTTCTTCAGATTTATTCTTTTTTTTCCAAAAATATTTTGGTTATTTTAGGCCATTTGCATATCCATATCAATTTTAGAATCAGTTTATCAATTTCTACAAACAAACCTACTGCACTATTGACTGGGATTGATTTGAAATAGATCATTTTGGAAAATTGGTATCTTATTAACATCAAATTTTCCATCTACCCAAGAAGATGATATATATCTCTGTTTCTTTGGGTCCTATTTTGGTCAGCAATGCTTTGAAGCTCTCACTGTACAGGTCTTTCTCATCTTTTGTCTTCAATTATTTCATATTTGTTGATGTTATTTTGAATGGCATCCATCTAAGTTTTCTAGTGCTGAGAAACAAGTTACCACAAACAGCAGCTTAAACATCGCCTAGTTATTATCTCAGTTCCCATGGGCCAGGAGTCTGAGCATGGGTGAGTCGGGTCCACTGCTCAGGGCTTGACAAGGCCGCCGTTAATGGGTGGGCCACGTCAGCACTCCTGGGCTCAGGCTCCTCCAGGCTGGTGGCACAATTCACTCCCTTGAAACTTTCAAACTCGTTGGGCTTCTATCTTCTTTGAGGTCAGCAAGAGAAATTTACTTTTCTTAAGGGCTTCTGCCTGGTTAAGTCAGGCCCACCTAGATACTCTCCATTTTGATTATAATAAACTGATTTGGGATATTAACTGCATCCACACATCCCCTAATGCCATAAATGTAACATAATTACGGGAGTGAAATCCATCGTTTTGGCAGTCTCATTCACGTTCAAGGGGAGGAAATTATACAAATTATGCACACTATGGGGAGAGAATTTTGGAGACCATTTTGTAATTACACCTAATTTTTGCTCTATATTGTACATTCTTAGTGTTTAGAAATACAATTGATGTTTTAATTGAAGTGATGAGAGTGGGTGTCCTTGGTGATTTACTGATTTTAGGGGAGAAAGCATTTAGTCTTTTATCATTCAGTCTGATTTTAGCTGCAGATTTTTTCATACATTCCCCTTATCAGGAAGTACCCTTCTATTCCTAGTTAGCTGAGAGGTTTATTAGGAGTAGATGCTGGGTTTTTTTGTCAGTTGCTCTTTCTGTACCTGTTGAGCATATGATATGATTTTTCTTTTTTAGTTTCTTATTAAGGTGAATTACATTAATTGAGTTTTGAATGTTAAATTAACCTTGTATTTCTGGGACAAATCCTACTTAGTCAGGATGTAATTTTTCATATATTACATTTTATTTGTTAAAAGCTTGTTTAGAATTTTTAAATCTCCATTTATGAGGAATATTGGTCTGTTCCCTTTTCTTGTGATGACTTTGGTTTTTGTATGATGAATTCAGAAAAATAACGTTTTCACATCATTAAAATAAAACCAAAAGTACAATAAATTTAGGGTCCCCACAAATGCATGTACTTTGGCAGAAGCCATTCTTTTGTGTTCTCTTTTCAGTATGACAGTGGGCATAGCATGCAAGGAAGCCATGAAGCTTCCTTAAACATGAAAAGATGATGAACTTCCATAGTCTACTCCAGTTTTTCTAGTAAGTGAAGGATTCATTCATTCATTTTACAAACATGTGCCTCTGTTAAGTCATTAAACAGTTTATTTTGTGTGTTATTTTGTTACATATATGTATACATTTTCTACACTGTCACATATAATGTTCATAAAACTTCATGATATATTATCTCAATTTTACAGATGAAAAAATTGAAACCAGAAGTTCCAGACCTAGTAATTAGAGCCATAACTTACTACTAAGGCTTCTGATTTCAAATGTAGTGCTGTTTTCACTTTACACATTGCACTTCTGTATTTTTTATAGTTCAAAGTGTTGGATACTTGTCAAGGTTGATGGAATAGTGTAGAAACATTTACTTGATCGCAGATTGCAGAAATATGAGCCCTTCAGAAAGGCATATCAGGCCACCCAGATCTATGATTTGGTTGGTTTGAAATTTTTTGAATTATTTGTACATCTTTGAGAACTAGAATTCTTCTGTATTTATAAAGGGATGGTTGCAGATGTAGATGAAAGTATACAAAGGTCACTTCTCTGACTGCTTGACATCCACCCTGGGTTTGGGTTCTGAACCCAGCGCCCCATACAACCCAGGTTATTTAGGCCCCTCCACAGCTGTACTGACCACCCACAAATGGATGCTTGCTTTTTATACCATGTCAAGGTGGATGTATTTTGCCTCCAGTAACAGGGTACTCAACAAAGGTGAATATATATAGCAGATATCTTCTCACATGACAAGATATCTGGAGGAAAGTAGTTCTAGGTTTGGTTAATACAGTGACTCAGTGGTGTTCTCAAGGTCCTTAAATTCTCCATCTTGACAGAAAGCTAGTGACAGAGGCATGGTTTCATCTTCTTTCTTGTCCCCTGGTGTGCAAAGGCGGTTACTGAAGCTTCTGGCATCAGAGTCTCACAAAACTGCACCCCAGTTTAGGGGTAAGGAGAGTTTCTCCTGACATGTCTTTCTTTCCTTCCTTCCCTACTTCCTCCCTCTCTTCTCGCTCCCTCCCTTTCTTTACTTTTTTTTCTTTTCTCTTTCTCTTTCTCTCTCTCTCCCTTCCACCCTCCCTCCTTTCTTCCTTCCCTTCCCCTTCCCTCCCCTTTCCCCTTTCCTTTCCTATCAAAGAAGAAAACCTTATCCAGAAACTGACCCCACGGACATCCTATCAGGATTTATTGGCTGGAACTGGGTCATCTGCCCACCACTAAACCAGTTACTCAAAGGGGAATTTGATTAGATTAATTGTGATTCATCTCCTGCAGCTGAGTCCACTATTCTGCGTATTTTGCTACCAATATGTAAACAAAAGTTGTGTTCTGTTAGAAAGGAATAGAGTTAGGGATATGGCTCATGGGAATTCAACAAACAGCATCTGACATTATACCAAAGCCTCATTTCCCTCAGAATCCTAAATGACAATCTAAACTGAGAAATTCACACTGATGTATGAATGAATTTAATAGCCTACTTATTTTTGTAAGTCTAGTCTTAACTTATCTTAGTAATTACTTTTCATATATGCATATGTACTTATGATTCTACTATAATATTTTTAAATGACTATCAACACAAAATATTCTTTTATGTACCTTAAATTACACTTCAGCTTTATGCACTAATTATTGGTGGCCGTGGCTCTTATTTGTTCGGTTCTGCAGTTCAGCATGTCGTCAGAGCTTATGCACTGGTGCATTTGTTACATTTCTGTGTCTTCAGGGCTAAATACCCTTAAGTAGATGACTTGTATTAAAGTTTTGAAATATTTAATTTTTAATTTTATAGTCTACCTTTCTCTCCTTAATGTAATTGATTTTTAGGAATTTTTCCAAATTGCGATTACATCTATATTCACATGAAATGTTATAAGAGTGAGGCATGATTGGCAAATATAAGTAGTAAGTATAAAGAGCTGTTGTAGTTAATCTATAGTTGATGCTGTTTACAATGAGTTATTTACTTTGTTGCACTATTAAGAAGAAAGCTACTATGAAATTGGGAAGGAGCATGAAGATAAAGAACCAGAAGGTAATTCTTTTACTACATTCTGCAACCAGATCTTTTGGAGCAGGAATCATAAACACAAGTTATTTATTTTACAATGTTTATTAGTCATATAAACTTCAAATTTATCTATCTAGGAATGGGAAAAGGAATATATGCCTGTTCTGGGTAATTTTGATAAAATAAACAAGAATAAGTGCTATGGAAAGTAGCTGTGTCTTTCCCAGATGAAACACCAGAAACAATTCTTTCCTCATCAGGTTGATAAAAATATCAATAGTAACTGTACAGTTGAGGTTAAAATAAGACACTATGATCATTTTACATTTAAAGTTATGATGTATGAAACATAAAAGAATGCTTTCTCTATTTGTTTTGCAGTTATGCTACATATAAGTAAGTATTGCTAATATTGAGAAGGACATAGGAGTGGAATCTCCCACCCTGCCAAAAAAGAGCATATCCATATAAATCCATATAACTTGCAAAGTGCACAATAAATAAAATATAAACATAGATAACTTACAAAATATATAGTAAATAAATCACAAATACAAAATCAAGTGCAAAAGTAAAAATTCATGTGATGCCAGACCATTTCTAGAACTGCAGACATTTTTCAGTTGTGAGCCAAATTCATTTCTCACAACAACCAACTTCATTTGTTTGGCTTTTTTAAAAACTAACCAATTCATTGAAAATGAAGAAATGTAGGCTCAGAAGAAGCCATTATCTTTTTAACATCAATTATTGTGAAAGCACAAATAAACAGCACGGCTAAAATTTAGAAAATAGAAAATGCAGTAGTATGTCTCGTCATAAATGGCCACCTGTATACACCAATTCTAGTAAGCAGAAATAAGAAGAAAGGATCTTGAGCTAGAATATGTTTTTTTGTTATGGGGAATCCTACCTCCTACTCTTTTCTCTTACTTCTTTTTCTCTGTGTTGCTTCACAACCTGGTTCCTGCACTTTTGTTCCACATCAAGGCAGTCTGCTATTCTACTCTCCTGGACAGGTACCTTTGACTGGCTTTGGTCCTCTGCCAGTTTCCGTTCTACCGTATATTCTTCTCATCTGTCTCTTCCCAAGGCCTGGATCCTTACCCATGAAATAATGAGAGAAATGAAGTTTATTATTAAATACTGTATTTATTTTTCAAATGTGTGACATGAGATAGGCTTTGAAATAAATTTTTGATAATAAAAAACTTAAAAAAATTAAAAACACTGTAACCATGTGAGGAAATGTTAATAAAAACTACTTACAAAGAAGACTAATTTTAATTTTAGAATTCAAATAATGTATCCATTCCTGGTGGCTGTATCTTCTTCCTTTTCTTTCTCCTACATCTCAATTTTAATCAAGT
The DNA here is from genome assembly GCA_029783875.1 of Phataginus tricuspis. NCBI lineage: Eukaryota > Metazoa > Chordata > Mammalia > Pholidota > Manidae > Phataginus > Phataginus tricuspis. Next base: position 9,049,590 of record JAQQAC010004253.1, on the reverse strand, counting down.
TTTACCTTTCTTAGTATCTCCCGTTGTCCTTTGATATGCTTCTACTTTTATTTGATTTTCACTTGTATCTTGTATTCTTTGACTCCCACCCTCCCACTTATACAAATGATTCACTCACAGGATGACATTCTATCCTGTAACCCTTGTCCCAGTGCTTGTTGTAGTTTTAGATTTTAACTGATTAAAACTATCTAAGGCTCTCTGCTGAAGATTCCACAGCCATATTCTGGTTTCTCTAGGTTTCCATTTGCTAAATTCGTACATGTTCAAATTGTTGGCTGTCTTCTTTATACTTGGAAGAGTGCTTGGCTGAATAAAAAATCCCGAGGACTTAAACTTTTCTTGTGTATTTTATAGATGTTGCTCCTCTATTTCCTGACTGTAGAGAAGTCTAATAACTCTGTCTTTTTCTTTCCATTGTTAAGTTTTTGTCTGGCTACTGGAAGAGCCTTTCTTTATCACCGAAATCGAATAAATTTTCCAGGATAAACATCAGTGTTACCTATTTTGGATCAGATCTGCTGGTATATGGTGTACTGTTTCCACATGAAGATTCAGTTATTTTAGGAGGCTCCATTTATGCAAGTATTGGATCTCTTTTGCCTGCTTGGTATGTTTATTTTGTTTCTAGTTCTTTCCTCTCTTTTTCCTTGTTGATATTTATTTTCTTAGCCCTTATTGTATTTTTCATGGTGTTTTAATTTCCTAGGGCTTCTGTGACAGATCACTGCAAATTTGATGTCCCAGAACAACAGAAATTTATTCTCTCATGGTCTGGAGGCTAGATTTCTGAAATCAGGGTGTCAGCAGTGTTGTGCTCCACCTGCAGGTTCTAGGAATCTCTCCGTATTTACCTCCTCCTAGCTTCGTGTGGCACCCAGAAATCCTTGGCATTCCTTGGCTTTTACCTGCGTAACTCCAATCTCTACCTCTGTTTTAACATGACCTTTTCTCTGTGTGTCTTTCCTTTATTTATAAGGATACCAGGCATTAGATTTAGGGCCCACCCCAATCCAGTGTGATTTTATCTCCCGTCTTATTTTTACATAGACTTTATTTCTAAGTAAAGTCACGTTCACAGGCACCAGAGGTTAGGACTTGAACAGGTCTTTTGGGCGGACACTGTTCAATCCACTACACATGGTGCCTATGCTTTCTGTTCTCCAGTTTAAAAATTAAAAAATAAAATTATTTTGAAATAATTTCAAATGTAGAGGAAAATTTCAATGAGTAAAAAGTACTTGTAGGTGCTGTTTACCCCGTATCTCCAATATTTTCTCCTGTTGGCTTCATTGTTTGTTGGAACAAACCTAACCTAATCTAACCTAATCTATCTGTTTTATCTATGACATTATATTTATGTATCTACCTAGGGATATATCTAGGGATATAGATAGATACATTGAACATTTGAGATTAAGTTTACATATCATGGTACTTTGCTCCTAAATACTACAGTGTATATTTCCTCAGAACAAGAAAGTTCTCTTACATTAACATAGTATAATTATCACTTTTAGGAAATTCAGCCTTGACACAATTATCTACCACCCTACTCCCAATTTTGTCAATTGATCAAAAAAAATTCTTTAGAACATTTTTAATTCCAGTCCAGGATTATAAAGTACATTTGTTAATCTTTTATGTATTACAGTTGTCAAATCTCTTTAGTCTTCTTTAATCTGGAATGGATCCTCAGCTTTTCTGACTCTCATAACTTTGATATTTCAAAATGTGCAGGCCCGTTTATTTTTTGCCTTTATTTTTATTGAAGTATAGTTGGTATACAGTATTACATTAGTTTCAAGTAACAATATAGTGGTTCAACATTTACACGCATTGTTATAAGCTCACCCCAACCAGTATAGTTATTATCTGTCAACATACAAGATGTTACAGAATCGATGGCTATATTCTCCATGCTGTACTACCATCCCAGTGATCAACGTATATTATGTTTGAGATTTTTGTGCCTATTTATTCCCCTCACCCTACCCACCCACCATCCCAAACCCTTCCCCATGGTAAGCACCAGTAATATCTCAGTGTCTCTGACTCTACTGCTATTTTGTTCATTTGTTTTGTTTTAGATTCCAAAAATGAGTGAAGTCATATGGTATTTGTCTTTCTCTGCCTGGCTTACTTCACGTAGCATAATATTCTCGAGGTTCATCCATGTTGTTACAAATGGTAGGATTTCATTTTTTATTATGACTGAATACTATTCCATTGTGTATATGTACCGCATCTTTATTCATTCACCTACTGATGTGTACTTTGGTTGCTTCCATATCTTGGCTATTGTAAATAATGCTACAGTAAACATAGGGGTGCATATATCTTTTCAAATCAGAGGTTTTATTTTTGGGGGGAAAATTGCTAGAAGTGGAGTTACTGGGTCGTATGGTGTTTCTGTTTTTAGTTTTTAGAGGAACCTCCATACTCCACAGTGGCGGCACCAATTTACATTCCCACCAACAATGTAGGAGTGTTCCCATTTTTCCACATTCTCACCAACACTTGTTATTTCTTGTCTTTGGAATTAGTGTCCATTCTAACTGGTGTGAGATGGTGTCTCATTGTGGTTATGATTTGCATTTCCCTGATGATTAGCGATGTAGAGCATCTTTTTATGTGTCTGTTGGTCATCTGTATTTTTTCTTTAGAGAAGTGTCTGTTCAAGTCCTCTGCCCATTTTTTAACTGGGTTATTTGTTTTTTTAGTGTTGTGCCATATGAGTTTCTTTATATATTTTGGATGTAAACCCCTTTTCAGATAAATTGTTTACAAATATATTCTCCCATACTGTAGTTGCCCTTTTGTTCTGCTGAGGGTGTCCTTTACTGCACAGAAGCTTTGTAGTTTGATGTCCCACTTGTTCATTTTTTATTTTGTTTTCCTTGCCCAGGGAGTTATGTCCAGAAAAGAAATTGCTCATGCTTATGTTCAAGAGATTTTTGCCTATGTTTTCTTCTAAGAGTTTTATGGTTTCATGTGTTATATTTAGGTCTTTAATTCATTTGAGTTTACTTTCTGTATGGAGTTAGACAATGATCCAATTTCATTCTCTTGCATGTAGCTGTCCAGTTTTCCCAACACCAGTTATTGAAGAGACTGTCCTTTCCCCATTGTATACTCTTGACTCCTTTGTCATATATTAATTGACCTTATATGCTTGGGTTTATATCTGGGCTCTCTAGTCTGTTCCATTGATCTATGGATCTATTCTTGTGCCAGTGACATACTGTTTTGATCACTGTGGCTTTGTAGTATATCCTGAAGCCAGGGAGTGTAATACCCTAACTTTGTTCTTCTTTTTCAAGATTGCTTTGGCTATTTGGGGTCTTTTATGATTCCATGTGAATTTTAGGATTATTTGCTGTAGTTCCTTGAAAATGCTGTTGGTATTTTGATAGGGATTGCTTTGGACAGGATGACCATTTTTAGAATATTAATCTTTCCTATCCATCATTATAGGATAGATTTCCATTTATTTTTTTTTCTTCTTTAATTTCTCTCATCAGTGTCTTATAGTTTTCAGAGTACAGGTCTTTTACCTCCTTGGTTAGGTTTATTCCTAGGTATTTTATTCATTTTTATATTATTGTAAATGGCAATGTTTTCCTGATTTTCTCTTTCTTCTATACCCTGCAAATCACTTCATAGAAATACATAACAGATATTTCTCATTAATATTTTATAGCTGTATGTTACTGCATTGTGTGCATATAAGCTATAGTTCATTCAAACAATATCCTATTGTTATTCTTATTTTCTTAGGGCAAAGGCTTTTTCAGTATTTATATTCCTTTAAACTTGGTCTTGATTTCTTAAATTTTGGTTTGGTCTTTATTCTTCTATTTTTTTTTCCTCTTAAATTTTTCAGTTTTTATGCATTTCCTCCTATTGTCACATCATAACCTACTGTTTTATGGCCATCTTCTGAGTTTTTCTATTTCTGCTTTGTGGTCTTCCTTCAGAGTAGTAATTGTTTCATTATTTCTCCAAGAAATTTGGTTTACAATTTTCAAGTTGTAATTTTCTAAATATTTTTTCTGAAATTTTTACAATTTTACCATTTCAAAATATTGATGGCAGTATTTTATGGTGTTTTTTTTCTATAGGAATGTTTTGTTGCTATTTTCCCCTTTTTAAAACCATATTGTCATGTGGATATGGTGTCTATTCCTTTGCTGTTTCATATATTTGATTAAAGTTTATTTTAATGGACCAGATTTTTACAAAAGCTCATGTTATAGAAGGCGAAAGACTAGGGTAATCTAGACCTCTACAACTCAAATGTTCCTACCTCTTGTTATAGATGGAGCTCTGTTGAACCAATATGTCTTCTCTACTTTTTTGATTGAAATATAGTTGATATGCAATATTGTATTTGTTTCAGATGTACATCATAGTGATTTGACAATTCTGTGCATTACTAAATGCTAGCCACAATAAGTATGGTGCAAATTATTGCCTATTTTCCCTATGCTGTACTTCGTGAACCTAACCTGGCTCAGGGAGGTTTCTATTGCCAACCTAAACTTCTACAGGTTCTACTCTATCTTTGTCACCAAGGATGGCACCTACCTTTTAGAAGATATGTTTTTGAAGACTTTATGATCTACTATCCCTGGGTAACTTCCAAGACCTCTCTCTCTGCCTCGCACTGTGTTCTTCAAACCTGCTTATAGCAATTTCCGTTTAGGGTGGGTCCCTCTTCAGAGTCTGTTTAAGTGCTGATGACCTTTCAGATCTGCTCGTTTGCTTTCCTACTCTTTGATTTTTTGATTTTTATCATACCCCATTACAGCTTTCTTCAATGCTATGTTACCGGTTCTGTGTAGGGGAGCATTTGTTACAAAATTTGTGGTTTGGAGGTGCTTTCTTTGTCTTTTGCCTTTGTTGAAAATTGAATTTGCATTTTTCTTATTGTTCTTATTTCCTTATGGCATTCTGAAGAGGTAGAATGATTCATAACTAAGTTGCCACCAAGTTTACTGGAAGTGGAAGGGTATTTTATAGTATTTCCTCTGTTTTACTTGTAATGTGACTCTGGACCAGTTATTTAAATTATTTGTACTGCTATTGCCTCATATTCATTTTCTTTACATTTTAAAATTTTTATATTTTCATTTTTTTATTAAACTATCATTGATACACATTCTCGTGAAGGTTTCATATGAAAACCAATGTGGTTACTACATTCACCCATATTATCAAGTCCTCCCCCATATGTCATTTCAGTCACTGTCCATCACTGTAGTGAGAAACCAAAGAGTCACTACTTATTTTCTCTGTACTACAGTCTCTTCCCCATGATCACCCACACCATTTGTACTAATCATAATACCCCTCAATCCCCTTCTCTGACCCTCCCCACCCACCCTCCCACACACCTTCCCTTTTGTAACCACTAGTTCCTTCTTGGAGTCTTAGTCTGCTGCTATTTTGTTCCTTCAGTTTTGCTTCATTGTTATACTCCACAAATGAGGGAAATCACTTGGCACTTGTTTTTCTCTGCCTGGCTTATTTCACTGAGCATAATACCCTCTAGCTCCATCCATGTTGTTACAAATGGTAGGATTTGTTTCTTTCTTATGGCTGAATAGTATTCCATTGTGTATATGTGCCACCTCTTCTTTATCCATTAATCTATTGATGGACACTTAGGTTGCTTCCATATCTTGGCTATTATAAATAGTGCTACAGTAGACATAGGAGTGCATATGTCTTTTTGAATCTGAGAACTTATATTCTTTGGGTAAATTCCTAGGACTGGAATTCCTGGCTCAAATGGTATTTCTATTTTTAGTTTTTTGAGGAACCTCTATTGCTTTCCACAATGGTTGAACTAGTTTTCATTCCCATCAGCAGTGTAGGAGTGTTCCCCTTTCTCCGCATCCTCACCAGCATTTATTGTTCTTGGTCTTTTCGATGCTGGCCATCATAACTGGTGTAAGGTTGATATCTCATTATGGTTTTAATTTGCATTTCCCTGATGATTAGTGATGTGGAGCATATTTTCAATGTCTGTTGGCCATCAGAATTTCTTCTTTGGAGAACTATCTGTTCATATCCTCTGCCCATTTTTTTATAGGATTATTTGCTTTTTAGTTGTTGTGGTGTGTGAGTTCTTTATATATTTTGGATGTTAAGCCCTTGTCGGATATGTCATTTACAAATATATTCTCCCATACTGTAGGATGCCTTTTTGTTCTGTTGATGGTGTCCTTTGCTGTAAAGAACCTCTTAGGTTGATGTAGTCCCATTTATTTGTTCGCTTTTGCTTGTGTTTCCCTTGCCTGAGGAGATGCATTCAGGAAAAGGTTGCTCATGTGTATATTCAAGAGGTTTTTGCCTATGTTTTCTTCTGAGAGTTTTGTGGTTTCATGACTTACATTCAGGTCTTTGATCCATTTTGGATTTACTTTTGTGTTTGGGGTTAGACAATAATCCAGTTTCATTCTCTTATGTGTAGCTGCCCAGTTTTGCCAACACCATTTGTTGAAGAAGCTGTTATTTCCCCATTGTATGTCCATGGCTCCTTTATCATATATTAATTGACCATATATGCTTGGATTTATATCTGGGCTCTCTAGTCTATTCCCTTGGTCTATGGGTCTGTTCTTGTGCCAGTACCAAATTGTCTTGATTACTGTGGCTTTGAGTAGAGCTTGAAGTCAGGGAGCATAATCCCCCCGCTTTATTCTTCCTTCTCTGGATTGATTTGGCTATTCAGGGTCGTTTGTGGTTCCATAAGAATTTTAGAACTCTTGCTTTAGTTTGTTGAAGAATGCTATTGGTATTTTGATAGGAATTGCATTGAATCTGTAGATTGCTTTAGGCAGGGTGGACATTTTGACAATATTAATTCTCCCTACCTAAGAGCATAAATGTATTACCATTTATTGGAATCTTTTTTAATTTCACTCAAGAGTATATTGCAGTTTTCAGGGTATAAGTCCTTCACTTCCTTCGTTAAGTTTATTCCTACGTATTTCATTCTTTTTGATGCAATAGAGAATGGAATTGTTTTCCTGATTTCTCTTTCTGCTAGTTCATTGTTAGTGTACAGGAATGCAACAGATTTCTGTGTATTGATTTTGTATCCGGCAACATTGCTGAATTATTAGTTTTGGAGTGGATTCTTTAGGGCTTTTTATGTACAATATCACGTCATCTGCAAACAGGGACAGTTTAACTTCTTATTTACCAATCCGGATGCCTTTTATTTCTTTATGTTGTCTGACTGCTGTGGCTAGGACCTCCAGAAATATGTCGAATAAAAGTGTGGCCATCCTTGACTTGTCCTGATCTTAGAGGAAAAGCTTTCAGCTTTGTGTAGTTAAGTATAATGATGGCTGTGGGTTTGTCATATATGGCCTTTATTATCTTGAGGTACTTGCCCTCTCTACACATTTTGTTGAGAGTCTTTATCCTTTATCATGAATGGATGTTGAATTCTGTTGAATGCTTTTTCAGCATCTATGGATATGATCATGTGATTTTTTAACTTCTTTTTGTTGATGTGGTGGATGATGTTGATGGGTTTTCTAATATTGTGCCATCCTTGCATCCCTGGAATAAATCCTACTTGATCATAATGAATGATCTTTTTGATGTATTTTTGAATTCAGTTTGCTAATATTTGTTGAGTATTTTTGCATCTATGTTCATCAGGTATATTGGTCTGTAATTTACTTTTTTGTGGTGTCTTTGTCTGGTTTTGGTATTAGAGTGATGCTGGACTCAGAGAATAAGTTTGAAAGTATTCCATCATTTTCTACTTTTTGGAAAACCATAAGTAGGATGGATATTAGGTCTTCACTAAATGTTTCATAAAATTCAGTGATGAAGCCATCTGGTCCAGGAGTTTTGTTCTTATGTAGTTTTTTGATTACCAATTAATTTCGTTGCTGGTAATTGGTCTGTTCACATTTTCTGTTTCTTCATTGGTCAGCCTTGGAAAATTATTCTTCTAGAAAGTTGTCCATTACTTCTAGGCTATACACTTTGTTAGCATATAATTTTTCATAGTATTCTCTAATATTTCTTTGTATTTCTGTGGTGTCCATAGTAATTTTTTGTTACTCATTTCTGACTCTTTGTATGTATGTATGCACTCTTTTTTTCTTGATAAGTCTGACTAGGGGTTTATCTATTTTGTTTATTTTCTCAAAGAACCAGCTCCTTCTTTCATTGATTCTTTCTATTGTTTTATTATTCTCTATTTTATTTATTTCTGCTTCAATCCTTATTATATTCCTCCTTCTACTGATTTTGGGCCTCACTTGTTCTTCTTTTTCTAGTTTCTTTAATTGTGAGTTTACACTGTTCATATAGGATTGTTCTTTCCTGCGGTAGGCCTGTATTGCAATATACTTACCTCTTGGCATGGCTTTTGCTGCATTCCACAGATTTTGCGGTGTTGAGTTATTGTCATTTGTTTTCATATATTGCTTAATCTCTGTTTTTATTTGGTCATTGATCCACTGGTTATTTACGAGCATGTTATGAAATCTCTATGTGTTTGTGGACTTTTTTGGTTTTTTTTTTTGCAAAATTTATTTCTATTTTCATGCCTTTGTGGTCTGAGAAGCTGGTTGGTATAATTTCAATCTTTTTTAATTTACTGAGGTTCTTTTTGTGGCCTAGTATATGATCTACTCTTGAAAATGTTCCATGTCCAGTTGAGAAAAATGTATATCCTGCTGCTTGTGGGTGGAGTGTTCTGTAGATGTCTGTTAGGTCCATCTGTTCTAATGTGTTGTTCAGTGCCTCTGTCTCCTTACTTGTTTTCTGTCTGGTTGATCTTTTGAAGTGAATGGCATGTTGAAGTCTCCTAAAATAAATGCATTGCATTCTATTTCCTCCTTCAATTCTGTTGGTATTTGTTTCACATATGTAGGTGCTCTGGTGTTGGGTGCATAGATATTTATAATGGTTGTATCCTCTCGTTGGACTGACCCCTTTATCATTATGTAATTTCCTTCTTTGTCTCTTGTTACTTTCTTTGTTTTGAAGCCTATTTTGTCTGATACAAGTACTGCAACTCCTGCTTTTTTCTCCCTATTAGTTGCATAAAATATCTTTTTTCATCTCTTCAGTTTTAGTCTGTATATGCATTCGGGTTTGAAGTGTGTCTCTTGTAGGCAGGGCGTAGACCAGTCTTGTTTTTATATCCATTCAGTGAGTCTATTTCTTTTGATTGGTGCATTCAGACCGTTTACATTTAGGGTGATTATCAATAGGTATGTACTTATTGCCATTGCAGGCTTTAGATTCGTGGTTACCAAAGGTTCAAGGGTAACTTCCTTAGTCTCTAACAGTCTTATTTAGCTCACATAGTATGCTATTACAAACACAATCTAAAGGTTCTTTTTATTTATTTATTTTCCTCCTCCAAACTTTATATATTAGCTATCATATTCTATACTCTTTGTCCATCCCTTGACTGGTTTGTGGGTAGTTGATTTGATTTTGCTTGTACTTAGTAATTAATTGTCCTACTCTCTTTTCTGTTGTTTTATTTCTTCTGGTGACAGCTATTTAGCCTTAGGAGCACTTCCATCTATAGTAGTCCCTCCAAAAGACAATGTAGAGACAGTTTTTGGGAGATAAATTCTCTCAGCTTTTGCTTATCTCAAAATAGTTTAATCCCTCTTTCAAATTTAAATGATAATCTTGCAAGATAAAGTATTCTTGGTTCGAGGCCCTTCTGCATCAGTGCATTAAATATATCGTGCCATTTCCTTCTGGCCTGTAAGGTTTCTGTTGAGAAGTCTGATGATAGCCTGATGGGCTTTCCTTATGTGATCTCTTTCATCTCTCTGGCTTCTTTTAATAGTCTGTCCTTAGCCTTGATCTTTGCCATTTTAATTGTCATATGTCTTGATGTTGTCTTCCTTGGGTCCCTTGTGTTGGGAGATTTGTGCACCATGACCTGAGAGACTATCTCCTTCCCCAGATTGGGGAAGTTTTCAGCAATTTCCTCCTCAAAGACACTTCCTATCCCTTTTTCTTTCTCTTTTTCTTCTTCTCTTACCCCTATTGTGACTATTATTCCGTTTGGATTGGTCACACAGTTCTCTCAATATTCTTTCATTTCCAGAGATCCTTTTTTCTCTCTGTGCCTCAGCTTCTTTAAATGCCTGTTCTCTAATTTCTGTTCCATTTACTCTCTCCTCCACTATATCTAATCTGCTTTTAAATCCCTCCATTGTGTTTTTCATTTCATATATTGCATTCCTTACTCATTGAATCTTTGTCCAGAATTCTTCCCTGACTTTTTGAATATTTTTCTGTACCTCCGTGAGCATGTTCATGATTTTTATTTTGAAATCTCTTTCAGTAAGATTGATGAGTTCAGTTTCTCTTCCCCCTTTCTCTAGTGTTTGTGGGGTTTTGGTTTGAACCAGGTTCCTTTGACGTTTCACATTTGTATGTTGTGCCCTCTAGCGTCCAGAAGCTCTACTCTCTGGAGCTGCTCGGTTGCTGGATGTCGGGGGTTGCTGGGGAGTGGCACTGGTGTCTGGGGGGAGGAAAGGGCTGTTTCCTACTTCCTGGCTGCTGTGCTTGTCTCTACTGCCAGAACCAGTGGGCTGAGCGCACAGGTGTAAGCCTCTATGCTTTGCGATTGCAACTGCCATAGGCGGGGCCTCCCTCTGGCTGGCCTGATGCCAGGGCAGGGTCTGCTGGTTTGCAAGCTGGTGCAGGCTGGCCAGAGGAAGGTACAGCAGGCTGCATATCATAGTGGGGGGCCTCAGAGCTGCATAGCCAGCCAGTGGGGTGGAGTGCCTTAAGCTCCTGAAACTTCCCAATCTGCTGGGCAGAGTGCATCCAGACAATTTTGTCTACCTGTCCTTTCTACTGAGCAGTAATCTCTGTGCAATTCTTACCCCTTTAGCAGCCCTCTCGCTGTTAGGAAGCCTCTCAGACTGCCCACATTTCCTTTGTCCCAGAGCGGCCAGATGTGGATCCCTGTTTTCCCCAAGCTGCTGGAATCTCAGTCTCTCCAAGTATTCTACCTGTCTTAGCTTTCCAGCCCCACCGATCTCCAGATAACCATGCAGTGTAAGTTCGTGCTCCCAGAGCAGATCTCCAGGGTGGGTGTTCATCAGTCCTAGTCTTTATTGCCTCCCTGCTCGCTTTCCCTTCCTCCTGTCAGTGAGCTGGGGTGAGGCAAGGGCTTGGGTCCCATGGATCATGGTTTTGGTATGTTACCCTTTTCCGTGAGGCCTGTTCTTTTCTCCAGGTGTATGCAGTCTGGCACAGCTTTCTTTCCTATTGCTCTTCCAGGATTAGTTTTATTAATTATATTTTCATATTATATGTGGTTTTGGGAGGAGGCTTCTGTCTCACCTCTCACACCGCTATCTTTAATCCTGCTATCGCCTCATTTTCAAAGTGAATTAGATAATATCTACTTATGTTCATGTAGGAATACTTTGAGATGCTAAAGTTGTATAATATCTGGTATGTAGTATATGTTCATTAGATTATAACTGCTAATCATAATTGTGACAATAAAGATGATGATCTTGGAAATACAAGTCCATGGATACTTAATGATACAGGAATGGAAGGTGTGGTTTGAATTAATATGGAGTTTATAATAGGAATTTTATAAACTCTTTTCCTGCTATTCTCTCCTTTTTTCATTAGCTGGATCTAGAAAACTTGGTTAATAACCATACATATGACTATTTATATTTAGTATTTGTTGCTAATTGATGTATTGAAACATAATAAGCTTTTTACTAGGGATGTCCAATTAATTTCATTATATGGTTGATTATAGTATTAAACCATTTTATGTCACCTCACTTGGTTCAACTCTATTTTATATATTTCTCTTCAGAACTAAGTGCAAAAACAATGAGATGTCTGTGCCTGCCTTTATTATTATTTTTTATTAAAATTCACTGTTAATAATAATTTGAATATCTTCACACAAAAAAATTGCTTTCTTTTCCACTGGGATTTTTTCCAATCTCTTTTTTTTGCCAAAACATTCACCAAATCTTTCAAAGTCACCTGCTTATGTTCAGTAATTCTTCACTCTTGTGCTAATTAATCAAGAGATTTGGAAGTTAGTCTGCATTTGAAATGATTATGTATATTTTTGCATTAATATGTAATTTTAATTAAAAAATCAGAAATTCTCTATAATTCCATTGGTATATCATCTTAAATAAAAGTATCATTGTTTTACTCAAAGCCTAAATCAAGAATCATTTCCTCTGTGAAGCCTTCAGTGACTTTCCCTGTACAATTAAGGAATCTTATTTTTCTTGTGGAGCACTTTCCATATCTTGCTGTTTTTGTGCATAGCAACACATGCCATTCAATGCAGAATTGAATAAGATATATTTGTATCTCCAAGAATACTTTATGCTTCTTGGGAATGTGGGATGTATCTTTTCACATCCTCAGAACTTAGCACAGAACCTGGCAGTGAGAGGCACTCAATAAATATTTGTCGTGTGAATGAATTCATTCCTGAAAAATGCCTCTAAAAATAATTTTGATTCATCAAAATTTCTTTCCAGTAAATGTCACCATAACATTGAAGATGTGACTCAACTCTAAGACATTATTGAACTAGCTTAGATCGGTGACCCAGGCAAAGCAATGCAGTCCCTATGGGCTTCATTTATTCATTTGTAAAATGAAGGGTTTACATACTGTGATCTGTAAAGATTCTTGTAGCTCTGAAATTCTGTAACTTTATGACACCTCAGAACTGAATAAATGGAAGAGGTGTTGCAATCACATGTTTTCAACCCCATTTTCTCTACCATCTTCTTTCTGGAATACCAATATTAAAATAAGCTCACATGTATTGTCTAGAAGGATCTAAGTATCTGAAGGCAATGCATTCTAAAGAAAAGAGAAATAGGAAGGGAGAGATGAGGACCCACTAAATCGTGACATGTATTAAGTGTCAGACTGACAAATTATGGAATACTATGCAGCTATTGAAAATTCATATAGAGATCAGAGTGAGATCATTTCATACCCATTAGAATGGCTAATGTTTAAAGACTAATTTACATACTAAAATAATGGATTAAAGCTTTCATTTGTTGTTGATAAAAATATAAAATACATCCAACCAGTTTAAAGAAAATCCAGAAATTTTTGATAAAAATAAATGTATACCAACCTTATGATCCAGCAATTTCTCTCTTTAGAATTTATTTATTTAAATTGACACACAGTAAAATCGACTTTTTGCCATAGTTTTAACACATAAGTAGATCATGTAATCAGTCCATAATCATGACAGTTCTATCACTCCCCCAAATTTCTCTGTGTTACCTCTTTGTAGTTACTCCCTCTCCACAATGATATGCTTCGCAACCTGATTGTTATGTTGTTACCATTTTGCATTTTTTCCCCCTGAATATCATACAAATGGAATCATACATTATGTAACCTTCTGAAGCAGGCTTCTTTCAACCAGTGAAATGCATTTAAGATTCATCCAAGTTGCAGCATGTATCAATAATCCTATTTTTTTTAATTTCTGAGTAATATTTCAACTTATGGATGTACCAGTTTGCTTATCCATTTGCTCATGAAGTATATTTGGGTTTTTCCAAGTTTTGATGATTATGAATAGAATGGCTGTAAACATTTATATACAAGTTTTTGTATAAAGGTAAGGTTTCTTATAAAATTTCTCTAGACTATCTAGGAGTGAGATTGCTGGGTTACAAAGTATATGTTTAATTTTATAAGAACCTGCTATTCTCTTTTCTAATGTATCTGTACTGTTTTGAATAACCAGCAGCAATGTACAGGAGTTCCAGTTATTCCACATGCTTGTCCACACTTGCTGTGGTATTTTTTCTTTTTTTAGTCATTCTAATAAGTCCTTGGTGAGCTCTCATTCTGGCTTTAGTTTGTATTTCCTTAGTGCCTAATAATATTGAATATTTTAAAGATGTACTTATTTGTCATTGATATCCTCTTAGTGAAGTGTCTGTTCAAGTCATTGACATGTATTTCAATTGGGTTATTTTCTTCTTAGTTGTGAGAGCTCTTTATATATTCTGTCCTTTGTTGGATATGTGATTTGTGAATAATTTCTCTCAGTCTGTCACTTGTCCTTTCATTCTCTTAAAAGTGCCTTTCACAGAGCAACATTTTTATTTTGATGAAGTTAAATTCATTTAGTTATTACTTTTTCATTGGTTTTTTTTTTTATGTCATATGTAAGAAATCTTTGTCTAACCCCAAATCACAAATATTTCCTCCTGGAAGTTTTATAGTATTAAGTTACATTTTAAAGCTATGATTAATATTGATTTAATTTTTGCATAAGATATAAGATTTCAATCCAACTTGATTTTGTTTTTGTATGTCCAATTGTTTCACCACCATTTGGTAAAAAACTACCCTTTCTCTTTTGAATTTTTTTGCATCTTTGTAAAAAATCTATTGGCTGTATTTTTTCAGGATCTACTTCTGTACACTATTCTATTTTATTAACTTATAAATCTATTTCTTTACCAATACCACATTATTTTGATTATATTTATGTTATTGTAGTTTATAATAATTCTGAAAATCAGGTACTATGATTCCTCCAACTTTATTCTTTTTTTTAATTATTTTAATCATTCTAGGTTTTTTGCCTTTTCATTTAAATTTTATAATCAACTTAGGTATATGTAAAAAACATTGCTGGGAAGAAAAGATGGCGGCATGAGAAATGAGGCAGAAACAGCCTCACAAAATGACATATAAAAATACAGTAAATACGATTAATCCTGAAAGAGCAACCTGAAGACTGCAGAACAGACTACCTACATCCGGGGAAAAGAGACCTCACAGAAAAGGGTAAAGCAGCAAAGACACCATCTGGCATGACCCAAGCCCTCCCCCCACCACAGCTCACAGGTGGGAGGAAGAGAAATGGAGCATGGAGGGAGTAGAATCCCAGGACTGGTGAACACTGAGCCCTAGGGATCTGCTTCTGGAGCAGGAACCCACATTACATGGTGCTCTGGAAATTAGTGGAGTTGGAAAGCAAAGACAAGTAGAACACCCAGACTGAGACTCCAGCCACTTGTCGAGAACAGGTATGCAAAACGGGCCCCCTGGGACAAAAGAAAGGCAGGCACTTTGAAAGACTTCCCAAAGGTGAGAGCACTGCTAAAGGGGCAAAGATTACACAGAACTCACTGCTCAGGAGAAAGGACAGATGGACAAAATCATCCCAGCACAATCATCCCAGAAGGTTGGGAATTCTCAGGAGTTTCAGATGCTCCACCCTACTGGCTGGCATCACATCCACAAGCACCCCGCCCCCCCCGCCAATTGGGATACACAGTCTGTTGCACCTTCCTCCCAGCAGCCACTGGTCCCACTCACCTGCTGCCCCAGCCATTGCACCAGGAGAGCCAGAGGGCAGATCCACCTGTGGCAGCTACAGGGGCATAGCACAGAGGCTCTTCCCTGTGCACTTGGCCCACTGGAACTGGCAGTGGAGGCAGGTGCTACAGCCAAAAAGCAGGAAAGAGCTCTTTCTTCCTGGCAGGCACTGGTTTTACTTGCTTGAGACCTTCACGGTTGCTACAGGGGCTTGGCAGCTCCAGAGAGAAGAGCTTCTGGACACTAGAGAGCATGACCTACACAAAGTTATTATGCCATAGGAATCATTAAAAAAAAGAAATGACAAAAAAAATTTGTACAAATAAAAATACAGCAGAAGATGCCAGAATGACAGCTAAGTGGAACAGAAATCACCAATCTTCTTGATAAAGATTTCAAAATTAAAATCATGAACATGCTCACAGAACTACAGAAAAGTATTGAAGATCTCAGGGAGGAATTCAAGAAAGAGATAGAAACTTTGAAAAATACAGTATCTTAAATGAAACATACAATGGATGGATTTAAAAGTAGATTACATGAGGTAGAGGACATGGTAAATTAAATAGAAATTAGAGAACACAAAACCAAAGAAGCTGAGGAACAGAGAGGAAAAAGGATCTCTAGGAATGAAAGAATAATAAGAGAACTGTGTGACTAATCCAAACAAAACTATATTCACATTATAGGGGTACCAGAAGAAGAAGAGAAAGAAAAGGGAATAGAAAGTCTCTTTGAGGAAATAATTGTGGAAAATTTCCCCAGTCTGAGGAAGGAAATAGTCTCTCAGGCCATGAAAGTACACAGATCTCCCAACACAAGGGACCCAAGGAAGACAATACCAAGACATATAATAATTAAAAGTTCAAGGATAAGGACAGAGTATTAAAAGAAGCCGGAGAGACAAAAAAGATCACATACGAAGGAAAACCCATCAGGCTATCATCAGACTTCTCAGCAGAAACCTTACAGGACAGAAGGGAGTGACATAATATATTTAATGCAATGAAACAGAAGGGCCTCAAACCAAGAATACTCTACCCATCAAGATTATCATTTAAATTTGAAGGAGGGATTAAATAATTTCAGGATAAGCAAAAGTTGAGGGAATTTACCTCCCGCAAACCACTTCTACAGTGTATTTTGGAGGGACTGCTTTAGATGGAAGTGTTCCTGAGGCTAAATAGCTGTCATCAGAGAAAATAAAACCACAGTAAAGGAAGTAGACCAAGTAATTACTAATCAAATGCAAAATTAAATCAACTACCCACAGAGTCAGTCAAGGGATACACAAAGAGTGCAGAATATGACACCTAATACATAAAGAGTGGAGGGAGGAAGAAAAAAATGGAGGACATAAAAAAGAACCTTTACACTGTGTTTGAAATAGTGTAATAAGTGAGTTAAATTAGATTCTTGAATAGTAAGGAAGCTGTTCTTGAACGTTTTGTAACCACAAATCTAAAGCCTGCAATGGCAATAAGCACATATCTATAAACACCCTAAATGTAAGTGGTCTGAATGCATCAATCAAAAGACATAGAGTTACAGAATGGATAAAGAAACAAGACCCATCTATATGCTGCCTACAAGAGACTTCAAACCCAAAGACATACACAGACTAAAAGTGAAGGGATGGAAAAGATATTTCATGCAAATAATAGGGAGAAAGAAGCAGCAATAGCAGTATTTATATGAGACAAAATAGATTTCAAAACAAAGAGCCTAACAAGAGATAAAGAAGGATATTACATAATGATAAAGGAGTCAATCCAACAAGAGGATATAACCATATAAATACTATGTACCCAATATAGGGGCACCTAAATGTGTGGAACATATACAGCAGAAAAAATGGTGAAATGGAATGCAATGCATTCATTTTAGGAGATGTCAACACACCACTCACTACAAAATACAGATCAACCAGACAGAAAATAAATAAGGGGACAGAGGCACTGACAATGCATTAGAATAGATAGACATAACAAATATCTACAGAACACTCTACCCAAAAGCATCAGGATACACATTCTTTTCAATTGTGCATGGAACATTTCCCAGAAGAGATCACATACTAGAGCACAAAAAGAGCCTCAGTAAATTCAAAAAGAGCAAAATTGTGCCAACCAGCATCTCAGATATCAAAGGTATGAAACTGGAAGTAAATTATGCAAAGAAAACAACCCCCCCGACACACACAAAGGCTTAATAACATGCTCCTAAATAATCAATGGATCAATGACCAAATAAAAGCAGAGATAAAGCAATTTATGGAGACAAATGAATACAACTCAACCTTACAAAACTTGTGGTATTCAGTGAAGGCAGTTCTAAGATGAAAGTATATTGTAATACAGGCTTACCTCAAGAAAGAAGAACAATCAAAAATGAACAGTCTAAACTCATACTCAATGAAACTAGAAAAAGTAGAACAAATGAGGCCCAAAGTCAGTAGAACTAGGGACATAATGAAGATCACAGCAGAAATAAAATTGAGAAGAATAAACAATAGAAAGAATCAATGAAAGCAGGAACTGGTTCTTTGAGAAAATGAACAAAATAGATAAACGCCTAGACAGACTTATCAAGAAAAAAAGTGTGTACATACATAAACAGAATCAGAAACGAGAAAGGAAAATCCACTATGGACACCACAGAAATACAAATAATTATTAGAGAATACTATGAATAATTATATGCTAACAAAATGGGTAAGATAGAAGAAATGGAGAACTTTCTAGAAAAATCCAACCTTCCAAGGCTGACCCAGGAAGAAACAAAAAATCTGAACAGACCAATTACCAGAAATGAAATTGATTTGGTAATGAAAAAATTACCTAAGAACAAAACTCCTGTAACAGATGGTTTCACCACTGAATTTTATCAAACATTTAGAGAAGATCTAATACCATCCTCCTTAAAGTTTTCCAAAAAGTATAAGAGGAGGGAATACTTCATTCTTTGAGGCCAGCATAACTCTAATAACAAAATCAAAAAAAGACACCACACAAAAAAATTATACACCAATATCCTTGATGAACATAGATGCCAAAATCCTCAACAAAATATTGGCAAACCAAATTCAAAAATACATCAAAATGTCCATCCATCATAAACAAGTGACATTTACTGCAGGGATGCAAGGATGGTACACTATTTGAAATCAATCAACACCATCACCACATCAATTAAATGAAGGAAGAAAAACAGATGATCATATCAATAGATGCTGAAAAACCATTTGACAAAGCTCAACATTCATTCATGATAAAGACTCTCAACAAAATGGGCATAGAGGGAAAGTACCTCAACATATAAAGGCCATATATGACAAACCCACAGCCAACATCATACTTAACAACATAAAGCTGAAAGCTTTTCCTCTAAGATCAGAAACAAGTAAAGGATGACCACTCTCTCCACTTTTATTCAACATAGTACGGGAGGTCCTAGTCACCGCAATCAGAAAACACAAAGAAACAAAATGCATCCAGATTGGTAAGGAAGAAGTTAAACTGTCATTCTTTGCAGATGACATGATATTGTACATAAAAAAACCCTAAAAATCCACTCCAAAATGACTAGAACTAATCACTGAATTTAGAAAAGTTGCAGCATACAAAATTAATACACAGAAATCTGTTGTATTCCTATATACTAATGATGAACTAGCAGAAAGAGAAATCAGAAAAAAATTCCATTCACAATTGCATGAAAAAGAATAAAATACCTAGGAATAAACTTAATCAAGGAGGTGAAATACCTATACCTTGAAAAGTACAAGACCCTCATGAGAGAAATTAAAGAAGACACCAATAAATAGAAATACAACTCATGCTCATAGGTAGGAAGAATTAATGTTGTCAAAATGGCCACCCTGCCTAAAGCAATCTAGTGATTCAATGCAATCTCTATCAAATACCAACAGCATTCTTCAATAAACTAGAACAAATAGTTCTAAAATTCATATGGAATCACCAAAGACCCCAAATAAGAAATGCAATCCTAAGAGGGAAGAACAAAGTTGGGGGAATTATGCTCCCTGGCTTCAACCTCTACTACAAAGCCACAGTAATCAAAACAATTCGGTACTGGCAAAAGAACAGACCCATAATAGATCAATGGAACAGAATAGAGAGCCTAGATATGAACCCACACATATATGGCCAATTAATATGTGATATAGGAGCCACGGATACACAATGGGGAAATAACAGCCTCTTCAACAACTGGTGTTACCAAAACTGGACAGCTACATGTAAGAGAATGAAACTGGATTATTTTCTAACTCCATACACAAAAGTAAACTCGAAATGGATCAAAGAACTGAATGTAACTCATGAAACCATAAAACTCTTAGAAGAAAACATAGGCAAAAATCTCTTGAATATAAATATGAGCAACTTTTTCCTGAACACCTCTCCTTGGGCAAGGGAAACAAAAGCAAAAATTAACAAATGGGACTACATCAAACTAGAAAGTTTCTGTACAGCAAAGGACACCATCAGAACAAAAAGGCATCCTATAGTATGAGAGAATACATTCCTAAATGACTTATCGAATAAGAGGTTAATGTCCAAAATATATAAAGAGCTCACTCCTCTCAACACCCAAAAAACAAATGACCTGATTTTAAAAAATGGGTGGAGTTTCTGAGCAAACATATCTCAAAAGAAGAAATTCAGATGGCCAACAGGCACTTGAAAAGATGTTCCACATCACTAATCATAAGGGAAATGCAAATTAAAATCACAGTGAGATATCACCTCACCCAAGTTAGGATTGTCACCATCCAAATGACAAGAAACAACAAGTGCTGGTGAAAATGCAGAGAAAGGGTAACCTTCCTACACTGTTGGTGGGAATGTAAATTGGTTCAACTGCGGTGGAAAGCAATAGAGGTCCCTGAAAAAGCTAAAAATAGAAATACCATTTGACCCAGGAAGTCCATTCCTAGAAATTTACCTGAAATAAAAAATTAAGATCCCTGATTCAAAAACACACATTCACTCCTGTTTATTTATTTATTATTTTTATATATTTTTATTTTTTATTAAGGTATTATTGATATACACTCTTATGAAGGTTTCACATGAAAAAACAATGTGGTTACTACATTTACTAATATAACCAAGTCCCCCCTCATACCCCAATTCAGTCACTGTCCTTGAGTGTAGTAAGATGACACAGATTCACTGTTTGCCTTCTCTGTGCTACACTGTTTTCCCCGTAATTCCCCACACCATGTGTACTAAACATAATACCCCACAATCCCCTTCTCCCACATTCCCAAGCACCCTCCCACACCCCTCCCCTTTGGTAACCACTAGTTCCTTCTTGGAGTCTCGGAGTCTGCTACTGTTTTGTTCCTTCAGTTTTGCTTCG
This sequence comes from Phataginus tricuspis, assembly GCA_029783875.1. Taxonomy (NCBI): domain Eukaryota; kingdom Metazoa; phylum Chordata; class Mammalia; order Pholidota; family Manidae; genus Phataginus; species Phataginus tricuspis. Next base: position 9,028,815 of record JAQQAC010004253.1, on the reverse strand, counting down.
TTGTTATACTCCACAAATGAGGGAAATCATTTGGCACTTGTCTTTCTCCACCTGGCTTATTTTACTGAGTATAATATCCTCCAGCTCCATCCATGTTGTTGCAAATGGCAGGATTTGTTTCCTTCTTATGGCGGAATAGTATTCCATTGTGTATATGTACCACCTCTTCTTTATTCATTCATCTACTGATGGACACTTAGGTTGCTTCCATATCTTGGCTATTGTAAAAAGTGCTGCAATAAAATAGGGGTGCATATGTCTTTTTGAATCTGAGAAGTTGTATTCTTTGGGTAAATTCCAAGAGGTGGGATTCCCAGGTCAAATGGTATTTTCATTTTTAGTTTTTTGAGAAACCTCCATGTTGCTTTCCTCAATGCTTGAACTAGCTTACATTCTCACCAGCAGTGTAGGAGGGTTCCCCTTTCTCCACATCCTTGCCAGCATTTGTTGTTCTTAGTCTTTTGGATGCTGGCCATCCTTACTGGTGTGAGGTAATATCTCATTGTGGTTTTAATTTGCATTTCCCTGATGATTAGTGATGTAGGACATCTTTTCATGTGTCTGTTGGCCATCTGAATTTCTTCTTTGGAGAACTGTCTCTTCATATCCTCTGCCTAATTTTTAATCGGGTTATTTGCTTTTTGGGTGTAGAGGCATGTAAGTTCTTTATATATTTTGGATGTTAAGCCCTTGTTGGATATGTCATTTACAAATATATTCTCCCATACTGTAGGATTCCTTCTTGTTCTGTTGATGGTGTCCTTTGCCGTACAGAAACTTTTTAGTTTGATGTAGTCCCATGAGTTCATTTTTGCTTTTGTTTCCCTTGCTTGAGGAGATATTTCAGGAAGAAGTCGCTCATGCTTATATTCAGGAGATTTTTGCCTATGTTGTCTTCTAAGAGCTTTATGGTTTCATGACTTACACTCAGGTACTTGATCCATTTCAAGTTTACTTTTGTGTATGGGGTTAAACAATAATCCAGTTTCATTCTCTTGCATATAACTGTCCAGTTTTGCCAACACCAGCTGTTGAAGAGGCTGTCATCTCCCCATTGTATGTCCATGGCTCCTTTATTATATATTAATTGACCATATATGGCTGGGTCTATATCAGTGCTCTCTAGTCTGTTCCGTTGGTCTATGGGTCTGTTCTTGTGCCAATACCAAATTTTCTTGAGTACTGTGGCTTTGTAGTTGAGCTTGAAGTTGGGGAGCATAATTCCCCCAGCTTTATTCTTCCTTCTCAGGATTGCTTTGGCTATTCAGGGTCGTTTGTGGTTCCATAAGAATTTTAGAACTCTTGCTTTAGTTTGTTGAAGAATGCTATCGGTATTTTGATAGGAATTGCATTGAATATGCAGATTGCTTTAGGCAGGATGGCCATTTTGACAATATTAATTCTTCCTCTCCATGAGCATGGGATGTGTTTCCATTTATTGGTATCTTCTTTAATTTCTCTCATGAGTGTCTTGTAGTTTTCAGAGTATAAGTCTCTCACTTCTTTGGTTAGGTTTATTCCTAGGTATTTCATTCTTTTGGATGCAACTGTAAATGGAATTGTTTTCTTGATTTCTCTCTCTGCTAAGTCATTGTTAGTGTATAGGAATGCCACAGATTTCTGCGTATTAATTTTGTATCCCGCAACTTTGCTGAATTCAGATATTAGATCTAGTAGTTTGGGAGTAGATCCTTTAAGGTTTTCTATGTACAGTATCATGTCATCTGCAAACAGGGACAGTTTAACTTCTTCCCTGCCCATTTGGATGCCTCTTATTTCTTTGTGTTGTCTGATTGCCATGACTAGGACCTCCAGTACTATGTTGAATAGAAGCGGGGAGAGTGGGCATCCTTGTCTTGTTCCCGATCTTAAAGGAAAAGCTTTCAGCTTCTCGCTGTTAAGTACAATGTTGGCTGTGTTTTTGCTATATATAGCCTTTATTATGTTGAGGTACTTGCTCTCTATACCCATTTTGTTGAGTTTTTATCGTGAATGAATGTTGAATTTTGTCAAATGCTTTGTCAGCATCTATGGAAATGATCATGTGGTTTTGGCTTTTGTCCTTTTTGTTGATGTGGGGGATGATGTTGATGGATTTTCGAATGTTGAACCATCCTTGCATCACTGGAATAAATCCTACTTAATCATGATGGATGATCCTTTTGATGTATTTTTGAATTCGGTTTGCTAATATTTGTTGAGTATTTTTGCATCTATGTTCATCAGGGATATTGGTTTGTAGTTTTCTTTTTTTGTGGGTCTTTGCCCTGTTTTGGTATTAGAGTGATGCTGGCCTCATAGAATGAGTTTGGAAGTATTCCCTGTTCTTCTACTGCTTGGAAAAGTTTAATGAAGATGGGTATTAGGTCTTCACTAAATGTTTGATAAAATTCAGCAGTGAAGCCATCTGCCCCAGGCGTTTTCTTCTTAGGTAGGTTTTTTGTTACCAGTTCAATTTTGTTGCTGGTAATTGGTCTGTTGAGATTTTCTGTTTCTTTCTGGGTCAGCCTTGGAAGGTTTTATTTTTCTAGAAAGTTCTCCATTTCTTCTAGGTTTTCCAGTTTGTTAGCATATAATTTTTCATAGTATTCTCTAATAGTTCTTTGTATTTCTGTGCTGTCCGTAGTGATTTTTCCTTTCTCATTTCTGATTCTGTTTATGTGAGTAGACACACTTTTTTTCTTGATATGTCTCACTAGGGGTTTCTCTATTTTGTTTATTTTCTCGAAGAACCAGCTCTTGCTTTCGTTGATCCTTTCTATTGTTTTATTCTTCTCAATTTTATTTATTTCTGCTCTAATCTTTATTATGTCCCTCCTTCTACTGACTTTGGGTCTCATTTCTTCTTCTTTTTCTAGTTTAGTTAATTGTGAGTTTAGCCTGCTCATATGGGAATGTTATTCTTTCCTGAGGTAGGCCTGTATTGCAATATACTTTCCTCTTAGCATGGCCTTTGCTGCCTCCCACAGGTTTTGTGGTGTTGAATTATTGTTGTCACTTTTCTCCATATATTGCTTGATCTCTGTTTTTATTTGGTCATTGATCCATTGATTATTTAGGAGCATGTTATTAAGCCTCCATGTGTTGGTGGTATTTTTCATTTTCTTTGCATAATTCATTTCTAGTTTCATTCCTTTATGGTCTGAGAAGCTGGTTGGTACAATTTCAATCTTTTTTAATTTACCAAGGCTCTTTTTGTGGCCTAGTATATGATCTATTTTTGAAAATATTCCATGTGCACTTGAGAAGAATGTGTATTCTGCTGCTTTGGGTGTAGAGTTCTGTAGATGTCTGTTAGGTCCTTCTGTTCTAATGTGTTGTTCAGTGCCTCTGTCTGCTTACTTATTTTCTGTCTGGTTGATCTGTCCTTCAGAGTGAGTGGTGTGTTGAAGTCTCCTAGAATGAATGCATTGCATTCTATTTCCCCCTTTAATTCTGTTAGTATTTGTCTCACATATGTAGGATCTCGTGTGTTGGGTGCATAGATATTTATAATGGTTATATCTTCTTCTTAGATTGACCCTTTTATCATTATGTAATGTCCTTCTTTGTCTCTTGTGACTTTCTTTGTTTTGAAGTCTATTTTTTCTGATATAAGTACTGCAACTCCTGCTTTTTTCTCCCTATTAGTTGCATGAAATGTCTTTTTCTATCCCTTCACTTTTAGTCTGTATGTCTTTGGGTTTAATGTGAGTCTCTTGAAGGCAGAATATAGATGGGTCTTGTTTTTTTATCCATTCAGTGACTCTATGTCTTTTGATTGGGGCATTCAGTCCATTTACATTTAGTGTGATTATGGATAGGTATGTTCTTATTGGCATTGCAGGCTTCAGATTCGTGGTTACCAAAGGTTCAAGGTTAGCTTCCTTACTATCTAAGAGTCTAACTTAACTCACTTAATGCTATTACAAACACTATCTAAAGGTTCTATTTTTGTTTTGTTTTGTTTTTTCTCCTCCTTTTTCTTTCTCCTCCATTCTTTATAAATTAGGTATCATATTCTGTACTGTTTGTCTATCCCTTGATTGACTTTGGGGATAGTTAATTTATTTTTGCCTTTCCTTAATAATTAGCTGTTCTACTTTCTTTACTGTGGTTTTATTACCTCTGGTTACAGCTATTAAACTGTAGGAACACTTCCATCTATAGCATTCCCTCCCAAATACACTGTAGAGATGGTTTGTGGGAGGTAAATTCTCTCAGTTTTTGCTTATCTTGGACTTATTTAATCCCTCCTTCAAATTTAAATGATAATCTTGCCATATAAAGTAATTTTGGTTCAAGGTCCTTCTGCTTCGTTCTTTTAAATACATCATGCCACTCCCTTCTGGGCTGTAAGGTTTCTGTTGAGAAGTCTGATGATAGCCTGATGGGCTTTCCTTTGTATGTGATCTTATTTCGGTCTCTGGCTGCTTTTAATAGTCTGTCCTTATCCTTGATCTTTGCCATTTTAATTACTATATGTCTTGATGTTGTCTTCCTTGGGTCCCTTGTGTTGGGAGATCTGTGCACCTCCATGGCCTGAGAGACTATCTCCTTTCCCAGATTGGGGGACTTTTCAGCAATCACCTCCTCAAAGACACTTTCTAACCCTTTTTCTCTGTCTTCTTTTGGTACCCCTATAATGCAAATATTGTTCCATTTGGGTTGGTCCCACAGTTCTTTCAATATTCTTTCATTCTTAGAGATCCTTTTTTCTCTCTGTGCCTCAGCTTCTTTGTATTCCTCTTCTCTATTTTCTATTTCATTTATCGTCTCCTCCACCTTATCCTGTGTGCTTTTAATACCATCCATTGTGCTGTTCAATGATTGGATCTCTGACCGTAATTCATTTTTGAGTTCTTGAATATCTTTCCATACCTCCATGAGCATATTAATGATTTTTATTTTGAACTACCTTTCAGGGAGAGCCATGAGGTCAATATCATTTAAATCTTTCTCAGGAGTTGTATTAATAATTTTACTCTGGACCCGGTTCCTTTGGCGTTTTGTATTTGTGTATGGCACCCTCTAGTGCCAAGGAGCTCTACTCTCTGGAGCTGCTCAGTCCCTGAAGCAATGTTGGGGATTGCAGGGGAGTGGTATTGGTGCCTCAGGGGTGGAAAGAGCTGTTTCCTGCTTCCCAGCTGCTATGCCTGTCTCCACTGCTAGAAGCAGTGGGCCAAGCACACAAGTATAAGCCTCTGTGATTTGCGCTTTTAGTTGCTGTAGACATATCTTCCCTCTGGCTGGCCTAATGCCAGGGTAGGTTTTCCCAGTTTGCAAGCCCAGTGGGGCTGGCCAGGAGAAAGACGCAGTAGTCTGCCTGTCATGGAAGGGGTTCTTGGAGCTGTGTAGGCAGCCAGGTTGCTGGAGCACCTGAAGGTTGTGAAAGCTCTCAATCTGCTGGGCAGAGTGCACCCAGACAATTTTGTCTACCTGTCCTTTCTCCTGAGCAGTAAGCTCTATGCAATCCTTGCCCCTTTAGCAGCCCTCTTGCTAAGGGCTTCTTTGTTAGGAAGTTTCTCAGACTTCCCGCTTTTCTTTTGTCCCAGAGCAGCTGGATATGGATCCCTACTTTCCACAAGCAGCTGGAATCCTAGTCTCTCCAGGAATTCTGCCTGTCTTAGCTTTCCAACCCCCTACTTACGAGAGTATCTTGCAAGCACCATGAAATGTAGGTTTGTGCTACCAGAGTAGATCTCCAGAGTTAGGTATTCAGCAGTCCCAGATCTCCACTCCCTCTGTGCTCCATTCCTCTTCCTCCCATCAGTGAGCTGCGGTGGGGGAAGGGCTTGGATCCCACAGGACCACAGCTTTAGTACGTTACCCTTTTCCGTGAGGTCCGCTCTTGTCTCCAGGTGTATGCAGTTTGTTGCTCTTTCAAAAGTAATTGAATTAGTTATATTTTCATATTATATGCAGTTTTAGGAGGAAGCCCTGTCTCACCTCTCACGCCACCATCTTTAATCCCAGATTCACCCCCATGTTTATTGCAGCACTATTTATAATAGCCAAGATATGGAAGAAACCTAAGTACCCGTCAGTAGATGAATGGATAAAGAAGATATGGTACATATACACAGTGGAATATTATTCAGCCATAAAAAGAAAACAAATCCTACCATTTGCAACAGCATGGATGGAGCTCAAGAGTATTATACTCTGTGAAATAAGTCAGGTGGAGAAAGAGAAGCACCAAATGATTTCACTCATTTGTGGAGTATAAGAACAAAGCAAAGCTGAAGGAACAAAACAGCAGCCGACTCAGACTCCAAGAAGGGACTAGTGGTTACCAAAGGGAAGGTGTTGTGTATGGTAGGTATGGATGAAGTGAGAAGGGGATTCAGGGGCATTATAATTAGCAGTCATAATATAGGTTGGTCATGAAGAAGGCAGTATATCACAGAGAAGACAAGTAATGACTCTATAGCGTCTTACTATACTGATGCACAGTGACTGCAGTGGGGTTGGGGGGACTCGATAATATGGGTGAATGTTGCCCATGTGAAATCTTCATAAGATTATATATCAGTGATACCTTAATTTAAAAAAATTCTGTGATTTTGATTATACTTGCATTAAATCTATAAACTAATCTGGAGACAACTATCTTCTTTATGGTACTGAGTATTCTAATCCATTAACTGTATGTCTTTCTTGATTTAGATCGTTTTATTTCTTTCATTCATTATGTAGTTTCCATCATTCAGATCCTGTACATATTTTATATGATTTATACCTAAATATGTTATTATAAATTTTATTTTATAAAATTTGGTTTCCATTTGTTCATTGCTAATGTATAGATGAACAATTGACTTTTCTGTGTAAATCTTGTATCATGATATTTCTCAATTTATTTCATACTTCAAATAGGTCTTGAATAGATTCTATTAGATTCTCTATGTAGATAGTTATATCTTTTGTAAGGAGGGTCAATATCATTTCTTCTTTACCAATCTTTTCCTTTCTTCCCTCCCGTCTCGACTTCCTTCTCTCCCTCTCTTTTGCCTTATTGCTCAGGCTAGGACTTCCAGTAGGATGTTGAGTAAGTGTGGGGGAGGCATACAAGAAGATCAAAACATGCCAAAGTAGGGACAAGGAAAGAAATAATAAAGATATGAACAGAAATCAGTGAAACTGACAACTGAAAAGCAATACCTTGACAGGTTTCCTATTCTAGGGGGACAGCATTATATTTTCCCGTTAAGTATGATGATAAATAAGGTTTTCGTTGTGCATGTTCTTCAGCTTGAGAATTTCCATCTATTCCTAGTTTTCTGAGAGTGTGATGAATGGACGATAAATATTGTTATGTGATTATTCTTCATCAAATTATACTCATGTGTTTTTTTTTCTTTAGACTTATGGTGTATGATACTGATCGATTTTCAAATATTTTATCATGTTTTTCCTTGTTAACCTCATAGTGTGTTTATCATGGTTTATTATTATTCTTATGTATTGTTGTATTTCATTTTGAACTAGTAATTTGTTTAGGATTTTGGCTTATAGTTTTCTTTTATTGTAATATTTTTGGTCTCGCGGTAATCCTGACTGAACATAATGAATTTTGAAGTGTTTTGTCTTCTGTATTTTGAGGAAAATAGTACAGATTTGGTTTCATTGCTTTTGTAGACATCTGGGTCTAGAGATTTTTTTGTAACATTTTAAACTATGAATCCAATTTCTTTAATTAATAGAACCAATCAAGTTATCTACTTTCATCTTGGATGAGTTTAATAGTATTTGGTTTTCAAGGAATTGTTTCATTTCATTTAAGCTCTCAAATGTATGAATGTAGTTGCTCTTAATATTCCCTTATTATCCTTTAGTCTCTATTCAATCTGTAGTGATAGCTTTAATTTCATTCCTGGTATTGGAGTTGATATCTCAGCTCTCTTTTTCTTCTCAGTCTTGATAAAGGTTTACTGATTTAATGGATGTTTTAAGGATCTAATTTTGGTTTTTCTGTTTTTAGTTCTTTTGTTTCTGCTCTTATATTTATTATTTGTCCTTGATTTGGGTTTATTTTTTGTCCTCATATTTGTTTCTGAAGATATAAGCTTTAGGTTTTTTGTTTGTGAACTTCCTCCTTCTTCTAATATAAGCATTTAATACTGTACGTTTCCCTCTAGCCACTGCTTTGGCTTCATCCCACAAATTTTGATATGCTTAATTTTCATTTTAATTAAGTTCAAATTATTTTCTAATTTTCCTTGATATTCCCTCTTTGACCCTTGGATATTGTAGAAATATGTTATTTAAATTCCAAGTGTTTAAATATTTTCCTATTATATTTGCATGATTTTTAGATTGATTTAATTATTGTCATAGATCATACTTTATATGATTTCACCTCTTTTAAATTTAAGTTTTGTGACCCAGGATATGGTCTATGTTCATGAATGCTTAATGTACAATTGAAAATTATGCATATTCTGCCTTTTTTCAATGCAATACTATAAAATTTCAGTTGATTGATGTTAAGTTCTTCTACATTCTTGCATTTTCCCTTCTACTTCTTCTATTTATTACTGAGGGAGGAATACTGAGGTTTCCAAGTATATTGTGTTTGTGTGTTTATATTTTTAGTTCTTTCAGTTTTTGTTCTATGTTTTTGCAAGCACTGTTATTATGGGCATACATGTTTAGGATTGTGTCTTATTGATGAAAGGACTCCTCTATTATTTAATATTTCTCCTTATTCAGGTAATTTTATTTGCTCTGAAGCCTACTTTGTCTGGTATTAAAAGTTCCACTTCAAACTTGATTAGTGATTACATAGCATTTTCTGTCCTTTTATTTTTAATCTACTTACATCATTAGTTTTGAAGTATTTCTTATAGAGAGCACATCTTTTGCTGTTTGCTTTTTTGGTTTCTTATTATTCTGACATTTTCTGTATTTGCTTTGATATTTTCAGACAATTTATATTTATATTTGTGTTTACATCTGTCATTTTATTACTTGTTTTCTGATTGTTCCCTCTTTTTCTTGTTTTTTTTCTTCCAGCATACCTTTTCTGCCTTCTTTTTAATTATTTTAAAATTGTTAGCATTCCATTTTTATTAACTCATTTTGTCTTTGATGATATCTCTAATTTTTAAAATAGCTCTAGGGAATAAAAATTACTTAATTTTGACACTATAGGTAGAATCAATATTTTACCCTTTCAAATGGAATATAGAAACTTTATCAATATATAGGTTCCTTTACCCCCTCTCCTTAACTTGTCATTTTATTATGTATTACATATACGTACATGAAAATTTTATTGGAAAATAAAATTATTTTTATTTTTTAACATCTAACACAGTATAAAGAACTCAAGAGGACAGGGATAACCTATTGTATTTAACCAGATATTTACCATTTCTATTGTCTTTCTTTCCTTCCTGATTTTCAAAGTTTCCTTCTGATAATATTTCCCTTCTACCTGAAGATCTTCCTTTAGAAATTTTTTCACACCAGATCTGTTTCTGTGAGTTCTCTTAGTTTTTCTTCCAAAAACATCTTTGCTTCAACTTCATTCAAAATCAATCAATGATTGTATTCTTCATTTATAAAATTTTCATTTGGATCTTATTTATGTCTTATATTTCCTTGATGATACTTTACACTTTCCATTAACTTATAAAGTATGTGGCTTTGCCTCTTTGGCCATTCTTATAATAGCTGTTTTGATGTCTTTGTCTAATAGTTCCAAAATCTGTGTTATCTTTAGCATCTATTGATTATATATTTTTATACAAATTGACATTTCAAAGTTCTTTGAACATGGAGTATTTTGAATTATAATCAACATTTTGAATATTATATTATGAGATTCAAGGTCTTGTTTAACTCCTTGAAAAATGTTGATATTTTTGATTTACTAGGTAATACACCCATTTAGTTTCAGGTTGCAAGTTACAACTAGCCTATTTTCTGTTGTTTCAATGCCATTTCCTGTACAAAGCTCTCGCAGTGCTTTTTGGGATCTGTCCTATATGTGGCCAGTGTGGGAGGAGGGAGGTGGCCTACCTTAAAGTTCTCTTCTTATAGTCTTTGGTATGTTGTTTAGTGTCTGATTTGTGTATGTGAAGCTAATGAGTTCATAAACAACTCTACAAAGTCATTTTTCTGAGCTCTTCTCTCTCGTTGAGCTTCTCAGTATGGAATTTGTACCTTTCTTAACTTCCCCATTGTAGTCCTCTGGCCAGAGACCTGAGGCTTTAGTTACCTTCGTCTGCTGCACACACACACTTCTGTTGATTGTGTGCATGTCTGCACTCAAGTATCAGGAAGTCAGAGAATTAAAGAACCCAAAATTCCCAAGCTGAAAAGCAAATATCCATTACTCTAATTTTGAACCACAGCTCTCTAATCAAAGAAGTTTCCCATCCCTGGAGATCTCTGCTGCAGCCTCCATCATAGTGATAGGGTTGCTTTGGAGCTGAGGTGCAAGAGAATGGAGAGAAAATAAAATAAATTAATGAGAGATTTCCCTATTCTCTCTGAGTATTAGGAGACTTTTCACCTTCTCCTCAATCTAGAACTAAAGGGATTCTCATGGAATTCTCTGAATCCTGTCCTCTACTTCTGTTTCTGGGCTGTCTTGCATTCAGGCTGAGGGATACTGAAATAGAAATAGAAACATACCTTCAGTTCAGTGGTGCTTCAAATTTTGTCTTTTTCCCCCAACCTGTCTGCTACCATTTAATTTTCAAAATCCTCAAATATTTTCTCCATGCATTCTACCCAGGTTTTATGGTTTTATTCAGTGGGAGAGGCAGGGTGGAGTATGCTTAGTCCACTTTAGTAGAACTGGCTACTGCTCAGTATTTATGCAAAAAAACTAATAATGCTTTTAAAAAATTGCAAGTATGTTCATAGCAGCCTTATTTATTCTAGCCAAAACTGGGGAAATCCTGTTGTCTGATGAACAACTGTGGCATTAGAATTTGATTGAATATTAGTTAGCAAGAAAAAGAAATGCTGGTATGCAGCAACGTAATTGTTTCCAAACTCATTATACAAAGCCACAATGACCTTTGTGAAAAGCAAAGACACCACAGAAAAGGAAAATTATAGGGCAATATCCCTGAAGAACATAGATGCAAATAATCCCCAAAAAACTAATAGAAAACTAGATTCAATGATACATTGGAAGGACCATACACCATGATCAAGTGGGATTTATTCCAGGCATGCAAAGATGGTTCAACACTCACACTGTGTTAATTAATGTGATATACTGTATTAAAAAAACGAAAGATAAAAATCATGATCATATGCAGAGTAGATGCAGGAAAAATATTTAACAAAATTCAAATCCATATATGATAAAAACTCTCAAAGTGGGTATAGAAGGAATGTACCTTAAAATAATAAAGATCATATATGACAAAACCACAGCTAACATCATACTCAACAGTTAATTAATACATGACAAAAAGGGCAAGAATACACAATGGGGAAAAGATGGTCTCAATAAATGCTATTTATTTATGGAAAAATAAAATAAAAATTCTGTTTATAAATGGGAAAATTGGACAGCTGTATGCAAAAGAATGAAACTGGACCACAGTCTTATACCACATACAAAATTAAATTCAAAATAGATTAAAGACTTGAATGTAAGGCCTGAAACCATAAAACTCCTAGAAGAAAACAGAGGAAGTAAGCTCTTTGACATTAGTCTTAGCAAAATATATATATTTATATAAAGACAGATAATATATATTTTATATATCTATTATATGTATATAATCTATCATTCATATATATATAATATAATATATCTATCATTTGGCTATATCACAATGTGAATTTAACATCTACTACTCTGGAAGAAAGGAAGAACAAACAGATCACTCAAGAATTTTGATTGAAAAGAGGAGAAAGAAGTAAAAACTACCAGGTCAAGGAAAGATTTTATTTTACTTTTCTTGTAAGAAGAGAGCAACTTGAAAATGTGTATAGGGTGAGGGAAAGGAGCCTGTGGAAATAGTAGAGACTGAAAATGCTGCTGACCCTTGAGCAATGTGGGGATTAGGGGTGCCAACCCCCTCTGCAGTTGAAAATCCACATATATAATTTTGACTTTCCAAAAACTTAACTGCTCATAGCCCTTACTGTTGACTGGAAGCCTTACTGATAACATAAATAGTTAACAGATATTTTGTATGTCACATGTATTATATACTGTATTGTTACAATAAAGTAAGCTCGAGAAAAGAAAATGTTTTTTCAAGTTGTTGCAAATCCCCAAAAAGTTTTCCAATAAATTTATTGAAAAAAAGTCCATGTGTAAGAGGACCAGTGGAGTTCAAACCCATATTGTTCAAGGGTCAGCTGTACAGGGGGAAGAGAGAGTAAGATCCTGCGGGATATGGGAAGGAGAAGGAATTGAAACCACAAGAGGAGAGATGGCTTTCATCACTCCCTATTGTGGAAACACACTCCACTTCAATCATTTCTGGGTTTTGCCTTGCTTTTTTAGGCATTAAAATTAGACTAGGAAATCTATATGGTCTTTTCTAGCTTTGTATATCATGATTCTTAGCCAGCTTTCCTAGAGATAATAAATTTGTTAGAAGAGAACTCTTCAGTCTGGGGTAACTGGACATAAAGGTTAAATTTAGGAGGAGAACCAGAAGAGAGCTTTTCCTTTCCTGCTTACCTCAACTTCTAATACCTTCCTAAATATCATACATTAAGTTCTTTTGTTTCCCTGCACAAATCTCACTAGACATCTCTTTTCCTCTACTATCAAATTTTGAAGTAAAAGTGAGTTACTACTAAAACACAGAAAAACAATTATTTTGTATAATCTTATTCAGTGTAAAATATGTGTGTTGCTAAACTGAAAGGAAAGTTTCCCATCAATAGATGTTTTCAACTATGAGTATTAGAAATTATGTATGAACCTAATAGAGGATATTGGTATGATTGCCCCATTGCTTTTTCATTTGTGCTCTATATGTTTCTTTTATCCAAATTTGAGAGTAAGTTGCATACATTATGACTCAGTATTCGAACTCAGGCAGTCTGACTTCAGAGCCTATGCTCCTAATTTCTACACTACAATAGACTCTGTAAATGTTTGATGAATGGATGAATGAAAGAATGAATGAATGAATGTATGAAGAAAATTGAGGGGGTAGACTGGAAGAGCTCTAATGTGATTTCTGGGTCAAGGTTTTTATGATTCTGTGATATGATCACCCATGACTTTGGGTTTTATTCTAGCTGCATTATAAGGAATTTTATTCCAATTGATGAAAATTTTCCATGATGCTAATCATGTTTTACTTCTTAGGTATAGGTAAAAAGACCTGTAATGACTCATCTTATATTTATGTAATTATTTAATATTTATTTATTTATTTATTCATTAGATAAATAGTATGTTTTTGTGCTAGATCTTGAGATTAAGGTACTTTAAACAACAACATTCAAGTTCTCTATATAGAGTTTATAGTCTTCAGTGTAGAGTTGAAATCAACATAAATGATTACCAAAATAATAACTAATTTTAATTGTGGTTAAGTGTTAAGTTTGAAAAGAACAAGATTTATAGTAAAGCTTATAAAGGGGGGACCCAACCTAACTTGGAGAGTCAGAAAATGTTTCCCTGAAGATGTTAATGTTGAAAGCTGAAGAATGATCATTAAATGCCAGGAAAGAAGAATGTTCTATGCGAGGGCATATGAGCTGTCTCTGAAGCCTATTAGGATATGCACTCGCTATGCGGCAGACACCAGTGTGACATGGTAATCACTGAACAATAACTATTTTCTATTATATATGTTAACAGTATTAAAAGTAGCCTGTGTCTGCCAGAGGAAGGAGGAGCTTTCCTACATCACACAAAGCTACTTTATGGGCTATCCGTCCTGGGGGATCATCAACCATAGGCCAAGTTTTCTGGTTTGAAAAGTGGGATTACTCATAGTACCATTTGCTGGGACTGGGAACAGAGGTGGCCAAGGGGAGGAACGTAATGAAGGCATTTTGCCTTTAAATCCTAATAAAAACCTTAAGGAATACTACTGTCATTTTACAAAAGTAGAAATTGAGTTTTGGAAAGGGTAAGTGTTTTTCTCGAGGATGTATGGTTAGTAAATGGTGATTCTGGGATTCAGATCTTGATTTGAATTCAAGTCAATTCAAATCCTGACTATATTTTTTCATTCTCTACAATTTTCCAAAAAATAGGAAAGACAAAAATAGCATTAACATATTCTGGGACTATTCCATTATGAAAAAAGATGTGATTTCATTTTGGAAATTGTACCTGAATAATTGTTAAATCATTTGTGCATTTAAACTTTTGAATATTTAGAAAATTTTAATAAATGTCTTTTGCCTCTAAGCTGTTCAGCTCTTCACATATGCTGTTCTATTGACCTCTTTTCTCTAAAGATTTTCTCCTCTCTCTCTTTCAGGCTGCAACTACAGCCTCACTTCCTCCAGGAAATGATTCTGCATATCCTGTTGATATAAGTGTTCCTCTCATAAGCAACCTGGCATCTTGATATACCTCTTTTATGTGAATTATCACAACTGCCCTAATAGTTGGTTTACTTTTAGGTTTGCATTGCTGGTACCTGAAAAATAGTTACTCATCAGTGAGTGCTGTCTGGTAGACTATTGTATGAGTGAACCGTTGTTCAAAGCCCACCTCTTTCAATAAACCCTCACTGATTTACTCAGTCTAGTCTCTAGTTCTGTAAATCCCAGACACGGCTAAATGTCAAAATGAATTTTTTAAAATATATAAATTGTTTCTTCTTGCCCTACTCTAGGCCCTCTGAATCTGGGACAGGGCCAAATTATTTGGACTTTTAAATGTTTCCCAAATGCACTCATCCAGTCTTGGCATTTAGGAACCACTTCTCTAGTCCACCAACACAGTCTGATACAACTCTTTTACCAATCTGTGCTTATAGTTATTATATTTTATATTGTATTTATGTAATATGCATTAAAGAATTTTAAGATAATTATCTGTATCTATTAACTTTTTGATATAATGACAGATACCCAGCAGGGTGATTATTACATGTTTCTCTATAGTCACTGGAAAATATTTTTTTAATCTCACATCTTGAATTTATTACTTTACTTGGAGCCCTTTCATTTTAAGAGAGCTTTATGGCACACTTTGGTTACTAAATGAACTCCATATAAACATATGTATGAAATAGGTATTTTTCTACATTTTTAAATGATCTTATGACTATTTTAGAAAATCCAAAAAAAATTTTATCTTGCCGTCTTTTATGTGCTTTATACATTTGCCAACAGAGATTCCATCTGGGCTGAGGCCAACAGAACTGTTTCACTTCTGCCTTGTTTGTGTTAACAACACAGCTAATGTCAACATGGTTTTATTTGCTCTTGTTCTGAAAAAGCTGACCAGGATCTGAGTAGATACTTTATAAATCACCTATACTTTCTTCTCTGCCATTAAAAGAGTTGACGTTTTTAAAAGGGAGGTATTTTTCAGACTATAGTAATTCTAACACTGAGCAGTCAAATCACATTCAAGTTAACATTATACATTTTTCTAAAACGCTATGGGCAAGATCGCCATTTCTCTTTCCACAAACATATTTGAGTTAAGCGGGAAACTTGGCTTGACTTAACTTCATAAACTTCAGTGTCTTGACACTTTGCCATTGAAGTATGTTGTCATCCATAGGCGTGTTTGTGCTTTTGTCCCCCATTTCCTCTGTAATCTGGAAAACCTGGCCTTTCTTGTTGCAATAAAGGACTCTGTGTCAATAATGTACTCATAGTTTTCTGATGATTCCTCACACTTCTGCAGCTAATGTGACGTCATTCCAGTTGATCTTACTGCCTTTTATACTCTCACAGTACTTGCAGATCTAAGATTTATCACTTGTTCTTCCTTCTGCAAGCATGCTGCCTCTTAGGGCTGGGGCTCTGAAGCTGTTCATGTTCATTTCAACATCCCAAGATCTTGCTATGCCTTCTTTGTGGATGGTTATCTCTCAAGTGTGACATTTTCCAAATAACTTTGCAGGAGCCCTATACAATGTCAGCACACTTCTGGAACAACGTACTCCCTTCTTATCCATTTTTTCTAGATGATATTTCCTGAGCAGGATGAGTCAGTGAGCCTGTCTCGCTGCACCATCACACTTCATGATCCTGTCATCTAAATGCCTGCATCACCTCGTTGGCACCCCTGCTTCCACTCTTCCTAATTCTGCTCCATCCTCTACAACTGCCGTGTTAATTTTTCCAAACACTGTGTTCGGGTGATCCTCTTGATAACTCTACTAAGAAATGCCTTCATTCATGTGAAACCAAATCTGAAATTGTCAGTCACATTTCAGAGCCTTCTCCTAAGACGCCACCTCACAACCGTTCTTCATTGTTGTTACCCAGGAGTTCTTGGTTCCTGGGTGATCCATTTTTCCACAATTTCTGAACCTGTTCCCACTTTCCATAGCCTCAGTCATGTTCATGCATTCCATTTTAATCACCTCCTTGTTCTCTGCTCCCTCAATATTTAGCAGTAGCTAAGGGAGAGCTGAATTTCTGAAAATATTTGTGTGGCTCTAAAATTAGTACGGCAAATTGCAGTTTGAATTCACGAGAGGGAGATCAATATTTAAAATAACCTTCCTAGAAATTATTAGAAATTAAAGGGGTCCTTTTAAAGATGAACAATTACCTAGTTTATTTTTTCTGTTCATTTGAAACTTTGGTTTCTGAATATTCCTATAAAAAAGAGGAGTATAGAATAATAAAAGGTTTTAGGAAATGTAAAATTAGTCTTAAAAACTAATTTTAGAGAAATGAGATTCTATCGTTGTACTTTATCTTCTATTACTTATATGTTGCCTTATAATTGATTTCCTAATATTTCATACCTTGTTTCCCTACTTTATCTTCCTGTATTTTCTTTTACAGTAAATAGCACTATCATCGATTCAGTAGTCCTACCCAGAAACTTAGAAGTTGTGCAGATCCATCATGTCGCTCAACACAACCCTGGAATCTCTTCCACTAGACTATAACCCCCTTGAGGGCAGGGATAGCACTTGTTTACCATCCTATCTCTCCTACTTAGTACAGTTCTTGGAATATTGGAGTCACTGAATACTTGAATTAATGAATGAGAATGACTCTTCTCTCCTCCTTGTATCTAAATCATTATTAAGTCCTTTTGACTTTATTCCTTAAATAACTATTTACTCTGTTTTCCCTTCTAACCCCTATTATATTCAGGTCCTTATCATCTCTTACCTAGACTCTCGAAATAATCTCTATATCCAATTTTGACCTCCGCCAGCCCCCTTCCTACCTTTACCATTTTTCCAAATGACATGTCTTGAATTAAAATATGTCAGTACCACTACTTGCTAATCCCTTCAATGGCGTTACGTCACCCAGATGGTTTTTCAGCCCATTAGCCTTAGGACAAGGCCCTCTGTGGCTGGGCCTCTTCCTAACTCTCCAGCTTTAGCTCGTGTTGCTCTCTCACTCTTTCTTTTAAATAATACCAAGCTGATTTTAATTATCCATATATACCATGAGTTATATTTATATAGCAAATGCACTTTTAGCCTAGCTTGAAAGAGTCAGAGAAGGATTCCTGGGAATAAGGACACTTTGGAGAAGTCTTGAAAGATTAGTAACAATTAGCAGGAAAGAAGGCAAAGCCTTAGAGACAAGGTATCCCACTTTCATTCTCAGTTATACTTTTTCAAATCTAGCAAATTAATTGTCTGAAGTATAAGCCAGATGTTTCAGGAAGTCTCTTTTTAGTTAGGTCATTGTGGCTGTCTACATGAGCCTTCATTCATTTACTCATCCAAGACTTATTCATTGTTTCTTTTATGTGTCAAGGACTATGCTGTTATACACTAAAGGTATAGTAGTGACCAAATGATGGATGCACTCTGACCTCATGGAATATAGGCCTAGTTATAAATTTGTCATCCTGCAGAGCCGAAGATCCAAAGGCTTTTAGTTAGGCCACAAGAGATGAAACCAGAAACTCCGAAATTGTATCTAGCTTCTTACCATGTGCATATTGGACCAATTCAATAAGGAATGGATAATAATTCACCTCCTTGGTAGATGTGATAAAAATAACTGATAATTTTACCTATTTGCCAATGATACCATCATACAGATGCATCACAGGGCATCAGTTGTTTAGGAGTTACAGTAATGGACCATTCTGCCTTCAAGCTTGGAGTCAATCTAAGAAAAATCTTAAGAGCTTTTTAAATTCACATCAGTATCATTGAGGGAGTTCTTCTTTAGGTGGGATTGATGTTTACTATGCCTTTAAACCAATAATACAGACTTAACACGTCCTTAGCAACCTCTCCTACCATCTTAGAAGCTCTGATGGATACATGTGTTTGAGATGATGTCGTTTCAGTGTTGCAAGTTTATTTATGGCAGATTGAGACACAAAAACTAGTCCTGAAAATCCCTGGTTTTCAAGGATTTTTTAGGTAATCTTAGATGTCATCCATGTGAACAATACAAATAAAGTTTAAAGCTGTCCTGTGTGGCTAAATATTTTCAATATAGTTTTTAAAGTTGCTAGCTGATTTATGAATACCAAGAACATATCTATCCAAGCATATATTTGCTGTTCTTCTGGAAGTATTTTATTTAAGATCTTATATGATCAATTTACTATATTTTTCAATTCCTAGTTGCAATTTACAAAAAAGAATTCCTTACTAAGATCTTTCACTATTTCAATTCTATTCAATGCTTGCTAAATTACAATTTTTGTTTCAACATTTTATGCTTTTTATTCATCTGGGACATATGATAAATTTTTTTAGACTTTATGTCCATTTTCTTCATGGTTAAATTAAGCTTATATACCCATATCACACATAAAAAAATAAAAAGTACGTGTGATCTATATTTATAGGGAGTAATTGGCAGTAAGAGGGTGATAGAAATATGGGGAAGATGAAAAAGAAACTTTACATGTTCTCAGGTAGGCATCAGAGGCAATGCATAGACAAAGAAACAGTAATTGTTTACTGAATGTCAGAGAAAGAAAAGAGGTCCAGAAACTGGAGAATCAAATCCAGAGCCAGGTGTGTAACCATAGTTACAAGGTTACTGAATGTTACCTTAACTAAGAAAAAGGAACACATTAGGAAACCAGCCACAACTAGGAGTATATGGCATTTTAAAAGTCAGTTTAAAGCAAAAAATGAAATCTTATAACTGGTTAGATAGTAATAGAATTATGGCTTGGAAAATGAGAGAAAACTAAAATTACACGGAAATCAATATTCTGTCTCTAACACCACTACCACTACCATCGCCACTACCTCGACCCTTTTGGAAATGGACATTTACTGCAATATACGCATTGTGATGTCTAGATTTTGATGAAGGTGTTGGGTTTACTTGTCGAAAACACTCATTAGGTCCTGTCACTATAAACTGAAAAAGCTGTCTCTATTTTCTCTGAATGCAGATTCCTTTGATGTGATATTTTTCTCATTCTTTTA
Source organism: Phataginus tricuspis (assembly GCA_029783875.1). NCBI lineage: Eukaryota > Metazoa > Chordata > Mammalia > Pholidota > Manidae > Phataginus > Phataginus tricuspis. The sequence goes on along the minus strand of JAQQAC010004253.1, from coordinate 9,009,310 downwards.
TAATTAGGGTGAAGTAAAATCTATTTGACCCAGAAAAGTTTCCACATACTTATATTAAGATAGAAGAAAGAGTGGATAGGTTTGAGTGAAATTTAAACATTTTTAAATATTTTAAGTTTGCTGGGAAAGCTTATGATATATGTAGTTGGATTTCACTGAAGGTTATCGAGTCCAATGAAATCCAGTAATGATCATATTTTGTCTATTGTAAGGCTCTCACTGATATCAATGAGTAATTGTGTTTATAGAGCCTTTAAATCTCTGAGCTCATGGATCTACTTCCCATGTTCCTGCTGGGACTTCAGAAGGAATAACATGAGGACGACTAGAAGGCAAAGCCAGGAGAGTGGCTCTGAAGAGAATCTGTTGTGAACTGTATGCTATTTAGTTGAGTCTTCATAGGTGAAGAGAAGCTAGTTGGTGATATAGGCCTAGAAAAACAATTCATCTTTTTAGATTAAATCTAAAAAGAGCAACCAGGGCAGCTAGGATCACTATACACAGAGAAGAGACACTCCAGGAACATCAGGTAGATAACTGGAGAAAATAGAGAAAGACGCTCACAGGCTCTAGGTCTAGGCTAAAGTGGAGTATCAATTTTATAACTGAGTATAGGAAAGAGGAAGTCAAGAGATAGGAGTCAGGGAGAGGCTGCTTAAGACAGGAAATGATATATGCTGTTTCGATGTAAATAGAGACAAGAAAACAGATTCAAGTGATATATTGCCTATTGGATATCTAACCAGTGGAGATGGAAGAGTCAAATAACACAGAAGAGTTGCACTTTGTGATTAGAAGAATGATTATGGAGAGAAGGGTTAGTTCAACCAGAAGATTAATTTAGTCCAGGACCAATTTAAGAAGCAAGGTAGCTTTAATGTAGGTTATGAGAGCCTTAAATTCCAAATCAAGTTTTGTTTATTTTACTTTACAGTCAATGAGGAACCAGTGAAGGCTGCTGAGCATGAGAATAATGTGCGCAGAGCATTGTTTTGGAAGATTCACGCATTCACGTGCTAAATAGACTGGAGAAGAGAAGTGCCAACAGATAGAAAGGACAAGTGTGAGGCTATTTTAATACTCTATATTGCACATATTATACTATTATTATATACATATATTATGCTATATGTATACAGTGTATATAAACACTTGAAAAAAATTAGTTATCCTTAATTTCCTGTCTCCCTTGTTTCATTTTTACTCTATCTTTTTTCCAGGAAGAATTGAAAATGCATTAATCTTGTCATCTAACCTCCATATTATTCTTTTCTTCCCAGTCGTTTGGCCTGTTTGACACGTTAACACCAAGAAACCAGTTGGAATGATAAACTAATGCTGTCTTTGAAAAAATAAGTTGTGTTCATTTGTTTGACCATTTTCACTATATCCATTTATTTGATGTATGGTTTGGAAGTACCGTTCATCAAATACTTGACTTTAAAGGTTGATTAAGATTTTTAGACTGTAAGTGGGAACTTGAACAGGAATGAGGTCTAAGTTTTTAAAATAAGATTTGGAGTTTTCTCATCGAACTTAATGTTTATATCCTCACAAGAGTTTGTGAAGACTTTGAGTAGGTATGTGACAATGAAAATTGAGAAGAAGTAATACATTGGAGAGGATGCTTTGACTATGACTGTGGACTTTAGAAAATACAGAGAGCAATGATTACTTTTGAATTGAAGGGTTAGGGAACTGGTGTTGACTGTGTTAAAAAAATGGGAGGAGGAATAGAGAGAAGACAGCATTTCACAGAAGTATTATTTTGTGTTTCTAATAAACAGAATTTGGTTTGGCAGTGAACATCAGAATGTCAACATCCAAGCAACAGACCTTGAGCTCAGGAGGAGATTAATGGTGGTGGTGTAGATTAGAGGATCATTTATGCAGAGTGCAGTGAATTTTCCAGGGGATAGAGAGTTAAAAGACAGCATCTCTTAAAGGGAACGCTCCTTACCATTTCAAAATATGTAGCAAAATTATTCCTCTGATGTTTCAAATGGCACAGAGTCATTCTGATAATGGTGGCATTGGTGTAATAGTTTTTCACGTGAAAGCTGATACTAAGATAAGCAGTTGCATGCAGTATGCATCATAACAGTTCTACTGACACATATTTGTCTCAAAAAAAAACAGGATTTGGAAACAATAATGAAATCATTCTATGTGTGTCAGATGCTTTCACGGCTGTTTTTTTACAAATGAGGTCAGTGTAAGTGTAATTAGATTAACTCACTCCAATAAACTTATCTCACTGTAACGCAAAATATAGATTCAGGAAGATCAACTACTCTTATTCATTAAACATCAGATCCTGTTGTGTAGTTCTTGTAGTTATACTTCAATATAATGGGAAAATGTAGGTTAAATGATTTCTTAATGTACACACAAGTGCCAGACCAAACAAATTTGATTTACTGTGACACAATTTCCAAATTACCTTTTCCAATATATTTTTTGTACTTCATTATGACTTAACATAAGTAGTAAGATAGCTATTTTTTCCTAAATATAAGTCCATTAAAATATATGGTTACTCTTTAAATAGCTAAATTCTTTTTAAAGCAAATTTTAGTGGCATTACTTATGTGCTTTTTAAAATAATTTGAAATGTGAGAACTTTAGTGTGATAGTATATTCTTAAACAGAATTATATCTTAGTTACTTTATTTTATTTTGCTATTATTAATATACAATTACATGAGCAACATTATGATTACTAGATTCCCCCTATTATCAAGTCCCTGCCACATACCCCATTACAGTCACTGTCCATCACCATAGTAAGATGCTATAGAATCACTGCTTGTCTTCTCTGTGTTATACTGCCTGCCCCATACCCCCCCCACCACTACATTGTGTGCTAACTGTAATAGCCCTTTCTCCCCCTTATCCCTCCCTTCCCACCCATCTTCCCCAGTCCCTTTCCCTTTGGTAACTGTTAGTCCATTCTTGGGTTCTGTGAGTCTGCTGCTGTTTTGTTCCTTCAGTTTTTTCTTTATTCTTATACTTCACATATGAGTGAAATCATCTGATACTTGTCTTTCTCCATCTGGCTTTAGTTACTTTTAAGAGGAAAATTTGGAAGGCTTTTTTTTTTATATATATGTGATTTAAATATACTACAGAAGAACTTTTTTCCACTTTTAATAAGTGAATCATTACATAGCTACAGTTAACTATAACTGAAAAATTATCACAGCATATGTTATAAAATGTTTATAGTTTAGATAATTAGACTCAGTAGTAGGAATAAGGATTTAATCTGTTCATATTTAGGAAAACTAGATGATATATCACTAAGGATGACACTACCTCAGATATTAGCAGTGCTATATAATTTCCTGGTGCTCTCTCTTGACCTAGAGAAGTCTTCTTGTCTAACCTTGATTTAATTATACTTGTGCATAAGCACTGGCCTCATCTGGGTCATGAATGTGAATCAGTAGAGTAGGAGATACCACATTTGACCTTGCCATAGCGGCACAACTTCAGATATTCCATATTGTATTGCTTTTTGAATGTGCTAATTTTATTTGGAGATAACATAACTGTCTTAATCTTTAAAAGAATAAATGAAAAATGAATTATACCAAAAACAAATGTTTGAATCACCTTTTAGATTTTAATGGCCTTATGATTGAATTAAATAGAGGCATTGTGAGTAAATTACACTGACATGAAGAGTAAATTTATGGTGTAGATTAACTATATTCGTTACAAATTGTGCCTGGAGAGTTTTATAGTTTTGTTTTCAAGGAGGTAGAATTAATAGGAATTGCATCAGGAATACCAAGCATTGTGAGGTTAAGGAATCTCAAATTACTGTTTTGACTCTCTTCTCTGCTACCTAGCAATGGTCAGATATTCAAGTAAAGACCCCATTAAGTAAGAACTAAGAATTGTAATTAAAGGAACTTAACATGAACCAACAATAAGGAATATCTCAAAAGGCCAATGCCCCTTTTGGTTTTATAAAAAAAATTTAAAATAGAATAGGTTTGAAAAATAAAGAATGCTAATAATTTTCTTGAACAGTGATGTGTTCACATCTCTACTGCGTTTAGTCCTGGGAGATAGGTTCAGAGCACAACTGATGAGACTGAGTAGCTCTAGGAAGGCAAATAGGAAAATAGTGAATCAAAAAATGACTTCAAATTAAAGGAAGGAGAAAAGTTATGGAACCAAAAGAAAAGCCATCAGAGAGCAGATGTGCTTAACTCATGGCTACCCTTGCCTTAAAAACAAATGTAGCCTTTTGGGTTTTGATCATTAGAAAGATTCAAGTTGAACGAATTCATTTCAGGGGATGTTTTATCTCAGATTTGGCTTTAAGTAGAGGGTTCAGCTGGATAACATATATAACACATATAATCCAAAAATTAATTATACACACATACACATACGCACAGATTATATATATTAAGTTCTGTTTCAAAATGTAAATTCAACTAAAATCTTATTTCATCTAATTAAAATAGCTGCAATTCTCTAGCACACCCATTAAATCTTAGAAACTTCTCCTGAGTTATTACTGATGCTCTCAACAGTTTTATGAAGTATCTATTATTCCATTTTACAGATGAGATCCTCAAAAGACAATAACCAAGTTCTCAAAGCTACTAAGTGATAATAGGATTTTAACTCCATCTGTTTCACTACAAGGCCACTTTCTTTCCACTTCATCCCTTGTTTCCCTTATAGTGTGTATATTATAATAATAAATAGTTTGATGTCTTTGCCTTTTCAGATTTTTTAGCATTGCAGATTTGTAATCCTACTCAAGTGCAACATCCCTAATCATGTGGTACATAGAAGAAGTAACAATTACAAATTCCAACAAATTCAGAGTTTTGCCATGAAATAGAATTATAACAGATGGATTGACCTAACACTGTCGTATGCATTGAATGAGAATTTAAGAAATTCCCTGGGTTGAGGAGCTTTGGCTGTGATTTAGTAGCACCATTGGTAGCCATACCAAAATAATTTTTCCACTTCTAGCACTAAATTGTCCTGCTCACACTTCAAACTTCATATTGATCTCCATACTCTTGTTGAACCAAAGGGAAAAATTACAAATTTGGCTTCATAATGATAGGAAATATGTATGTCTAATGAGCAAGAATCTGTGGGGCTGTTTTCAAGACAGCTTTCTCATCACCAAAACACCATTGTCAGTTTTAAAAAACATAATTTTACTTAATCTTGAAATTAAGGTGCATTCAGTGAGCGTTGACAGTTCTCAGTGTGAAAAATCACCTTACAATTTTCCCCCAGTTTACTCGCCTTTGAAATAACAGGAATGAAAGGGAAAACACTTCTTTGCTTTTCTCTCAGCTCTATCATGATGGCAGGGGTTGGAAGAAGAAGCATTAGAAAGTGATAGTCTTAAGATAGGGCCCTGCTTGTCCCCCAGTCAGTACTCAGCCATATTCACAACCAATAACATTATCTGGCTTTCTGGACATGTGTTCATGGGACACTCAGGGAGGAGACCTTTCCTGGTGTGTGAAATATAGAAGAATGCATACCAAAGTTGTATCTCACCTTGAGCTCAGGTATCAACTGCATATGCATTAACTCATTTTGAAAGTGTATCATAAAGTGTAAAATTAAATTAATTCTAATAATTGAGTTCAATGTAAATCTAAGATGTACACTGCAATGGGCTATAAATATCATACAAATTCCCTTCACTCAGAATATAATTTTGAAATAATATATGGCTATTATGGGAAAAAACAATATTTTTTAATAGGTGTCTCTCACATAATAGAGGCTGCTATATATTTTCTTCTGTGCGGTATGTATGTTTATGAGTATGTGTACCTCTTTGTTGGACTACCTATACATTGAGAAAAATAAATAATCTGTAGCGGGATAGATAGTTGGATAGATAAACACACACGTAGGGAGATGTATATATGTATGTGTGTATATATATGTATGTATGTATGTATATGTAGACATATAAACTTATATATGTATATGTATACAACATTCTAAGAGAGAAATATAAATACATAGAAACAGTCTAGAGTGTAAACTTAGGTTTTATATTGGTCAATATTATCTACTGAAAGAATTTTTGGGAATGAACAAAAAATAAAGTACACATAAAAATCAATTCACCTTGCATTCATAAAAGCATGTTTTATATATTCTATCATTGTAAATATTTTCCCCTAAATGCATCTTCCTAGCCCCATAACTAAACACTGATCCTCTTTGGTGCTAGGATGCTTTGTGTACGTGTGTGTGAGCTTACGTGTGCATGTGTATGCACATATGCATGAGTACATCTGTGTGTGACTAGCGCACTTAACCAGATAATGCTTTTAAGTTTACCCTTAACTTCACATTTTACTGGGATCTTTAGCCTGTGTGATAAAGTGCATTCTTAGGAGCCAAAGCTGGGTTCAGGCTTGGCCCTGACACAAACTGTGCAGTCTTGGTAATAGTTAATCTCCACAAGACTCATTGTGTTTCCTCAAGAAAGTAGAGATAATATTAAAATCTACTTAAAAGATTATTGTGTGAGTAATTGTAGGTTAATGATACTAAAATAAAATAAATTGTAAAAAAAAAAAAAAGATTATTGTGTGGGCTAGAAATAGGGTATATAATTTTCTTTCTTCAGTGCCTGAATGTTTTTGTAAATTCCTATCAAGTCAGAAAAAGTAATTGAAAAAAAACTCATTTTCTATATATGATGGCCAATGGCAGCAAATATTACAGATATTTTCATTGAATTCATTAATCAATTCATTTGAGATGACTAGATATATAATAAACATATAATAAAAATGTTTAAAGATTACTTAAAAATGTACTTTCATAAATCTATTCAACCTATAATCTTTCACGTGAGGGTTTATGGCCTATTGCACCTAGGTTTAAAATCCATTGCTTATGTGATTACAGTGTAATTTATAAAAAGATGTTAGCAAATCTTTTTAGCCAATAGCTATGCTGAAATCCTAGCATATTATCATGTGTTGGAATGTTGTTTTTGTATACTTAGAAAAAGGCCTTGTATTTCCCCATAGCAACTAATTTCTGATAGAAGCTGTAGTTTTTATGTATTTAATGAATTAGATGACTTTAAAATTTTGCTTATTTAAAAAAAAATCTTAACTCTTTTTCTACTGCCCAATTATTCCTTTTATGCTAATTTAGATGGAAGACTTTGTAAACAAAATTTCCCCCTTTTCCCTTTTCCCTGAGGATTCACTATTTTTATTGGAGGTGAGAATCAAACTCCATTTGTCCTACTTTTCTTTCCCCTCCCGTTGTCATTGTTCCCTATTCCTTCATGAATTTGTCTGCTTCCATGCTTTTCTATCTTGTTCTGTTTCGTTTCCATGCCAAAACAGACTTTTTATAATATCTTTTGTACACAGTTATCTACTTTCTCCCTTTGGCACTATTATACCTTTCCTTAAAGATTTCCTTGATATTAAAAAATATATCACAAAAATTTATTGACATTATTTAACTATCGAGACTGAAATCACCCAAGATCAAATGTTTCCATTTTCAAAATTTGTCTGTACCCATCTGTTTCTATAATTCACCTCTGAGCTTTAATTTTTCAGTATACACCCTAGCTCCCTATCCCCTAGCTCCATGTCCCCTCTCCCCATATGACTCCAAGTAAACAAAGGCCCTATTTAATCTTCTTATTTATCTTGCTAATTCTTCCTCAAGATGTTCCATATCCATCTTCCTTAAGACACAACCCAAAGACCATGCTTTTCCAGAGCTTTTGGCTAAATCTGCCATTCTACAAAGCTGACAATAGGAAACTTGGCCTGCATTTTGCATTCTGTATGCTTCTGTAATCCAGAAATTATATTTTCCTGAGAACCATCATGTATTCCTGCTTCTCCCTACCTCAGTCTATCAATTTATCTCTTCTGCATTGTGAATAAAATTGCTATATTTCCAGAATCTCTCACCTGACTTAGTGCATCTCCATATCAATATGTGATTACAAGGATAGGGCAAGTGAGGGCATATTTGGACTGGAGAGGTTTGGATAGGTTCCCTTTTGGCAGCAGAGTCTTGAGAGACATGGGTGAGCAGAAGTGGACAACTGCTTGTAAGCAATAAACAGGTTTCTCCCACTTTATTTCTCCCTTTGACTGATTTTGGCTTTAAAGGCTATTTGTCCTGGACTGGGAACATATGTTCCCCCCAGAGTTACACCTGGAAGTGGTCAGCAGGATCTCTGAACCTGAAATCTGTCTTCATGGGTGTGACACTTGGGCGGTCTGCCCCTACAAATGGTGGGGAGATATCAATAACCGCCCTGTGGATGGTGGGGAGACCCCAGTGGCTGCTGTGGTGGGGGGTGATGACTCACCCTTCCCTCCAGCTGCGGTGGATGGTGTGGATTCACCCAGGAGCACCCCATCTGTGGGAATTACGCTTGGGGAGCCCCATAGTGGCAAATTGGTCTAAGGTAAAGCCCTTCCTAGAGAGGTGGGCCATTTCCCAGAATTGGGGAAGGGTGGAGATATTGGAGGCTGTGGAATTAGCCCTACATGAGATAGAAGACCGTTTAGAGGTGCTAAGTGGCCATGTAGCAGCCGGAATTGTGGGATGTTTCTTTCTTGAGATAGTGGAAAGGGTTATTGAGGAGAGAGTCACACTTCAATGTCATTTGGAGAAGCTGGATGATGACATATGGGATGCCCTTAAGAAAGAAAGACAGTTATTGAGAAGACAGGGCATGCTCCTGGAAGACACATTAGCAGTGAGGGAGGAGGCTGTGGGAGAGGTGGAGGAAGGAGCGGTGACTTCAGTCCCAGAGATGGTAAAGCAGATATCAGGGGAGCAGAGGGGGGTGGGCCAAGGGTCTATTTATTGCCAAGGCCACCACCCAAGGCACCAGCCCCTCCCATATTAAAGGCCCCCTGGTTGTAATTAAGAAAATAAACATGGAACAACCCCAGGCTCCTCAGGGGGAAGAGCACCCCATTCCCCAGGTTGTGAACACTCATGCTCCACCCCTGTACTAAGGATGCACTGGTGGACATGAGCATCTGTTTTGGCAGAAGCCATCAGAACCTCTGCCTACATGGTTTTTTGAGTCTCTGGGATATGGGAGTAGAAAACATTGTCCTGTTAGGTTCTGAAATGGGTAGACTGGCTTCCCTGATGACTCACCCATCCCACCAACAGCAGTTGCAAAGAGCCCATCACACCTCAGGGATCTAGCCCTTCTGGACTGGCTGACAGCAGCCATCAGAGCAGTTTGGCCTAATCAGGGTGATTTACCATACTTACCCACTAGATGGAATATGTATGCAGAGCTGCAGCAGGTGTTACTGGAGTTGGGCATGAAAACCCTCATGAGGAGTTTTCTGGTGCTCCATACAGCTCCCCCCGTCTCTCTTTGGGTGCCTAGTGACTCTTTCCCCCAAATAGGGCAACCCATAAATGAGGCTACTCATACTTTAGCAGATGGGGAAGGTTGAAACAGCTAGAGCATAGAAGGAAGCACAGAGGGGCTACCACTGAAAGGAGAGATACCAAGGGGCCCATGAAGGTCTCAAGGACCCAGCTGTGGGTTGATTTGATAAAGGCCAGTGTAGTGAAAGATAAACGTGATGGGGATCCCAATAGGATCTCGTTAGAACCGAGGCACCAATTAAGGCCAGAGCAGAAGTTTCAGCTGCTGAGGTCCAGGACTTGGAGGCTGTACTCAAAGCCCCATGTCTACACTGTGTCCCTGCAAGATTTCCTTGGGGTGACAGTACTCAGTCTCTGCCTGGGCCCTCACCCCCGCAGGATGATTGCGTGTCACAATTGGACTGTGGGGGGGGTCAAGGTCCCCACCTTGGAGGACGTGGTAGGGACCAGAGTCCACATGTCGAATTAGCAATACATTGATCCACTGTGAACATACAACTTGTCCTGGTGCTGGTGGACACAGGAGCTGAATGCTCTCTGACTTACGGCAACGCTGAGCATTTTCCCAGGACTCTTGCTGTGCTGGCTAAGAGGGTAAGGCAATTAGAGTGAAGAAAGCCCAGATCCCATTGGGGATAGGGCGTTTACTTCCAAAGGAATATACTATGTACATTTCTCCCATCCCTGAATATATTTAGGGGGTGGATATCCTGCAGGGCTTGTGGTTACACACCACAGCAGGTGAATTCAGACTGAAGGTGCATGTGGTAAAGGCAGTTCTGTGGGGTCATGCTAAGCAACCACCTGTAGCTCTGCCAGTACTTTGGCAAATGACAAATACCACTATAAATTGCCTGAGGGACACATGGAAATTGGAGAAAATGTACAGGAGTTGCAGAAGATGGACATCATAAAGCCCACTCACACTCCTTTTTTTTTTTTTTGGTATCGTTAATCTACACTTACAGGTGCAACATTATGGATACTAGACTCCCCATATCATTAAGTCCCCCCCATATACCCCATTACAGTCACTGTCCATCAGCATAGTAAGATGCTATAGAATCACTACTTGTCTTCTTTGAGTTATACAACCCTCCCCGTACCCCCCCATATTCTGTGTGCTAATCGTAATGCCCCTTTTTCACCCTTATCCCTCCCTTCCCACCCATCCTCCACAGTCCCTTTCCCTTTGGTATCTGTTAGTCCATTCTTGGGTTCTGTGAGTCTGCTATTGTTTTGTTCCTTCAGTTTTTTTTTCTTTGTTCTTATACTCAACATATGAGTGAAATCATTTGATACTTGTATATTTCCGCTTGGCTTATTTCACTGAGCATAATATCCTCTAAGAGCTCAATCCATGTTGTTGCAAATATCTGGATTTGTTTTCTTCTTATGGCAGTATAATATTCCATTGTGTATATGTACCACATCTTCTTTATCCATTCATCTACTGATGGACACTTAGTTGGCTTCCATTTCTTGGCTATCGTAAATAGTGCTGCAATAAACATAGGGGTGCATATGTCATTTTGAAACTGGGCTGCTGCATTATTAGGGTAAATTCCTAGGAGTGGGATTCCTGGGTCCAATGGTATTTCTACTTTGAGGTTTTGTTTTTTTTATAATTTATTTTGGTATCATTAACCTAAAATTACATGTGCAATATTATGATTATTAAACTACCCCCTTCATCAGGTCCCCCCCATCAACCCAATTACAGTCACTGTCCATCAGCCTAGTGAGATGCTATAGAATCACTACTTGTCTTCTCTGAGTTGAACAGCCCTCCCCATGCCCCCACAACATTACATCTGCTAATCGTAATGCCCCCTTTTCCCTCTTATCCCTCCCTTCCCAACCATCTTCCCCAGTCCCTTTCCCTTTGGTAACTATTAGTCCATTCTTGGGTTCTGTGAGTCTGCTGCTGTTTTGTTCCTTCAGTTTTTTTTTTCTTTGTTCTTATACTCCACATATGAGTGAAATCATTTGATACTTGTCTTTTCGGCTTGGCTTATTTCACTGAGCATAATACCCTCCAGCTCCATCCATGTTATTGCAAATGGTAGGATTTGTTTTCTTCTTATGGCTGAATAATATTCCATTGTGTATATATACCACCTCTTCTTAATCCATTCATCTACTGATGGACACTTAGGTTGCTTCCATTTCTTGGCTATTGTAAAGAGTGCTGCGATAAACATAGGGGTGCATATGTCTTTTTCAAACTGGGCTGCTGTAGTCTTGGGTAAATTCTTAGGAGTGGAATTCCTGAGTCAAATGGTATTTTTATTTTGAGTTTTTTGAGGAACCTCCATGCTGTTTTCCACAATGGTTGAACTAATTTGCATTCCCACCAGCAGTAGAGGAGGGTTCCTTTTTCTCCACATCCTCACCAACATTTGTTGTTCTTTGTGTTTTGGATGTTGGCCATCCTCACTGGTGTGAGGTGATATCTCATTGTGGTTTTAATCTGCATTTCTCTGATGACTAGTGATGTGGAGCATCTTTTCATGTGTCGTTGGCCATCTGAATTTCTTCTTTAGAGAAGTGTCTATTCATGTCCCCTGCCCATTTCTTAATTGGATTATTTGCTTTTTGTTTGTTAAGGTATGTGAGTTCTTTATATATTTTGGATGTCAACCCCTTATCGGATACGTCATTTATGAATATATTTTCCCATACTGTAGGATGTCTTTTTGTTCTACTGATGGTGTCCTTTTCTGTACAGAAGCTTTTCAACTTGATATAGTCCCACTTGTTCATTTTTGCTTTTGTTTCCCTTGCCTGGGGATACATGTTCATGAAGAAGTCGCTCATGTTTGTGTCCAAGAGATTTTTGCCTATTTTTTTTTCTAAGAGTTTTATGGTTTCATGACTTACATTCAGGTTTTTGATCCACCTTGAGTTTACCTTTGTGTATGGGCTAGACAGTAGTCCAGTTTCATTCTCTTACATGTAGCTGTCCAGTTTTGCCAACACCAGCTGCTGAAGAGTCTGTCATCTCCCCATTGTATATCCAAGGCTCCATTATCAAATATTAATTGACTGTATATGTTTGGGTTAATGTTTGGATTTTCTATTCTGTTCCACTGGTCTGTGGGTCTGTTTTTGTACCAGTACCAAATTGTCTTGATTACTGTAGCTTTGTAGTAGAGTTTGAAGTCAGGGAGCATAATTCCCCCTGTTTGATTCCTCCTTCTCAGAATTGCTTTGGCTATTCGGGGTCTTTTCTGGTTTCATATGAACTTTTGAGTTATTTGTTCCAGTTCATTGAAGAAAGCTGTTGGTAGTTTGATAGGGATTGTGTTGAATCTGTAGATTGCTTTAGGTAGTATAGCCATTTTGACAATATTTATTCTTCCTAGCCAAGAGCATGGGATGCATTTCCATTTGTTAGTGTCTTCTTTGATTTCTCCTAGGAGTGTCTTGTAGTTTTCAGAGTACAGGTCTTTCACTTCCTTGGTTAGGATTATTCCTAGGTATTTTATTCTTTTTGATGCAATTCTGAATGGAATTGTTTTTCTGATTTCTCTTTCTGTTAGTTCATCATTAGTGAATAGGAAAGCAACAGATTTCTGTGTGTTAATTTTGTATCCTGCAACTTTTCTGAATTCAGATATTAGTTCTAGTAGTTTTGGAGTGGAGTCTTTAGGGTTTTTTATGTACAGTATCATGTCATCTGCAAATAGTGACAATTTGACTTCTTCTTTACAAATCTGAATGCCTTGTATGTCTTTGTTTTGTCTGATTGCCGTGGCTAGGACCTCCAGTACTATGTTGAATAACAGTGGTGAGAGTGGGCAGCCCTGTCTTGTTCCCGATCTTAGATGAAAAGCTTTCAATTTCTCGCTGTTAAGTATGATGTTAGCTGTGGGTTTGTGATCTATGGCCTTTATGATGTTGAGGTACTTGCCATCTATACCCATTCTGTTGAGAGTTTTAATCATGAATGGATGCTGAATTTTGTCAAGTGCTTTTTCAGCATCTATGGAGATGATCATGTGGTTTTTGTTCTTCTTTTTGTTGATGTGGTGGATGATGTTGATGGATTTTCAAATGTTGTACCATCCTTGCATCCCTGGGATGAATCCCACTTGATCATGGTGTATGATCCTCTTGATGTATTTTTGAATTCGGTTTGCTAATATTTTGTTGAGTATTTTTGCATCTACGTTCATCAGGGATATTGGTCTGTAATTTTCTTTTTTGGTGTGGTCTTTCCCAGGTTTTGGTATTAGAGTGATGCTGGCTTCATAAAATGAGTTTGGAATTATTCCCTCCTCTTCTATTTTTGAAAAACTTTAAGGAAAATGGGTGTTATTTCTTCTCTATATGTTTGGTAGAATTCAGAGGTGAATCCATCTGGTCTGGGGGTTTTGTTCTTGGGTAATTTTTTGATTGCCGATTGAATTTCATTGCTGGTGATTGGTCTGCTTAATTTTTCTGTTTCTTGCTTGGTCAGTCTTGGAAGGCTGTATTTTTCTAAGAAGTTGTCCATTTCTTCTAGGTTTTCCAGCTTGTTAGCATATAGATTCTCATAATATTCTCTTATAATACTCTCTATTTTTGTGAGGTCTGTCATTATTTTTCCTTTCTCATTTCTGATTCTGTTTATGTGTGTAGATTCTCTTTTTCTCTTAATGAGTCTGGCTAGGGGTTTATCTATTTTGTTTTTTTTTTCAAAGAACCAGCTCTTGGTTTCATTGATTTTTCTATTGTTTTATTCTTCTCAATTTTATTTATTTATTTTCTGATCTTTATTATGTCCCTCCTTCGGGTGACTTTGGGCCTCATTTGTTCTTCTTTTTCCAATTTCAGTAATTGTGTCTTTAGACTATTCATTTGTGAATGTTCTTCCTTCTTTAAATAGGCCTGGACTGCAATATACTTTCCTCTTAGAACTGCCTTTGCTGTGTCCCATAGAAGTTGTGCCTTTGTGTTGTTGTTGTCATTAGTCTCCATATATTCTTTGATTTCTGTTTTGATTTGGTCATTAACCCATTGATTAATTAGGAGAATGTTGTTAAGTTTCCATGTATTTGTGAGCCTTTCTGATTTCTTTCTCAAATTTATTCTAGTTTTATACCTTTGGGATCTGAGAAGTTGGTTGGTATAATTTCAATATTTTTAAATTTACTGAGGTTCTTTTTGTGGCCTAGTATTCAGTCCATTCTGGAAAATGTTCCATGTGCACTTGAGAAGAATGTGTGTCCTGTTGCTTTTGAGTGCAGAGTTCTGTAGATGTCTGTTAGGTCCATATGTTCTAGTGTGTTGTTCAGTTCCTCTGTGTCTTTACTTATTCTCTGTCTGGTTGATCTGTCCTTTGGAGTGAGTGGTGTCTTGAAGTCTCACACATAAAATGAATGCATTGCTGTCTATTTCTTCTAATTCTGTTAGTACTTGTTTCACATATGCTGGCACTCCTGTGTTGGGTGCATATATGTTTATAATGGTTATATCTTCTTGTCGGACTGACCCCTTTATCATTATGTAATATCCTTCTTTATCTCTTGATACTTTCTTCGTTTTGAAGTCTATTTTTTCTGATACAAGTACTGCAACACCTGCTTCTTTCTCTTTGTTGTTTGCATGAAATATCTTTTTCCATCTCTTCACTTTTAGTCTGTGTATATCTTTGGGTTTGAGGTGAGTCTCTTGTAAGCAGCATATAGATGGGTCTTGCTTTTTTATCCATTCTGTTACTCTGTGTCTTTGATTGGTGAATTCAGTCCATTTACATTTAGGGTGATTATGGATAGATATGTATTTATTGCCATTGCTGGCTTTAGATTCTTGGTTACCGAAGTTTCAAGGTTCTTTCCTATCTAACAATCTAACTTAAGTTTCTTGTTGAGTTATTGTAAACACCGTCTGATGTTTCTTTATTTCTCTCCCTTCTTATTCTTCCCCCTCCATTCTTTAGATACTGGGTGTTTTATTCTTTGCCTTTAGTTAGTATTTGGATGGTCTGCTTTCTTTGCTATGATTTTATTTTCTCTGGTGACATCTTTTTATGCTTAGGTGTGCTTCCCTCTATAGAAGTCCTTTTAAGATATCCTGTAGTGGTGGTTTATGAGAGGCAAACTCTGTCAACTTTTGTTTGTCTGGAAATTGTTTAATCCCTCCGTCATATTTAAATGATAATCATGCTGGATACAATATTCTTGGTTTGAGGCCCTTCTGTTTCATTACATTAAATATATCATGCCATTCTCTTCTGGCCTGTAAGGTTTCTGTTGAGAAGTCTGATGATAGTCTGATAGGTTTTCCTTTGTAGGTGATCTTTTTTCTCTCTCTAGCTGCCTTTAATACTCTGTCTTTATCTTTGATCTTTGCCATCTTAATTATTATGTGTCTTGGTGTTTTCTTTCTTTGGTCCCTTGTGTTGGG
>JAQQAC010004253.1:8930833-8993391 GCA_029783875.1 Phataginus tricuspis | reverse complement strand
TTCTGTGGGCTTCCGTGGACTGCGGGACTATTTCCTTCCCCAGCGTGGGAAAGTTTTCAGCAATGATTTCTTCAAAGACACTTTCTATCCCTTTTTCTCTCTCTTCTTTCTCTGGTACTCCTATAATGTGAATATTGTTCCGTTTGGATTGGTCACACAGTTCTCTTAATAGTCTTTCATTCCTAGAGATCCTTTTATCTCTCTCTGCCTCAGCTTCTCTGTATTCCTGTTCTCTGATTTCTATTCCATTAACAGTCTCTTGCATCTCATCCAGTCTGCTGTTAAGCCCATCGATGGCTTGTCTGATTTCTGCATTGTCTTTCCTGACTTCCCTCACTTCCTCCCTTAGCTCTTGCACATTTCTCTGTAGATCCATCAGCATGGTTATGACTTTTATTCTGAATTCTTTTTCAGGAAGACTGTGCATTTCCATCCCTTCAGGCTCCCTTTCTGGGGTTGTCTCGTTGATCTTAGTCCATAGCTATAGAAGCGGTTGCTGGTAGTTGCCACATATGTCAGCTGGGCTCTTTAAGACTTTAAAAAGAAAAAAAAAAGAAAGAAAGAAAGAAAGAAAGGAAGAAAGAAAAGAGAAAGAAAAGAAAGGAAAAAGAAAGAGAAGAAAAAACAAAAAACAAAAGAAAACAAAAAACAAAAGAAAACAAAAAATGCCCACTGGAAATAGATTCTGTGGGGATGCTGTAGGTGGTGCTGTTGCTCCACTCTTCCGCCGCCATGGCCATGCCGCTCCGCAGGGCTTTATAACTCTGGCTGAGGTGAGAACGAATGGGAGGCTGTTGATCTCTGTGGGAAGTCTAACTGCGGCCACCCTTTCCCAGTCGCCAGCCAAGGGGTCCGAAACTCCCCAGGACTCCCAGCCTGCTGGGCTGAGTGTGCCAGGGCCATCTGGCTCCTCCGCTGGGCTCTTGTCTGTTTAAGACCACTGAAAAAAGCATGCACTTTTCTTTTTTCTTTTTTTTTTTTCTTCTCTCCTTCCCAGGAGCCGGCTGCAAGCACCCGGGCGCGTTCCCCACTCAGATCCTGCACCCTCTGTCTGTCCAATCTCTGCTACACTGCGCGATGTGTGTTAGCGCTCCCCACGCAGATCACCGGGGCTGGTTATTTCACGCGGTGTACTTCCACTCCCTCCCAGCTCTAAATCCTCTCCTCCCGTCGGTGCGCTAGGGTGGGTGAGTGCTTGGGTCCCGCCGGGTGGTAGCTCCGTATCTTACCCGCCTTGCGGGGTGCCGTGTCCTCTCAGGTGTAGCTGCACGCTGTGCGCTTTCCTGTGTATTCTGGTCTCTCTTTTAGGAATAGTTGTATGTGCTGTATTTTCATAGATATATATACTTTTGGGAGGCGATTTCTGCCTCCCTGCTCACTCTGCCATCTTCCCAGTAGTGTCTATTTTGAGTTTTTGAGGAACCTCCATACTGCTTTCCACAATGGTTGAATTAATTTGCATTCCCACCAGCAGTGTAGGAGGGTTCCCCTTTCGCCACATCCTCACCAACATTTTTGTTATTTGTGTTTTGGATGTTGGCCATCCTTACTGGTGTGAGGTG
The DNA here is from genome assembly GCA_029783875.1 of Phataginus tricuspis. Classification (NCBI taxonomy): domain Eukaryota; kingdom Metazoa; phylum Chordata; class Mammalia; order Pholidota; family Manidae; genus Phataginus; species Phataginus tricuspis. The sequence goes on along the minus strand of JAQQAC010004253.1, from coordinate 8,991,829 downwards.
ATATCTCTTTGTGGTTTTAATTTGCATTTCTCTGCTGATTAGCGATGTGGAGCATCTTTTCATGTGCCTGTTGACCATCTGAATTTCTTCTTTGGAGAAGTGTCTTTTCAGATCCTCTGCCCACTTTTTAACTGGATTTCTTGCTTTTTGTTTGTTGAGGCATGTGAGTTCTTTATATATTTTGGATGTCAACCCCTTATCGGATATATCATTTATGAATATATTCTCCCATACTGTAGAATACCTTTTTGTTCTACTAATGGTGTCCCTTGCTGTACAGAAGCTTTTCAGCTTGATATATTCCCACTTACTCATTTTTGCTGTTGTTTCCCTTGCCTGGGGAGATATGTTCATGAAGAAGTTGTTCATGTTTCTGTCCAAGAGATTTTTGCCTAAGATTTTTTCTAAGAGTTTTATGGTTTTATGACTGACATTCAGGTCTTTGATCCATTGAGAGTTTGCATTTGTGTATCAAGCTTCATTTTCTTCCATGTAGCTGTCCAGTTTTGCCAGCTGCTGAAGAGGCTGTCATTTCCCCATTGTATATCCATGGCTCCTTTATCGTAAATTAATTGACCGTATATGTTTGGGTTAATGTCTGGACTCTGTATTCTGTTCCACTTGTCTGTGGGTCTGTTCTTGTGCCAGTATTAAATTGTCTTGATTACTGTGCCTTTGTAGTAGAGCTTGAAGTCTGAGAGCATAATTCCCCCTGTTTTATTCTTCCTTTTCAGGATTGCTTTGACTATTCGGGGTCTTTTGTGGTTCCATATGAATTTTAGAATTATTTGTTCCAGTTCATTGAAGAATGCTGTTGGTATTTTGATAGGGATTGCATTGAATCTGTAGATTGCTTTAGGTAGTATAGCCATTTTGACAATATTAATTCTTCCTAGCCAAGAGTATGGGATGGATTTCCATTAGCTAGTTTCCTCTTTAATTTCTCTTAGGAGCGTCTTGTAGTTTTCAGGGTATCGGTCTTTCACTTCCTTGGTTAGGTTTATTCCTAGGTATTTTATTCTTTTTGATACAATTGTGAATGGAATTGTTTTCCTGATTTCTCTTTCATTAGTGTATAGGAAAGCAACAGGTTTCTGTGCATTGATTTGGTATCCTGCAACTCTGCTGTATTTAGATATTAGTTCTAGTAGTTTTGGAGTGGAGTCTTTAGGGTTTTTTCTGTTCAATATCATGTCATCTGTAAATAGTGGCAGTTTGACTTCTTCTTTATCAATCTGGATACCTTGTATGTCTTTGTTTTGTCTGATTGCCATGGCTAGGACCTCCAGTACTATGTTGAATAACAGTGGAGAGAGTGAGCATCCCTGTCTTGTTTCCGATCTTAGATGAAAAGCTTTCAATTTCTCGCTGTTAAGTATGATGTTAGCTGTGGGTTTGTCATATATGGCCTTTAGTATGTTGAGGTACATCCCTCTACCCATTTTATTGAGGTTTTTTCATAAATGGATGTTGAATTTTGTCAAATTCATCATCAGCATCTATGGATATGATCATGTGGTTTTTGTTCTTTTTGTTGATGTGGTGGATGATGTTGATGGATTTTTGAATGTTGTACCATCCTTACATCCCTGAGATGAATCACACTTGATCTTGGTGTATGATCATCTTGATGTATTTTTGAATTTGGTTTGCTAATATTTTGTTGTGTATTTTGCATCTATGTTCATCAGGGATATTCGTCTGTAATTTTCTTTTTTGGTGGGGTTTTTACCTGGTTTTGGTATTAGAGTCATGCTGGCTTCATACAGTGAGTTTGGAAGTATTCCCTCCTCTTCTATTTTTTGGAACACTTTAAGGAGAATGAGTATTATTTCTTCTCTATATATCTGATAAAATTCAGAGGTGAATCCATGTGGCCTGGGGGTTTTGTTCTTTGGTAGTTTTCTGATTACCTGTTCAATTTCGTTGCTGGTAATTGGTCTGTTTAGGTTTTCTGTTTCTTCCTTGGTCAGTCTTGGAAGGTTGTATTTTTCTAAGAAGTTGTCTATTTCTTCTAGGTTTTCCAGCTTGTTAGCATATAGGGTTTCATAATATTCTCTAATAGTTCTTTGTATTTCTGTGCTGTGTGTAGTGATTTTCCCTTTCTCATTTCTGATTCTGTTTATGTGTGTAGACTCTCTTTTTCTCTTAATAAGTCTGGCTAGGGGTCTATCTATTTTGTTTATGTTTTCAAAGAACCAGCTCTTAGTTTCACTGATTTTTTCTATTCTTTTATTCTTCTCAGTTTCATTTATTGCTTCTGTGGTGTTTATTATGTCCCTCCTTTTGGTGACTTTGGGCCTCATTTGTTCTTCTTTTTCCAATTTCAGTAATTGTGTCTTTAGACTATTCATTTGGGATTGTTCTTCCTTCTTTAAATAGGCCTGGATTGCAGTATACTTTCCTCTTAGAACTGCCTTTGCTTTGTCCCCTAGAAGTTGGTGCTTTGTGCTGTTGTTGTCGTTTGTCTCCATATATTGTTTGATGTCTGTTTTATTTTGGTCATTGATCCATTGATGTATTTGTGGGCCTTTTTGTTTTCTTTGTAGAATTTATTTCTAGTTTTATACCTTTCTGATCTGAGGAGTTGGTTGGTAGAATTTCAATCTTTTTGAATTTACTGAGGTTCTTTTTGCGGCCTAGAATGTGGTCTATTCTGGAAAATGTTCCATGTGCACTCGAAAAGAATGTGTACCATGCTGCTTTTGGGTGTAGAGTTCTGTAGATATCTGTTAGGTCCATCTGTTCTAGCGTGTTGTTCAGTGCCTCTGTGTCTTTACTTATTTTCTGTCCGGTTGATCTGTCCTTTGGAGTGAGTGGTGTGTTGAAGTCTCCTAAAATGAATGCATTGCTTTCTATTTCCTCCTTTAATTCTGTTAGTATTTTTTTCATATATGTCGGTGCTCCTGTGTTAGGTGCATATATATTTATAATGGTTATATCCTCTTGTTGGACTGACCCCTTTATCATTATGTAATGTCCTTCTTTATCTCTTGCTACTTTCTTTGTTTTGAAGTCTATTTTGTCTGATACAAGTACTGCAACTCCTGCTTTTTTCTCCCTGTTGTTTGCATGAAATATCTTTTTCCATCCCTTCACTTTTAGTCTGTGTATATCTTTGGGTTTGAGGTGAGTCTCTTGTAAGCAGCATATAGATGATTCTTTCTTTTTTATCCATTCAGTAACTCTGTGTCTTTTGATTGGTGCATTCAGTCCATTTACATTTAGGGTGATTATCGATAGATATGCACTTATTGCCGTTGCCGGCTTTTAGATTCATGGTTACCAAAGGTTCAAGGGTTGCTTCTTTACTATCTAACAGTCTAACTTAACTCTCTTGTTATGCACATTATATGCTATTTATATGCACATTATTATGATTCTTTATTTCTCTCCCTTCTTATTCTTTGTCCTCTATTCTTTAAGTATTAGGTATTTTATTCTGTACTCTTTTGCGCTCCTCTGACTGTTTTTGTGGAAAGTTGATTTTATTTTTTGCTTTTAGTTAGTATTTGAATGATCTGCTTTCTTTGCTATGAGTTTATTTTCTCTGGTGACATCTTTTTAGCCTTAGGACTGCTTCCATCTAGAGCATTCTGTTTCAGATATCCTGTAGAGGTGGTTTGTGGGGGGCAAGTTCCCTCAACTTTCATTGTCTGGGAATTGTTTAATCCCTCCCTCAAGTTTAAATGATAATCATGCTGGAAAGAGTATTTTTGGTTCAAGGCCCTTCTGTTTCATTCCATTAAATATATAATGTCATTCTCTTCTGGCCTGTAAGGTTTCTGTTGAGAAGTCTAATTTTAGCCTGATCGGTTTTCCTTTGTAGGTGTTCTTTTTTGTCTCTCTGGCTGCCTTTAATACTCTTTCCTTGTCTTTGATCTTTGCCATTTTAATTATTATATGTCTTGGTGTTGTCCTCCTTGGGTCCCTTGTGTTGGGAGATCTGTGGGCTTCCATGGTCTTAGAAGCTATTTCCTTTCCCAGCTTGGGGAAGTTCTCCTCAATTATTTCTTCAAAGACACTTTCCATCCCTTTTTCTCTCTCTTTTTCTGGTACTCCTATAATGCGAATATTGTTCCGTTTGGATTGATCACACAGTTCTCTTAATATTCTTTCATTCCTAGAGATCCTTTTATCTCTCTCTGCCTCAGCTTCTCTGTACTCCTGTTCTCTGATTTCTATTCCATTAACAGTCTCTTGCACCTTGTCCAGTCTGCTCTTCAGCCTGTCAATTGATTGTTTCATTTCTGTAATGTCTCTCCTCACATCCTACTTTAGCTCTTGCATATTTCTCTGTAGATCCATCAGCATGGTTATGACTTTTATTCTGAATTCTTTTTCAGGAATATTGTTTAAGTCTATCACACTTTGCCTTCTCTCTGGTGTTGTCTGGGTGAATCTTGACTGGACCATATTCTTCTTTCTTTTCATGGTGGTAGAAGTGGTCATAGGCACGTGCCATGCATGTCAGCTGGGAGAACATAGTCCCTTCCTGCTTCTTGTTCTCCTTGCCCTTCTCTGCAGCCTGTGCTGGTTACCCACAACACTCTGGGAGGCAGTGTCTGGGATAATCCCCTGAACTGCCCTGGATGGGGTGGCCCTCAGACTAGCCTAGAGCACTGTGGGGATTTGCAGCCATGCCCTGTGCGTTCTGCACCCCTTGGTGCCTTTTGGCCCTTGCTCTGGCTTCTGCAGCCTTTCCCAGTCAGCTGATCACCCACTGGGAGGAGATTCTGTGCAGCCCTTCCCGGTTAGCTGTGCACCTGCCGGGAGGGGATTCTGTGTAGTTGTTGTGGACAGGGCCGCTCTCCTGCTGTTCTGCAGCTGTGGTGGATCTACCGCAGTGCTGGCCAAGGGAGACGAATGACAGGCTGCTTATCTCTGTTAGGGGCTTTGGGGCTGCTTTACCCAGCAGCTGGTTAGGGGGCCTGAAGTTCCTCAAGATTCCCAGCCTGCTGGGTTGAGTGTGCTGGGACGATTTTGTTTCGCTGTTGGGCTCTTGTCTCTTTAAGACTTTTAAGAAAGCACCCGCTTTTCTTTTGTCCCAGGGGAGCCAGCTGTGGGGACCCACTCGCAGTCTCCATCTTGGATCCTGCCCTTCCATTTCTCTCATCTCCAGTACACCATGTGATGTGTGTCTGTGCTCCCAGCGCAGATCCCCAGGGCTGGATTTTAGCAGTCCTGTGCTTCCACTCCCTCCCCTCTCTGATTCTTCTTATCCCGCTGGTGCGCTGGGGTGTGGGGGTGCTTGGGTCCCACTGGGATCCGGCGTTGTATCTTCCCTGCTTTGTGAGGTGCTGAGTTCTCACAAATGTAACTGTAGCCTCGCTGTTGTACTGTATCTTCTGATCTCTCTTTTAGGATTAGTTGTATTTGTTGTATTTTCACAAATATATTTGGTTTTGGGAGGAGATTTCCACCACCCTACTCACACCACCATCTTCCTGGAACTCCCCACTCAGTCCTTTTAATTCGTCAGTATGGCCAGTAAAAAATCCAGATGGCTCCTGGCATATGACTGTGGACTAAAGAGAGTTGAATAAAGTCACGGCCCCTTTTCATGCTGTTGTCCCCTCTATAGCAGCCCTATGGACACACTCATTGTCAACTAGGTTTGTATCATTATGTTGTGCACCTTGCTAATGACATAGCACAGGAAAGTCAGGAACAGTTTGCCTTCATGTGGGAAGGCCAGCAGTGGACATTCACTGTCTTTCCACAGGGATATCTCCACGGTCCCACCATTTGTCACAGACTTGTAGCCCAGGACTTGGCCACATGGAAGAAACCACAAACAGTTCAGCTGTATCACTACATTGATGATGTCATGCTCACATCTGATTCTCTTTCAGATTTAGGAGGGAAGTTCCTAGACTGCTGCAGCATCTACAGGAGAAAGGATGGGCTGTGAACAGCACCAAGGCTCAGGGACCTGGTTTGTCTATAAAGTTCTTGGGGGTTGTGTGGTAAAACTAAAGTTATCCCTGAAGCAGTCATAGACAAGGTCCAGACTTTCCCTACCCCTACCACTGTGGCACTATTACAAGACTTTTTGGGTCTTTTGGTCCAATGGAGAGTGTTTATCCTGCACTTGGCACAAATTCTGAAGCCCTTATACCTGTTGGTACAAAAGGGCATTAGATGGGACTGGGATGATACATGTGTAGCTACTTTTACTGCTGCTAAGTGAGCAGTCAAGGCTATACAGGCCTTCACTGTAATGGACTCATCAAGGCCCTGTGAGCTAGATGTTCATGTAACCGAAGATGGTTTTGGATGGGGCCTTTAGCAGCAGCTTGAAAGGACGCCCCAACCTATTGGATTCTGGTCACAACTATGGAAAGGAGCAGAGGTCTGGTACACCTTGATAGAGAAGCAATTGGCTGCTGTGTACCACGCCTTGCTGGCTACGGAATCCATCACAGGAATAGCTCCAACTAAGGTAATAACCACTTATCCCATTGTGGGGTGGGTGTGAGACTGGACCCAAAGACCATGGAGTGGCATGGTACAGGCACCTACATTAGCCAAATGAGGCACATACTTACAGCAGCATGGCACCCTCTCTACTACCCCCTTACGTGGAGAACTCCAACACTTATTGGGGCCAGTGATGTATACCAGAGGAAAGCAGGAAGAACTTGCTTTTGAGCCATTGGTAGCTGAGAGTCTTCATCAGGAGGAAAAAGCCCCTATACCTGAAGATGCTTAGTATACAGACATCTCCAGTCATGGGTAGCCCCTGAAGTGGAGGGCTGTGGCTTTCCATTCCTACAACTGAGACAACATGGATAGAGGGCAGAGAGGGGAAGAGCAGTCATTGGGTTCAGCTGCATGCATTATGGCTCATGATCATCCAGGAGCCCTCCCTTATAGTTGTCTTCATTGACAGCTAGGCCATCTATCAGGGCTTGACCCTGTGGCTACCAACATGGTACCATGTCAACTGGATGGTTTGTCACCAGCCCCTTTGGGGGCAAGAGCTGTGGCAACACCTATGGGCCTCTGGTCAGACTAAGACAGTAACTATATATCATGTGGCTGGTCATTTGCCTCTGGTATCCCCAGGGAATGATGAAGCAGACACATTGGCCCAGGTGCACTGGCTAGAAGGAAAGCCTGCCTCTGATTTAGCCCAGTGGTTGCATCAGCATTTGTTGCCCACAGGGCAAAAGACAATGTGGACCATAGTCCTTTGGTGGGGCTTGCCGTTGACCTTTGAAGAAGTCAGTAGAGCCTGGACAGAATGCCTGTGTGCTCTAAGAGGAACTTGCACAGAATCTCACAGCAACATGGGACAATAGTAAGGGGCTGATAACCATTATCAGGTGGCACATAGATTATATTGAGCCTCTGCCCATATCAGAAGGATATCAGTATGCTATGACTTGTGTGGACATAGCTACTGGACTGTTGGGGGCCTGGAGCATCTCTTTGCAGCCTACAGCCAGCCACAGGTGATTGAAAGAGATCAAGGTACCCATTTTACTGGACATGTGTTGCAAGAAAGTGTGCAGCAATTAGGAATACACTGGAAGTTTCATGTACCATATAACCCTACTGGGGCAGGCATGATAGAGAAACATAATGGTTTGTTGAAATATGGCCTGAAGTTGGACACCAGTAGTCTGTGGGGCTGGTCAATTTGCTTATGGACAGTGCTACGGTGTTTGAATGAGAAGCCCTGAAAAGGAGTCTTGAGGACATGCTAACACACATTGCTGCCTCTCCTATACAACTATATGTGCAAATGGAAGTGGAGTTATTGAAGCCAGGATGTGGCCAGCCCTGCTGCTAGCCCCACCTGTGTTAAATCTTGGAGACACTGTTGAATGGACATGGCCCAGGAAATTTTGACACATGGACCAGTGATGGTTGGCCCTTCTGACTCCTTGGGGAAAAGGCCTGGAAGCTGGCCTCCTGTGTTCCTGGAGTAACAGCAGAGTTGCCCCCAAAGATCATGGTAGTGTACCCAAAATGCCCAGGAGATAAGAACATCTTACAGGGAAGTTTTGTTTGATCTTTATGGCCAGTGCATGTACCTCCCTTATCCCTATATATTAACCCATCTCTAACTCCCACAGGGATTGAAAATTTGGTATACTAGACCAGGATGAGATCCCATTCCTGCCATTGTCCTATCATGGGATCACTCTCTTGCATTCATCCTACCTAATGGACAAGATTTTCCTATGCAGGTGTCATTAAAACGTTTATCTTATCACCCTTAAGGTTATTTATTTCTATAGTCCCTCTTGGTGGACCCACCCCCTGGCTGCAGCTGCTGCATAATAATTGCTCTGAACTCCCTACCCATTCAGCTCCTGGCCACCTGTGGAATGGGTGAGGTATGGACTTAATCTGCATAGGACTTTGAACCTAGATTAATCCTCCAGCTTGAGGATATTGCTGTTGTTATTGCATGTTATTCATCTGGTTACAGTGCTCCAGTTTTCTCAAGCAGGGGCCGTTGTGGAAAATGTGGAGTGAGCAAATTGTGAGGCAAGGTTTCTGGAGGGGTGGTCTGTGGGTAAAATTGCAATATTTCCAGAATCTCTCACCTGGCCTTAATGCATCTCCATATCAGTAGGTGATTATAAGGATAGGGTGAGCAAGGGCATATCTGGACTGGAGAGATTTGGTAGGGTCCCATTTTGTAGCTGGGTTGTGAGAGTCATGGGCGAGCAGAAGTGGATGACTGCTTGTAGGCAATAAATGGGTTTCTCTCACTTTATTTCTCCCTTTGATTGATTTTGGCTCCAAAGGTTATTTGCCCTGCACTGGGAACATATTTTCCTCTGAGTTACATGCTTGAAACTTGATTTTTCTCTATCTCAGGCTAATCTACATGCACTTCTGGATCTTGAGGTAGGTTTAAAACATGTTTTGACATTCCTCTAAAAAAAATTAGGGTCTAATTCTTGTCCTCTTGAATCTGGACAGTCTTCATGACTCACTTCAAATGTGGTGGATGGGAAGCAGAATAACTTCTAAGGCTGTGTTAGAAAAGGCTATTCAGCTTCTGCCTGTTTCTCTTTCTTGAGACACTTATCCTGGGAGCTCTGTGTTGACAGGAGAAGTCTGGCTACCTCAGTTTCTGGTTAGACAGAACACATGTAGAGACCATGAAGAGGTGGAGACAGCCAAGGAGCTCAGCTTTCCAGCCTCAACTATGCATCTTTCCAGTGTCAACCACCAGACATGTGAGGGAACAAAAATCTTCAAATAATTCTCTCCCACAGCTTTTGAATTCCCCCAGATGACTGAGTGGGACAGAAATTAGGAATTACCCCTACTGAGTTCTACCCAAATTGTAGATTTGTGACCAAATGAAATATGCTGTAAATTCCAACCACTTTATTTCCATGAAGTCCAGTCTCTTACTTAGCTCAGAGAGGTCACTTGGCCTCACTTGGCTTAACTTCTCAGGACCCTAATCTGAATGTGTCTCCATGCAGAACTCCCCCAGCAAATGGACCACTCACATTTGCCTTTCTTTTCTCATGAATCACAACTCTGCACTTTTTTGTAGTTGTGAATGGCAAGAAAGTGAGTTAACTACTAATTAGTCCATTATGACAAGAAGTGGGGCTTTTATTAAAACAAATTAAAAAAATTAATTTACTTTGATGAACATAGAATTCAAAGGCAAAAATCTCCTGCTGGGCAGGAAAATGATTATATCGTGGAATTTTTTTTATTATAGGAGATTGAAAGAAAGAGGTCTTGATAATTTTAATCACATAAAACTTTTCACCTTGTCTCACTCCTGAAAAGTCACAAAATAAAATATGGAAGTTAATTTTTCCTCATTTAGAGATTTGAAAACAATATTTTGAGAATTTACTAACACATGAAGGTATTTTTGTGAACTGTTTAACATTTTATGATCTTTTCATGTAAAATTTTAATATGTAATTTGTCATATCTGTAACTAAAGAGTGATGAAATGAGAAAATCATTGGTATAATTTGACTTTTCTATAATATATCTAGAAACATGTTTTGAAGCCTTTTCATTTTACATGCAACTCATTTAAAGTTATTAGCTTTCTGTGGAATAGCTTTCTGAATTTAATTGCTACTAAACTAATTTTGCTTTTCATAACTGTCTTGCTGTTATAATTGTAACCTTTTAGTTATATGCTAAACAACTAAGGTGGCACACAGCTACTCGAAATTTGTATAATAACTATACCAGTTGGAAGCTGTAGATCAGGAAACATGGGCTGTTAAATGAAAATGTAGTAATTACTAAAAACTGAGTCAAAACTAACCTTTTTATTCAGGGTATAAATCCAATCCCTAGATTAACAAGACCAGGCAAAGAATTTAACTCTTTTTTAGTTGATCAGAATGAGAACATGACCAATTTGGGGAGAGTATCTCCTTAGTAATTATTACTAGCACACCAAGGAATTTTGAAAAGTAGTACTTACATACCCTAAAAATAAAAAAGCAAAACAAATAAACAATCAAAAGAGATAATCAATCCCATGAAACTAAAAACAATGTTTTTAGTCAAAATATAATACCAGACAGTGCAAAGAATGAAATCTGAATGGCCTCCATAATAATGTCTCCTTTTTCTGCTTAAATGTCAGAGAAGGGCTTCTCCTATGATGTGTCAATCGAGGAGACAATTATTTTTGGAGTGTAAGTTAAGAGGCATATCTTTTCACTGTGCCTGAGTGTCATTCCAGTGCAAGGGACTGAAATTCTAATCATTAAACTTCTGCTTCTAGGAATCAGGTAAATTCTGCTATAAGTAAACTAGATTGTAAATAAACAGACTTTTCTAATGCATTGTTGGACTCAAGAGAGTTAAGGAAAATCTACAAGAATCACTTCTTTAGTAGACAAATATTTAAATAAATTCACGAGCCTAGGCTGGAATAGGATCAGTAAGGAGTAACTGGAGAAAAAACTGAAAAAGTGAGGTTTCTCTGAGAGAAAATGCTAGTATTAATGAAGCAATAAGAGACTAAATTGTCTGTCAGTTGCAATATGGGAAATCTGATATTCACTCATTAGAATCTTGGCTTTAGTATGTGCAGAGACATGTGTAATGTTCATTTATATTTTGGGTATCTATGAGGCAAGAGATTTGCAGGATTCTTTTCCCAAAGGGCAAAACCTTGTACAGAGAATTGTTGCTTCTGTCCTTGGTTGGGTCCAATCAGCCAGACCATTGGAAAATGTCACAGAGTCTATAGAAATGTGCAGATGGAGCTGCTTGTTGGCTGGGTCATCCCAATGACAAGACGACTGCTTGAAGTCTGGCTGATTGTGCTGACATCCTAGGTAAGGAACGGTAACCAGTAACTCTGAGGGGCTCCATGTGTGTTATGCATAAAGCAGGTGGACTCCTTTTGCTGCTCACTCCGCTACATCCACAGAGCTCCCTAGGTGATCAGGGCATCTGTGCAAGGAGTGACTGACTTCCTCCAGCACCGTGGCAGGAGGCTGAGCACAGGGGCGACCACCGCTTCCTGCAACTGGGATATGCCAGCGGACCCACATCTGGCTCCACCCTATACAGCATGGCAGCCTTAATGGCCATGCCAAGCTTTCATCACCCAGGAAACTGGGTATGGGTCGGGAGTGCTATAACTCCGGGGAGATGAAATCCTGGGGCAAAACACCTCTAAAACCGAAATCAGTCAAAGGGAGAAATCAAGTTTAAAACCTTTTTATTGCTTACAAACTGCAGTCTGGGCGTTTCTCTCTCCTGCTCCAGCAGAAGCCACCCAGCCCTCTCTTAACCTCTCAGGTTCAGATAAGCCCTTGGTTGCCCACGTAATACCCACTGATATGGAGATGAACTGTTCTCCCACCCCTGAGGCACACCTATTGAGATGCACTAAAGCCATACTTCCCTCCACCCCTGAGGATGCACTAAAGCCAGGCGAGATATTCTGGAAATACTACCCACAAGTGTCATGGGCCCAGGGCCTTGTGAGCCTCTATTTCCAGGGAAGACCATTATGTGGCCAGCAGTTGCCACTCTTATGACAAATAATATAGGATGGGGCCGAGGAGGGACGTTTCTTCATCAGAAGCCCATGGGTAACTTAAAGCCATCACAGGTGGCCAGTCTCCAGGAGTCATGCCAAGAGGCTGCTAAAGCCTCTACAATAAAGGAGTCTCTGGAAAGCACTGGAGGGAATGCCTCTTGTATTGCAATTTGAACAAATTGTGGAGCCTTTTGTTGCAGGGGATCCCATAAAGGAGGACCAGTTTCCGACTTAAGTAAAAATTTGTAAATAAAGAATATATTGCCTTTAAAACCCAGTAAAGGCCTAAAAGATGTTGGGCTTGTTTAATGCCGTGGTTGCGGAGATGCCCAATAACTGATTCTAAACAGTATCAGGGATGGAGCTGCTCTCAGTTTACCAAATAATTTTTAGGAATTTGAGGTGTCAGGACCCTACATTACGTGATGGACATTATGTCTATCCCCTTTTTGTGAGCTATTTTGTAAGTCTGTTTGTGTCCTTAATGAGTGTATCGAATACATCCCCTCAGGGAAGGGCCTGATCAGTGTGATTTCTTATCTGTGCTCCGGGAAGAAGTTGCGTGCCACTAAGATCTTACCAGCAAAGACTGTGCACAATGGCAAGGCTGTTGAACAGTTGAGGAAAGGTGTTGTATTACTTTGCTAGGGTTACATAACAAAATACCACAGACTGGTTGGCTTAAACAACAAAAAGGAATTTTCTCAGAGTTCTGGATGCTAGAGGTCCACAGTCAAGGTGTCAACAAATTTGATTTCTTCTGAGGCCTCTCTCCTTGGCTTGCACACAGCTGCTTCCCCGCTGTGTCCTCACATGGTCACCCCTCCGTCTTTGTGCTGTCTGTATTCTAACTTCCTCTAATAAGGATACCAGTCATATTGGACTAGGGCCCACCCGTATGACCTTATTTTACCTTAATTATTTCTTTAAAGGCTCTATCTTCCAGTAGAGTCAAATGCTAAGTACGGGGTTTAAGACTTCGACATATGAACTGGGCCGGGGGGCAGGGGAGGATTCATTTCAGTCCATAGCAGATGTATTGTGTTCTTTTGAAATTGAAGACAATTGGCAGTGAGAGGCTATTGAAACAGGCACTGAACAGAACATATTAGCCAAATCCATAATAGCGAAATATGAGGCAATTGCTGATTAAGTGGAATCAATAATTTCAATTATATTGGTTATGGGACCATAGCATTAAAGTTGTGATAAAACACTGTGAAGCACCACTCATTTTTACCAAGTTTAAGAAGAGGCCGAATAAGGCTGTCAATGGAGAAGCAGTGGTGATAACCACTCTTTCCCTAAATAGGCCTTAATAATGGGTTTTAATTCTTGAAGGCTCTGTTTTAATTTAATTAGGCAGTAGTAACACTTTTAATATAAGAGGGGAGATGATCAGTGGGGTCCCAGTTTGTCAATTCAATTTTTAAGGCCAAAGATTTATTTAACTTTTATTTATTACTCATTGCGTTAAAGCATTGAAGCCTGCTATGAGATGTTTTAAGGCTATGGGTACCATATCCATGGAAGATTTAGACAAAGCAATAATTTCAACTGAGCTTTGTCCAATTTCACCAAGAGGTTCTTTTTCCCCAGTGTAACATCTTATAAAACTGATTTTTCTTTAGCGCTCGTATTGAGAAAGTCTGACCTATGTAATTTTATCTGAAGTCAGTAAAGGTGTAGGGCCATGTGTCGGCCAGAGATCTAAAGAGAGGTAAGACAACCTGGCTTACTTGGGAAAGATTGTAAAGAATTAAACTTTGAAAGTTAAATATGTCTTTGTCATGTTTGGCATATGGTGGTTTACATACTAAAAGTCCTTTATACTTACCCCCTTGTGGTAATAGGGACTTCTTCTGTACCCACAGAAGGAATTGTAAGTAGGCATGGTTGGTGTGTGTGTGTACATGTGAGTGGGTATATGTGGTAGTATTTTTCTGCTGAGTGAAGTGACAGCAATATGCAGCCAGCCATATCCTCTGTAAGTCTGAATTTGGGAATTTAAGTTATTAAGGGGTTTGATTATCTGGAACAAACAGTTCAGCTGGTCAAGGATTTGGAGGAATGTATCTGAAGAGAAAAAAAAAAGACTCTCACTTCCAGTGATACGTGGTAAATGGAACATTGTAAGCTACTAATTTAAACCCCTTGTGTTGTGGACATATAATAGTCCATTAAAAATCATGTGAAGATTCTTCTAACGTACTTTGCAAACTTTCACTTTTGTGCGCTATTTATTTACATGAAGTAGGATTGGAGGAGCAACTGCTTCAAACCAGACAGTCTGATAATTTTTTAAAAAGAGAAATTGCCTGAAATATTTCTGTCTTTCAATGCCCTGGGTCATGATGTCCTATTGAGTGAGTTCAGGCACACTACAGAAACTTCCAAATTATTTTCTTTCCCACTTTTTTCAGACGTAGGTTCTAGCAGAAACATTTCAAAATTTTAAGTCAGTTATATACAGCCTACATTAAAAGCTTAGTGCTAAAGCATTACTTATCTCACCTTAAGGAACTTGGGAATTGGGGCAAAATATATGATCTACAATAACAGAAGAAGGATGTTAATGAGCCTAATTAATATTTGTTGGTAATTTAATTTTCCCCCAATTGCCCTAAAGACCTTTATATATGTACTGGTATAAAATTTTTTTTCCTGTCTATACTAACTGTATATTGCCTAGCTGGTATGCCTAATCTGGACACTAGAAATGCTACAGCAATTGATAAGTAGTGAACATTTTGTTCGGAGAACAACAATAATTGGAGAGACTTTTACACTTTGAATTTGGTGAAAAAGGAAAAAAGGATTGAGGATTGTACCAATACTAGTGAGACCATTACCAGCCAATCAAATGACAAATTATATGTAGCAAATTGCCCTGGTAGTAATTTCAGGTTCCCTTCCATCACCATGAGACAAGTTATGCCTAGCTGAAGTAGTTATGTCTGTTTATATTAAGAAGATAGATGATCTAGTCTGGTTTATATTTTTATTTTGTTCTTGTTACTCAGGTTTTGCCAGCCCTTTTCCACATATCATGGACCGGTGTCAGCCACAAGCTTCTTGGGTATCTTTCCCATTGGCATAGCAGAGCCTCGCACCAATTGGAGTTCAGCGAATGGACGGTGAGTAATTGTTGACTGCAGATGCAATAGCTATGTTTTATTGTAAAATTTGTTTTCCAAAATACTCTCATAGCTTCTGCATTTTCTTCAAGTCCATTTTAGAAATGTCATTCATTTTACCAGTAGGGAAATATTGCTTTCTTCATCCCCCTCTGTGTAAGTATCTGGCATTAATTATTCAGAAATGGCTTTTTGCTGCTTGTTCCACAAAGCACTGTCTGACATGAGCGCTCTGGATTCCATTGATCAGCATTCTATGTTTCACCTTCTGCCTGGGATGTTGCTTTTTTGGTGGGAAAAGTAACTTCATTATTGAAGTCTGAGCTGAAAATAGATTAGCCCCTGATGCCATGACACTTCCTGGTTAGCATCATTAAATATCTTCCACTGGCTATTTCTTAACCATTTTGGATCCAGGATGACATAGGCTACCCTTCACATTTATTGTCCAATTTGATCCTCCTAACATAAAATGAAGTCCGTATCAATATGATTTTCAATTTAAGGAGACTAAAACAGAGATATGAGTTGCTTTAATTACCACAATTAATAAATGTCTGACCCTAGGTTCTACTTCTTTAGATTTCTGGCTCCAAAGTCCACCTTCCAACTACAGCATATTGAACTTGCAATTGTACTGTTCAGTCCGGCTGCTCTGTGTTCATTTCTATGATGCTGTATTTCCTTTGGAACAAATAAAAATGCATGTCAGCACGGTAAAAGTCATTAACCTGGCACTGAGGCTTTTAAGTTTTAGGGCAGCTCTGTCTTTCTCTCTCTCTTTCTCACTCCCGCTGTTTCTACCCCTACCTCTAATTCTATCTCTGTCTCTCACTCGTTCCATCATTCCCTCTCCCTCTTTTCTTCCCTCCTCTCAGATATCTGCTTTTATTTTCTCAAATAATAGAAATGAGCCAATGCCACATATATTTCCAAGGGTTTCTGCATATTTGATCTGGATTTAAGCATAACTGAAATGCTGTCAAGTGAAGAGAGAAGGGATGAACTGGCCAGGTAAAGGGGGTAGTATGTGTAAAGGCGTTGGCATATGAAAGCCACCTGATGTGTTCAGATATACAAAGAGTATCTAAATATGTGACCTTTTAAAAATAGTTTCTTGGTTTTTATGTTAACTCTGAGTAATAAATTGGTGAACCAATTAAAATAAGTATAGAGAAAAATCTCATTGTGAGAAATTGACTTGAAGCCTAGAAGATTAATTGATGTTAGTTAATGTTTAAACAGATTCTCATACTACCTTCATTTTGAAACTCAAAATCATTGTTAAAACTCAAGTTCTTTGGTTTTGATACAACTGGATTTTAGCTGAATTGTGTTAAGCCAAATATCACATATAATTTTTCTTGGAATTAATTTTCAGTTGTAAATTGGAAGCCAGAGTATATAAGGACATCTTTTTACACCTTATCTTCAAACAGTTGTTTTAAAATGTTCTTAAATGATGACTGCCTAGTTTTAAAAGAAATCACAACTTGCCTCTATATAGTTACAGGATAATCACTTCCATAACTGATAAATTCCTCTTTATTTCTAATTATATTCAGCATCCTCTGAGAAGAGCCATACTAGCATCCACAGTGGTATTGTATATTGAAAGCTGTGTTCCTTTCTTCCAGAGCATACAGAATTGGCTTGCAGATGGAGCCTGAGCTAGGTTTTGGCTTTCACTCCTTTAGCTGGACACTTCTGTACAGGAAAAAAATGGGTACTAGCCGTCTTACCTGGAAATCTTATTAAAATACAGATTTCTGGGCTGCACATGATTGAGAGTCTCTGATGGTTAGAACTTTTAATCACTTATCCAGTGATTTAGCATCACACTTTCCCAGAGACTGAGATTTGGGAACCATGTCTCTTTAAAGAAACAAAATAGAAAAAGTCAGTGCCATCACTCATTCATTCATTGATTCATTCGAGAAATCAGCCAAAGAGAGCCCTCTATGTGTCAGAAGTTAAGGAAATGCACAAGAGTCAATTCCTGATTTCAGGAAGCACCAGACTTTATGTGTCAATATATTAAAAACTAAACTATTCAACTAGATAAGTGTTAGAGGGATGGACAAAATTCTGTGGAAAAACCTAAATCTAAGGAAATCCAAAAAAACTTCACAGTAGAGAAAACATTTGAACTGGGATTCAGAGGATGACGAGTAAAAATTTGACAGGCAAGGAAGAGGCTGAATTATCCTGGGAAAGGGAATAACCTTGAGTTGTGGATGTTTCTGGTGGGTTTTGAGAAGGGCAAGCAATTTAGGTTGGCTAGAGTATGGGATACATGGGTAAGGAATTGGTAGCAGAAGTTAAATTTGAAAAAGAATTAGAAAACAGAAGTGCTATGCTATGTACTTGCTCTTTATCCTATTGAGAGTCAACTGAGATTCTTAATATATGTTTTAACATGAGCATTTTGCTTTTAAGATGGTAATTCTTCTAGAAGTACGGAAGAACTCAAGTGAGAATCTCAAAAAGAAAGCCTGTTCTTGCTTCTCTTTCCTCTCAGTCTTTTTCTTTTTCTTTCCCCTTCCTTCCATCTACTTTTCTTTCCTTCTCTTCTTTCCCTTTTCTCTCTTTCTTTTTCTGCTTTCCTCCCTTTTTTCCTCTCTTCCTCCTTCCAGTAAATATCTAGTGAGTAGCCACCATGGGCTAGAGCCAGTACTAGGCTTTGAGAATACAAGAATGAGTAAAAAGTAGCCTGTGCAATCAGAGTTCATCTCCAGAAAGGGAGGCACACAAGTTCATCGAGCACCGTGGTGTGCTGAGACTTATGAAAAAGGTGAGCCTAGTGTCATTCAAGTAGGTGATGATGAAAGCCTGCAGGACAAGGGGAGGAGAGTGCCGGTGGATCATCCTGAAGTAGAACGTGAAAGGTTTAATAATAATAATGTTGATAATAATATCCATAATAGAGAACAGATATACAGCACCCAGTATGCAAATGTTCCAAGATACGGCGGGAGGGGTTGCACGGGTGTTTCATCCTCACAAGCACCCTGATAGGTAAAGAAACTGAAATGCAGAAAAGTTAAGTGGTTTTTGTTGAGGTCTCCTTGCCAGCAAGTGGCAGAGGCAAGATTAAATCAAGCTATGAAGCACTAGGTGTAGAATCAATGCTCTTAGATGGACGGAGGACGTTAGGGATAGGGAAGAGCGCATGAAAACTATCAGGTTTATAACTTGAGAAATTGGGTAGGTGACAATTGACAATTCCATTCACTGAGAGTGGAACTACATGGAGAGGTAGTTTGGGAAAAAGATAATGAATTTAGTTTGTTAAGTATTAATTCATAGGCTACACTCTTATGGATACATTCAGTAATCTCCCAAAAATATGGGTCTGGAGCTCAGGGGAAATATGTAAGTCGGGTAATAAAAGAGGAGAAGACTGGTTAGAATTTTAGAAGGGATTCTGGGCAACACCCCCATCTAGAGGGCAGAAGGAGTCTGCCAGGGGTGTGATCCCGGGTACTTTACCTTATTCATTTAAATCCAATTTCCTGTCATTTGAGTATTTCTGAATCGTGTCATCACCACTATTAATAATTTATTCTATATATACAATGATTTATGGTGCTTATACATATTCAATCTCATTTGATTTTCATAGTACTCTTTGGAGGAAGATAAAAATGATAGAAGGAACTGAGATTCAAAAAAGTTTTGTGAATTGCTAAGAATTACATATAAATCTGAATCCAGACTCAAACCATATATTTTGACTTCAGTTTTAATATTCTTTCCCAACATATGAATTTTTCCAATATCTCAGTCAGTTAATTCTGCTTACTGCTTATAGTATGTAACTCATCTTAGGTATTAGGCATCTGGTCTTTTCCATAAGATAGACACTTAGCTAAAATAAGAATTTTTTTTTCACAATAAATAGTTACTAAATTACCACATTTAGTGCCATTACTAAATTCTAATTTGGCAGCTAATGGGGTTACGTTTGTAGTGTCTTATCTATCCTTCCTACTTAAAGTTTAGGAAATGTAGAAGAATAGAGGCATACTATTATCTTAGAGTTTGAATCAATACTAAAATATATGTTTAAACAGTGCATGAAAAATATATGTTTAAACAGTGCATTTCTTTTCCTTCTGAGCTTCTCTATTTAAAATAAATGCCAAAGTTCTTAAAATGACCCACAATGTCCCATTCCATCTAGTCCCCCATTGTTGCTGTGGCTTTTCTTTCATATCACGCTGGGTGTTTTGCTGTTCTTGTCGTTCGCCATTCCTTAACCCCTCTATGAACATTCTCTGCTTGGAGTTTTTGCACTTCCTGTTCTCCCTGCTTTGAACCCCACGCCCAAAGTACCCTCACCTCCCGCCTCCTTTGGTACACTTTCCCTGCTCCCACTCCCTACTGCCTTTCGTTGCTTTAAAACTATTTTTTTTTCCTTTATAGAACTTACTACCTATTTGTATTTTTCTTTTCATTGTAGGGGCCAGATTAAATGTGGTCATCATTTGATTTGAAAAATATTCTGATAAACACTCATTATTGGGATTTTGTCTATCTTACTAATATTTTAATTGATATATTTTTAATTTTTCCCCAAATCACCTGATTATTTTTACAAATCAGTAAAAATAAGAGTTGAACTTGGGATTCAGGAAATTAGTGCAGCATATTATGGATTTTGGTTCATAGAATTTTTCAAGTTGTATTTTTTTATATTATTTTAGTTAAAAATCCACTCCCAGTGTTTTTTGTAACTTTTAAAATTATAAAAATCTTTGGAAACCTTGTTCAGTTTTTCTTTTCATAGCCCAAAATAATTCCCAAGCTATATTACATTTTTTTTTGAATTTTCAACTTCCTCATCTCTAGATAGATATTTTTAGTAAAACTCTGACTTATTATTTATGGTATAATAGTCACTTAATAAAATCTCTCTGAAAAACCCAGTGTTCTTATCTTAGAGAAACAGAATTGGATTGGCTAATAGAGATTATAAATTCTACAGGAAAGAGAATAAATCAGTAGTTCAGAGGTATGGTAAGTATGTTGTCAGCACTCAAATGATAATAAATAAGAGTAACAACATTTTCATCTCACTGGCTGGGTAATTGATGTTCTGGGTTCACTGGTCTCACAGTGAACAGCAACTACTCCTAAATAAGGCATAGTACACCTAACAACAATGCTGAGTTTCGCAATAGCAAATATATTTAATTTAATTTTAGAATATTCATCTTTTAATCCAGTTATCTAATCTATTTCTAGATCTCAATGAAGAATTGTCAGCTGGTTCCATATTTTCATAGTATAACTGCCCATATGCATTATTAGCTTTTGCATGTATTGACTCACTATCTATTATAGCATCAGTAGAACTAATAAATTCACTGGGCATCGGAGAGGTCTATTGAGAAACTTTATGGTATTTAATATCAAGATCTTGGGTCTAATTAGGCATTTACTTAAACTGTAAGAAAGAGTGTAATTTCAGGCTTTGAAGAGTCTGAAAAATATTTCTGGTAAAATCAGAAATATCAGATTTCCAGATCTTTGGAAATGTAGGCATAATTTAGTAAACCAAAAATCTTCAACTCATCCCAGATTTTTAAGCCAGGCTTTAAAAACATTAAAGTGATTACTTTTAAAGCCTCAGCTACAATAGTGGGAAGATAAGAATCAATGAAAATGTATACTGTGAACAAAGTTTTTTGTTTTTTTCTTTCCAGAAGAGAAGTCATGGATCATAGATTAAGAATAATACTCTTTGTTTCTGGGGCGTTGTGCTCCCCAAACCGCAAAACCTAAATTGATCAAGAACATAAATCAATCTCTCTCTTTCTCTCTCTCTCTCTCTTTCCTCCCTCCCTCCCTCTCTCTCTTTGGATCCTAATTAATCACTTTTATTTTTATTTTCATTATCAAGTCATATATTTAAATGAACAATTAAACTTGTTTTAATAATGAATTCACATATTATCAATAGAACATCCATTAATATCTGATAATATTAATAAATATCATGTTTATTGATTCACTATAGTTAAAATTATAATGCATCCTGTAAAAAATTTAGGAACCTCTTACATATATCAAATGGCAAATATGTGGTGTAAATGTCTCTCCTACATCCATAGTGGTCACTGATAATTAGTCAAAGAACTTTTTCCTGCTGACCCTGGATGTCAGCAAAGAATCTTTGTCAAAACCTACTTGCATTAGTACTTTTTCCTCAGCAATAATGAAATCTACAATATTGTCTTTAATTGTCTTTACTCTTTCAACATAAAATAATTATTTCCTTTGTCTGTTATTTGCTTTAATAATAGCAAGTAGAAACTCAATCTACTTTTTAAAAACAGTCAGTTAATTATCCTCAGTTTCTGATTCATTTGGTTATAAATGTGGATGTGGGTCTTGGCATATTTGATCACCCTGATAAGTGAAGGGGCACCATAAAGCCTATGATGTATGATTGGCTACTATAGATTGTGTAATGGCCTACATCACTCCCTACTCATCACCTACTGAGTGAAACAAGACTGCATAACCACAGCAGTCCTTCATATAGATAAGTCAAAGATTAATAAGTTGGAATTCTCTTCCCATCTATCTCTGAGCCTTTAGTAGAATACAGGAGTGTCTCTCATTGAGGGCATTTTGGCATTTGGAAATGAGAATTCCTTGTTGTGTAGTACTGTCCCTCACATTGGGACATTAACTCTCCTTGTTCTAATCAGTTGTTCATTCTAACATATCACAACAGTAAGCATGTTCCTATGATAAGAAAAGCATCTTCCTATGATAAGAATCTATGAAGTCAGTTTAAAATAAGCAACAATGTAGGTGTGTGAAAGCCTCATCTATCAAAGTCCTTGAAATTTTTGTGAATTTTATTTGAAAATAAACTTAGTCTTTCCCAACTCTTATTCTCTAAATCTAGTAGTGCCTTAGTCTCTGTAAAAATCCAAAAGTTCTACCAACTTCCATTTCTGGGTCATAGGCATGATAAAAGGAAATGTTGTGTTATATCCATAACAATACTCTTAAAGGTCAGTGCAAGATGCCTCCTGAATCAGTTGATACATGTAGCCTAAGATTTTTATCAGGAATATTGAGGTAAAAGCAAACATCAATTCTGGATGTATAGTGGATAAAGCTGGATATTCTGTGGATAATCAAAAATGAATTCAAATTTATTTTCAAATAAAATTCACAGAAGTTTCAAGGACTTTCATAGATGAGACTTTCACACACCTACATTGTTACTTATGTTAAACTGACTTCATAGATTCAAGCTGCTCATCTTATCATAGGTAGAGGCTTACTGCTGTGATGTGTTAGAATGAATAACTGATTAGAATGAGGAGAGGGAATGGTTTCCCTAAGTTTAATCCTAAGGTATGACTGGGATATACTTTGGTTGAGAGAAGATATAGAGGAAAAATAAAGTTTAATGATGGAAACAGAACACATTGACTGTAGCTTTAAAGAGCTAAACAGTCTTTGTAACCATGGTGAGGAGTTGAAAGACCATGTACTATAACACAGCCACTCCTCCCTTCTCTGGGAAGCTAACTTGTTAGTTGTTCTCTGTTAGACTCAGAAGCTGGCTGGTTACAGCAGTAAAATAATTACTAATATTTATGGACCTCTGTGTTCAGCTTTTTCTCTCTTTTAATGCTCATGTAACCCTTATCTGGCTGCCCTCCAGGGGTCAGCTTCTGGTCTGATTCTTCCTCAGCCTTGATGTAGAACTCAGGGCTTTGTAGCATTTCCCCAAAAGCAAACCTCCTCCATGAAACACTGAGCAAGAGAGATTGTAATAAAGATTTCACTTGGGACTGAGTAAAAGGTTTGCATCTCACACTACAGAGCAGAGCAAACAATTTAATATAATATATTTTTGTTTTCATCTTAAGCCCCTTACTTAATGACCAAACGTTAGGGTTCATCTCTCTCTCTCTCTCTCTGAATTTCATACGTTCCACAATTGTGTCAAACAACCCAGTTCTGGCCTCAAATTTGTAAGCATGGTTTGCAAAACAAAAGGCCCTCCCTCTTTAAAATCTTAATCCAGCTGGTCCTTTAGGGATGGAGGCAGTATCCAACATCCCACCCTCGCACACACATCCTTCAGAGCATTAATTCAAGAACTTGTCTCTGCATCAAAGAAGCTTAACTATTCCACTACAGCAATTTTGAGTCAAAGTCATAGGTCCCACCTTTATAACAAGGCTGTGTATTTACTCAAGACAACCTGTCTGAGCACCAGTTTCTTTATTTAAAAACAGCCTTAAACTTGACAAAAATGCTTTGTATATACTTAACTATATTTGATCCTTGCAACAACCTTAGCAGGTAGACAGGGAAAGTGTTGTCCTCAATTTACAAATTAGAAAATCAGAGAGGAGTACGGACTTGCTCCAAGGTACAGAGCTGTGAACTGGAGGAGGATTTGATTCCAGGTATTCTGATTTCCATCTAGTGCCATTTGCACTGTATTGTGCCATTTTTTTTTTCCTGGATAGATGAAGACAAAATGTGTGGTAGGTATTTTTTTTTAATTAATGTCAGAAGGAAATGCCTCCCACTCCCAGGGGAAAAAATGGAAAAGTCCTTATTTTAGGCTTGCAACTGAAGTGGAAAATAGCATCATTTAAATAATAGTAAAAGCCTATACAAAATGAGTACACTGGATTAAACACTGTTTCCTACTATTAATTTCCATAATTTTATGAAGGAGTAAAGTACTTTTCATCTGAAGTTTTCACCATTCATTAGCAAGGATTTTGTAGTTTGTTTTATGGTCTTGTTACTTGGAATGGCCATCCCCCAGTTCATGGGATTAAATCTGCCAGGTAATTTTTCTCAATAAGCATTTAATTCCCTTATTCAGGGAATACAAATTCAGTTTCTTTGTCACTATCAATACACCACTTAGCCTCTGAAATGAAGTTCAGAAGATAGCTTTATAAATAGTAGCCTAATACATCATACAATACAAAGACAAGAAAATGTAAAAGGGGAATTTAGGGCTATTTTGTATCAATTTCGAGGAACAAGAACAGGATCAGTTAGTTCTCCCTTTTACTCTAAACCTAACGAGACAGGCTAGGATAGTCAGGAGTTTATGCCACAATGGAATCAACCTTAATGTCACCATCACTTTCCCTACCATCTGCAATGCACTCCATTGCCACTAGTTCCTAGAATATGAAAAAAGCCTGATGAAAAGCAAAACAAAAAATGAAAGACAAAAGAGTCAAAATTATAATCTTTCCAAGTATTTTTAATCTGGTGTCCAGCAGAGAATACTTAACATTCTCAAATGACGCTCTGAAATGTTCTTCTGGGGGGAGGATTTATAGCTTTCATGAAATTCTCAGAGAAATTTCCTAATCCAAAGAGACAAAAACCTCAGGACTGACTGAGAATTTGGGTCAGTTGACTCAAAACTCCATCTCTCATTTGCAGATTCCTATCTGTAGATCTGGGGGGAAAGGGTGTTCCCAGCCTGGTGCAAATCCTCCTATGAAACTGGGGAAACCGAAATAAGTCAAGGTAGATTGGGAGAAACCATTTTTATTGTTCACAGCTGGCTTGAATTCACTAGCTAGGCCCAGGTCTGAACATCCCCGACCTGCCGCTCATGCGCTTCTCCCTCCCGTCCATCCCCACCAGCCCCTTCCAGAGCCTATGTCTCATCCTATGCTATCCCTAAAAATAGGGGAAAAGTAAATTTCAAAGGCAGAATAGGGTAGCAAACAGTTGGAAGTGGAAAAACAAAGGGTGTGTTTGGGCACTGGCAGATCATCCCTTTTGGAAAGTTTGGTATGAAAGCCAAAGGCATGGAGTACAAGACTAAGAATGGATAGCGGGCTAATTTGTACTCAGTTTTGTATAGGCTCTGAGGAGCCATTGAACCTAAAAGAATAGTTCAGAGATATGCTTTGGGTAGATTAATTCATCAGGTTATATGGAAAACTGGGAAACATTTGGAGCTGTGCAGACTACTCAGGAAGTCCTCACGGTCATTTGTAATGAGGACCGACTAAACTGATGATGTGGAAGCAGAAGGAAGGAGACCGTAGACGTGGAGGGCACCAACGAAGAAGAACAAATAATATATTGGCATCCGACTGGATATGGATAATGAGAAAGAGTGAAGAGCCAGCCAGCCCTCCACTATGTGGAGAAGGGATAACTGGAAGGGAATGCTCTTAAGAGACGTAGGTAAGTCAGGACGAAGAGCTGGCTTGGGGGCAGATAATGAATTCTGTTCCAGATATGTCGAATTTGAGGAGAAGACAATTTGAAACACCTAACACAACACTCATAAGAAAGGTTAGATTAAGATGACAATTAGAATTTGATTTCATACTTTCATACTAGTAGACATTGCCTTTTTTCATACTAAAAGAACTATTGTAATCCATAACAATAAGGATGAATCTCAAAATAAGTTTGCTGAGTGAAAGAAGCTGAACAAAGGAAAATACATAATGTATGATTAAATTTATATAAAATGTTACAAAATGCAAAGAAATGTGACAGAAAACAGATCAGTGGTTGCCTGGGGATGGGGGTGCAGATAGGGAGAAGGGGGATGGAGGAATTACAAAGTGATGAGAAAGCTTTTAGCTGATAGATATGCTCATTCTCTTGATTGTGATGGTTCACAGGTGTACAGTATGTTACACCTGAGAAGTTGGTTGTATGTCAGTTTTACATCAATAAAATTGTTTTAAAAGTCTAAAAAAAAAAGAATTATGGCTAGGCTATGATCATAGTAATACATTCCACAAGCCACTTAGAATTATCTCACATGACTAAATTTAAATTCTCCTAAATGTTATGTGAAGAGAAGTAATGCATGCCTCTTTTAGACTTCTGTATGTGCTTTTTAGGCATAAAATGGTAATTCAGAGACATCTTGGTAGTCACGTGTTGAATAGGTTAGAGCTACAAACAATTGCCAGTCCACTGGAAACACACTCCCTAGAATGTTTCATGAGAAAAATGTAAACTTCTATAGCTGTTAAGCCACAAAAAAATTGCTTTTTATTCTTTTTTTATTAACAGTTTAGACCACCCTTACAATGATCTTGAATTTGTTCAGACTCTGGCCATAAGACAAACACAAACTACGTGGCATTGGATTAGCAGTTAAATTTTAAATCTGGACTCTTTGGGGACTATGGCAACACATTTGGTAAGTCAGTTGCCTGTGATAAATTTTAAGGCAGGATGAGTGCTTGCCAGGACTGAAGCTTTATGGAAAGTATTTGGGGAAAAGTCAAATTTTCCTGTCTTGATTGCTCCCTGATACTTTTAGCAAGAAAAAAAAAATGAACTCAATCAAGAGCTGATAAGTTTGTTAGTAGAGATTTAAAAAAAAGAGAAAGTACAGAGTGCTTGACCACAGAGTTGCGGAGATGCTTAATAGAACTTGGTGTCTTTAGGGCCCAACAAGGATGCTATACAATATCTATCTACAATCAGAAGAAAGCAGGCATGGAGGAGCATAAAGTTAAGGGCTTGACTCAGTTCCTGACCCTGAGCCAATCTTCAGATCCATAATCTTTTGAATAAAAAGATGGCTGGGTTGTCAGGGATAGGACTCTATATAGTTGTTCTGCCCCAAAGGGACTTTTAGCCAATTATATGCTAGAGCTGACTTACCAAGTCCAGAGAATTGATAATGTACATCTTCTTCCAGATCTTTGATGGAAGCTTGAAATTGCCTAGGGTGGGAGTATTTACACCATAGAAACCAGCAAACAACACAAAAGAAGATGTTCTTCACCACCCTATCCCCCACAGCATACCCCCAGAGGGATAGTTGTTAAAACATTCACCAGCACACCACTGTCTATATCCATTTACTCAGATAACTTTATGCTGGGGAAAAAAAAGGTATACCCAAACATTTGAGGACTACTGGACACAGATTCTGAGTTGATATTGGTACCTATAGACCCAAAGGGTGATAATGATTCACCTGTTAGAATAGAGGCTTATAGGAGACAAGTGTTAAATAATTTTTAACATTTTAGCATCACATTGATTTATTAAGTTGGCTTCAGGTTGATTGGGCAGAATAAGCAAAACTTGTTAGCAGGTTGAAGACCTGGTCATTCATGTGTACTCCTAAGAGTGGCAAATGCACTCTGTAAAGATTTAGGGACTGGCCACTTCAGCAAAGATTCTAGGAGCGGGATCAGTCATGCTAAGAGATCTCTGAAATAAAAGATGAGTTACTGCATCTTGCATTCCTCCTACAAAGAAGTAAACACAGATCTGGTAGGCCTTTTCGAGTTGTAAAGGCAGTAGGAATACTGCTGTGGTTCATATTCCTACTGCTAGTGTTGAATGGGGCCAAAACAGGTAAGAGCTCTGCAACAATTACAGTTACAATTGTATTTGTTGCAAGGTATAAGTGCAAATACAAGCCAGCAAACCCTTTGATATTAAGGCTGCAGGGGTAGAAAAAAGTTCAGGGTAGAATTAATAATGAGCTCCAGTGGGGGAACCACAGTGCAGGCTCCTGGGATTCTGGAGCAGAACCATGACCTCTGCAGTAGAGAGGAACACCTTCCTAGTAATAGTTTCTGGGATGTCACCAGGCCCTATTGAAACAGAATACTTAATGTGATCATGTGTGCAGAACGGCTGATTACTAGCAGAGTTTTGCTGAAATTAAGTCAAAGAATCAGTTTGATCCAGCCTCATTCCATTATAAGGATGAAATGAAATGGTAGATCCATTTCACAGTGGTCCACAGGGGGACTTTGTGTTTCTTGTCCTGAAAATCCTAGGCTCTGCTGGTTTAGCGACCCTGATTTGCAAAGGAAGCTAACTTGCAAAAGGACACAACAAGGACCCCACTGAAATACATGCTGTGGCTGTGCTTTGGGTTGCTTGTGCATAAGAATCACCAGATGAGAAGAAGAGTCCTGTTTTGGTAGAAGTAATTGCCTTTGATGAGGAAGAGGAGGTAGTGTGCTTGCACATGACGCAGAGGGAGTAATACATGTGGGGCCCGAGTGATCCGACTGTGTAGCTCTGGGCTCTCCCACACCAAATCATAACTGCCCACACCAGCTGTAACTCCCATACCAATTGTAACTGTAACACATCACAGCACTGCTGCCTAAGAAGGGGATTAGCACGAAGGGCCCAGACAATTCGAGAATAAGGGATTGGGTCACACCACCTGGTAAATCCCCAAGACCTGTAAAGATGATAATTTGAGGAATTTAGCTGAGAGGAATTTAGAATGGATAGTGGAGGAAGGAAAATATGAGTACCCGTGTGGTCCTTAGACGAGCTACAGCAGTGGTGGGTCCTATAGTTCATTCCATTAACTTCCTTCCCTCTTTTGAATTTCCCATTGGGTGAGAGGTCCAGAAGAACTATAAAGGAGCTTCTCTTGAACGTATGTAGAAGTGTGGCATTCACAGTGCAAGAAGCGGACTGTAGAAGTCAGTGAAGGTGCGTCACTACGAGTTCCAGAAGAGCCTCCAGCAAGGACGGTTGTCGGACGGCGGTCTCCATCTGCCACACCTTAGGGTCTTCGGCAATGTTAAAACCGAGTCACACTTTCCAGAGTCTGAACAAACTCAAGATAATTGTAAGGGTGGTCTACACTGTTAATAAAAAAAGAATGAAAAGCAATTTTTTTTGTGGCTTAACAACTATAGAAGTTTACATTTTTCTCATGAAACCTTCTAGGGAGTGTGTTTCCTGGGGATTGGCAATTGTTTGTAGCATCCCCAGGGACGCCTCTAGCCAGCGAGCGAGCCTGGTGAGAAGACCACACTAGACCATTGTTGCCTGACACAGGACTCTCTGACGCGCAGTCTTCCCTTTCAGGCTCCCCCAGACCTTAGAGCAGCTCTGCAATCTGAGGCTCCTTCTCGCCAGCCCTCCCTTCACGGTGTCTTCCCAGGTGTCTGGGAGGCCTCCCTGCTGCCACTGCCGCTCCCTCTCTTTTTCCTCCTCACAGGCGTTTCCCCCCCAGGGGGTCTCTTGCATGTCTGATTTCATCTTGGCGTTTGCTTCCCAGAGAACCAAACCCGCGGCGCTGGGAGAATGAAGGGCTGCCAGGTGAGCCTTTGCCTGGAAGGCCAGCCTGCCTTCTGATGTCGTGCGCCTTGGATTCTGAGGCTGCCTGCCTCATCTTGCAATTCTCAGTCCTAATAAAATCTTCCGAAAACTCCATCACCTCCTCAGGGAGGGTCGCGTGCTTCTTCTGGGATCCTGTTGTGCCTTCCAGCTCCCTGTTACTGTTCCCACATTAACACTCTATCAAATGTGGAAAAATATTTGTATAAAGATGAAAATAATGACTGTAAATATTTTAATATAGTTTCCCAGTCTGCATTGTTGTATTTTTTTCTAGCTTTATTTTCAATATATATGAATATAAATATGTATACATATATATTCAATATATGTGAATTTGTACACAAATTTTAAATGAAAGTTCATTGGACACCCACAGTTTTGTGCCATGCTGATTTTCACTTAACATTATACCGTTAAATTTTGCTGTTGAATGTTCTGTCTTCAAAATTTCTCTGGGTTTGCTGAGGAAGTTTTAATTGCCTTTCAGGAGAAGGGAGTCACTCTGAAATGGACAGGTAATTAGTAGGGAGAAGGCAGGTTACTTTAAGGCTCTAAGATGAATTGGAAAATGGGTAAGGATTGGAGTAGAGAAAGCAGAGATGTCCTAACCCTTAGTGTTGGTGTCTTGTGAGGGCAAGACCTGAAAGTTGATGGCCATACAATATGCTAAGAAATACTGGGGTGTATGCCTTGCCATGTTCAGTTTTGACAGAGCTTCCTGTTTTAAACATACAGTGCAGAGCAAAGACCCTCTGGCCTTTTAGACACTGTGAGCTTTGACAATGAGGATGTCCATGGGGCCATAATGGACAAGAGGCTAACCACTGTGGGCCAGGCACTTCTCAGACTTATACAGCCTTGGGAGGTACAGTTAAGACCAAGACTGAGTTTCTTGTCGAATGAATGATTTCACAAGGTCAGCTTTAATTTGATTAAATAAAAAGAAAGGAATCTATCTTGTACACTTACATTTAGACACCAGGATTTATATCCACTGTAATCTTAATCCCTAAACCAATCCCCCTACCTCTTAAATCAAGGTCCCACTTTAGAGACCTCCTGCTACCTCCATTTTGTTCCTGTACCGTGAAAAATTTCTACTTTTATTTTTATAGTTCTGTAGGTTACATTTCTGTTATCCCCTTCACAGCCATTCACGAGTCCAGTTGCATAATGGAGTTAAGATTTTTATTATTAAACAAACGGTAGGATACCTACATTTATTTAAGTATTTCCTTCTTTTGAATTCATTGCATTTCCTAGAATTGTGTGTGTTGAGTGGAGGTGGTAGTGAGACGGAGAGATGAAGCTCATTCTTCCCTTCTTGGTATAAAACAATTTCCAGGCTGATCTTCCTTTCAGCCAGAGTGAGAGAACCACTGTCCAAAGCAGTGGCGTATTGGAGTTATGTAAAATGATCAGAGAACCTTGGGTGAAAAGCAGCCCCCTCGCGGGACTATACTTGGGCAGCACATGCAGTCCTGATTTGTCTGTGCATTGGCTGAGCACAAAGGTGCTCCGATCCCCTGCTGGGGGAGTACAGCTCTTTGTCCTCAGGGAACACTGCACACACCATCTCTAGGATTCACCAAACTAAGGCCCACATGAAATTCAGTCCATTTATCCAATGAGCAGAGAGACAGACAGAAAGAACAAGGACTGAGGTTAGATGAATTTAGGAAGAACTCCTAGCTGGGAAAACTTGAGCTAGCTATCAACGCACTCTCAGCTTCAGTATCGTTACTTGTGAAATGGGAATGATCATATTTCTCTTGCAGACTGAATACTTGGAAAAGTAAATGAGACATAAAGATAATGTGCCACGCATAGTGCATGGTATATAGATAATAAATTCAAAATCTTTAAGAAAATAATAGTGGTAATAATAACATTTTGAAAGTTGACTCTATGTTAGACACTGTGATGAGCACTTCACAATTCACATAAATTCCATGAGATAAATGCTATAATAGCACAGAGTTCATAGATTAGGAATTTTAGGCACAGAGAACTTAAATAACTTTCCTGGCAATCCATAGCCAAAAAGGCTTCAATCCCAGGTATTCTGCCTTTAGAGTTTAGGCTATTAAATACCATGCCAGATAGAAATGGCTTCTTTCACAAAAAAAGTAAGGGGTTTCAACTAAGGACCTTCTGCCCATAGAAAGACTTAGTAATTCCTGATCTTAAATTTAACATTCTATGGAAACGGTTCCTTTGGATCCCGAATGGAATAATGAAATAGAATTTGGATTTAGAATCGTAAAACCTGTGAATGTTCTCCAGTTTGGGCGCTTATCGTAAGTCACTGAACATATTGGGTTTCTTCACATATAAATGGAAATAATTGCTATCTCACTGAGAGGTATGAATATGGAGCTAGATGTGAAAGCACGTTAAAAAATGTATATGACTCACGTGTTCATTGCCTTTAATAAATGAGTATAGTTATACATTATTTAAAGAATCTAAAATTGAAATAGGAGTTACAATGATTTTTCTTTCTATCCTATTAAAAATGCAGCAAATTATTTTATTGCACTTTGGTATATAACAAATAACCAATTAAAAAATATGTTTAATATCTAAATTTCTAGAACCATTTTAATATTACAAAATTCACATGGGTGAAAACAAAGAATGATGTACCACACTAATGCCTTCTTCTTTATTTTTACAGGTAGAATGTCTCGGATGAGAAGATGAGAAACAACAGGTGTCCGATGTTCTGAAGGACGTCATTGTGGGGTTGCCTAGGTGACTGTCCAGGTGTGTTATCATGCTGTGCCTCACACTCTTTTGGGAGTAAGTGGAAATGGGCAAGATGGGAAACATGGAGGTTAAGCCTTTTGAAAAGAAATTTGCCTCATCATCATCATCAAGAATGTGTAAAGATCTATTTAGTCATCATTTTTTCATTTATTCAATAATGTTAGACATATCCTGTGTGTGGCGCTGTACTAGGCATTGAAGAAGGTGTATCGAGAAACATTCAGTCTGGTTGAAAATACAGGATCTATGCATATGAAGTAAATAACACTGTAGAAGGGTATGCTATTAATCGTCAGAGCAAGTGATATAGCTGGTAAGTACAAAGACAGTTCATAAAATTGATGTGAACAAGTCAGTCTGGGAAATATTACAGGAGTGAGAGCAGAGAATGGAGGTGAGGAATGTCTGGCTGTGGAGAATCCACAGTTTTCTTGGCAGAAACAGTGGAGGATTAGCGGTAAGGAACATCCAGCCAAGTGACAGGTCTATGTGCTGTCATGAAGAGCTTTGAAGGTAGGCTGAGGACTTTGAAATGTGTTCTGAGAGTCCTACAAGTTAAAGTGCAGTAGTGTGAGGGTCTCTGTCCACTCAGAAAGCAGCCTTCCCACGACCAAAAGACAACCCTTCATTTTTATGTAGAGTCCAGATCTTGAACATAAAAGTTGCAAAAAGAGTTCACCTTTAAGTATCAGAGAAGCAACCGACAGCAGCCCTAAACACATGGCACATGCTTTCCCTTTGTTCTTCATATAACAGAGGCCACAAGTCAGCTGTTGGCGCTGGTATAAAGGGGCAGCGATGCCACCCGGACTCCACTCCTTCTGCCTTCCTGTTCCATGAGGCTTTTGTCTTTAGGGTCACAAGACAGCAGCCGTATCTCCAGATAAGCAAGAGGAAGGGGCAAGGGCAATGGGTAAAAACACACGTGCAAAAACTCTCTGTCACTGTCAAATTTTTTTCCTGGGAATCGTAGCCATTTAATTCTTGCTCACATTAACTGGGCAGAATGAGGTCACAAGGCCAGCCCTGACTGCAAATTCAACTAGAAAGCAACACTTTTATCAGGACAAATTGCTGCCAAAGCAAAATCAAGGGTTGTTTTCAGAGAAGAAGAGAAGAATGTGTGTGTGTGTGTGTGTGTGTGTGTGTGTGTGTGTGTGTGAAATATGAGTGTTTCTCTCATTGGTATTTAGATCAAAAGGCATCTTTTTTAAAGATGTGTCTATTTTATGTGGCAACTCTTGGATAAATAAGTGAAAAGAAACCTGAGTGGTTTTCTTTAGTTCCATCAGCTGAATAGTTTGTGGATATCCCGTACAGATTCTGATGTTACCATTATCGATCTAAGTTTTCTGTTTCATTCGGTCTTTTTCTAGGACTTCAAAAGCTATATTAGGGGAAAGCCTGAAAAATCTGCACTAAGAGATGCCTGCCAGAGAGATACCATGTTAGACCAATATTTCAGAATTTCTTAGGTTTTAATTTAATGCCTTTGTTTTCTCTGATCTAAACAGAGTATTTTAAACCTCACTTATAAATATGGCTTTTAATATAAGTTCTTATTTCTAGTTTTACTGCCTTTTGGTTAATCTGTTTTAGACATTTTTACTCCTTGTAGATATTTCCAAGCCATTCTCTGCACGATGTGGGTGATATGTATGAGGCCACAGGTCTACACGACAGCTGTTTTACTCAGTTCTTCCCTACAAATCTATTAAAACTCATTTTGCAAATGCCCTTAGGGCACAAAGGGCTTAGAGAACTGGGCTTCCATCCTTGTTTCCTGGCCACTTAATTACTCTTTCCAAAGGCAACTAATTTTTCAGTTTTCTTGACTGTCATTCAATATATTATTTTATGCATTTTCAATTATATTTATAGTTTTATGTTATATATTATATATCTTTAAATTATATATGTGTGTATATGTGTTTGTGTGTGTATATATATATATATATACATATATATATATACATATATATATATAGTTTTTACTTCTTTTCCTCCTTTTACACAAATAATCACATACTGTTCACATTCTCCCGCTTCATTTAACAATGTTAGAACTTTTTATGTTAACGTAAAAGAACATCCTTATGTCACATTTTATGAATTCTCTCAATTCTGTCATATGGATAGATCATTATTTACTTATTTGTTTATTCAAGGCCATTTAGGTAGATTCCAACATTTTACTAACACATACTGCTTCAATAAATAGCTTTGTACATCTGATATTTTGGGCATATGCAAACTAATTTTAGGTAAAATCCCTCTGAGGAGTCGCGGCACCAAAGGGTATGCATATTTGTAATCTGGACTGAATCTGTGAAACCGTCCTTCTTAGATTATATCTGTCTGCACCGTTGCTAGCAGTGTATACATAAAGGAATGTTTAATTCTAACATAATATTATCAAATATTCTCATCTCTGCCAGGCTACAGGGAAGAATGGCATCGTGTAGCTTTGTTTAAACTTATGTTTCCTGATGTCAAATGAATGAAACAATAAATTTTGACTCCCTTTGTCCACAAGCAAAAATTCAACTTTGCCTGCCCCCTCTATTAATCATTAATTCTGAGCTTATTGATTCAAATATCCCACTCTCACCATTCACAGGATTCCTGCTCTTTGAATGCAAAGGACCTACAGTCTTTTGGATGTCCTGTTTTGTAGTATCTATCAGCTTTTCCTATCCCTCTTTTCTTTCCTGTCTAGCTTAGAATCCTTCACACATTAATTTCATCACTTCCTCTCCATATTGTGCTTCTGTCATATCCATGTGGCAAAGTCCCGGGCCCTGATGAACCAGGGATCCGTCACCACACAAGCACCTGGGTGGCTGGGCACCGCTGGGGGCAAATGCAGCAACAGGTTGGCCAGTGCCACGTGGGCAGACGGAGCTCTTCAACCCCACCTAGACCTTCCAGGCTGCCAGTACTTTGCTCATTCCCCCATTCTTTTGTTTCAGACTTTTTCAAACATTCTTCATTGTCCTCAGACCTCCAACACTTCTCACCAATAGTAATTTTCCATGAAAGACTCCACCTGCCACCTTTCAGGTAAAAGAGAAACTTTCATTCTGGAAGACCTTCATTCAGTATTGAACCACCAAATCTATACAGTGTGATCCATACCCTCTTCACTTCCATTCTGACGGGAAGGAGGCAGTATTAGTGTCCTTTCTGTAAGATCTATTCTTTACTTTTGCTCTCAATTGTATGGATTCTTCCCTCTCAAGGGAATTGCACTGCTGAGTATTTTCTTGCTCCAGTCAGCTTGTCTCTCTTTATTCATCTTTTGTATCAACACATAAACACGCATCACTCTTATTTCAATAACAAAGAAACTGCTTCTATTAACTCCTGCATTCCTCTCTAGCAATTGAAATCTTTCAACTACTGTTTCTATCTGCCTGTTTGCTTCCCCCACCACCCCTCTCCTCAATCAATCAACTCCAGTTTTACCACCTCCCACATTTTTGTGGGAACTTCTCTCCCAAGTCTACGACAACTTCCTTGTGCCAATGGAAAGAATACTTCTTTTTGTTTTTATCTCATTTGACCTCAACTACATTTGACACTGTCAATTATTTCCTCCTTTTTGAAAATTTCCTCCTCATTTCTGTGGCACTCATTCTTATATTCCTCCCTCCTTCCTGAACATTCTTCCTCAGTCCTTCTTTTCATATTTTCTCTGATCATCCCTTAAGCCCAGATTCCCCTATTAGACCCTCTGTCTCTGACACTACTCCTGAATTACATAGGAAGGCCAGCTCACCCTGTCCCAAACTAAACTCTTCTTTATCTACCCTACTTCACCTCAGGTTTCCTATCTCAACAAATAAAATCACCATATACCTGACAGCTCAAGCCAGCATCTTGGTAAGCACTAACAAATTCTGACAAATTTTACCTTTATCTTTTAAATCTACCCATTTGTATCTACGCATCTTGTCTCCATCTTTATCTGCAGTACTTTTGTTTATCTGGATGACTGCAGTAACCTTACAAGTAATCTTCCTCTGGTCAGGGTTACTCATGCCCATCTATGTCTGTGTTCCATTAAGAAGCCAGAATGATATCCCTAAAATGCAAATTCGATCATGTAAATTTCCTGCTTAAAATACTTCACTGACTTCTCATTTTTCCCCTGAAATCATGTTCACGATTTTTGACATGGTGTGCGGGGACTCTGCGTGGCCTGGCCTCTATTTGCCTCTTGCCTCTTCTCAAGCCAGTCTCCCCTTCTGCGCTGCTGTTTCAGGTTAAATGCATCCTGTTTAGTATTTTTTCCTCAGATCTCCAAATATACTTATCCACTGGTGTGATACAATCTTCACCACTAGCCTTCCCCTCCCCATTTCACCTAGATAACTACCTCCCTCTTATCCTCCAACCCTCCTTTTATAGACTATATGCTTGGGAATGTTTTTTCTATGATAAAACCTCCTACTGCACCTGTCTCAACCAGTCTAGATTAGGGCACTTTTTATGTCCTTTGACATCTGCTCTTTCCTTTTATTAACATTCGTTATACCTGTATTTACTTTTTTACAGCTTTATCGAGCATTTGCACATGTAAACAGCCTTTTAGATACCCGTGAATATATTAGAGGTTTTCAGAGTTCTCTATCAAAATCTCATTCTCCAGAATTCCTGGCTGTGTAACTCTGGGAGAAAATTCCAAGGCAAAATACCTCTGAAACCAAAGTCAAGGGAGAAATAAAGTGGGAGAAACCCATTTATTTCTTACAAGCAGTCATCCACTTCTGCTCTCCCGGGTCACTCGCGCGACCCGGCTGCAGAAGAAGAGGCCCCACCCAACCTTTCCGGTCTAGTTATGCCCTTGCTCGCCCTTGTAATTACCTATTGGTATGGAGATGCACTAAGGCCAGGCAACAGGTTCTGGAAATATTGCAATTTCACCCACAGCCCACCCCTCCAGAAATCTCACCTTACAATCTACTTGTTCCCCATTTTCTGCAATGATCCCTGTGCAAGAAAACTGGAGCATTGTAACCAGACTAATAGCATACAAAAGCAACAGCAAGAAAAATCATGATAATCTTCAAGCTGGAGCATTCAGCAAGATTCAAAGTCCTAGGCAGATTAAATCCATAGTTCGCCATTCCACAGGCAGTCAGTAGCTGAACAGGTAGCGAGTTCAGAGCAATCATCATGTGGTACCTGCAGCCAGAGGGGCACATCCAGACCACAGGGTCTGTAGAAGAAAATAACCTTAAGGGCCATAATATACATGTTTTAATGTCACCAGCATAGGCAAATCTTGTCCATCCAGTAGGATGCATGCAACAGAGTGGTCCCGAGATAGGACAGTGGCAGGAATGGGATCTCGTCCTGGTCTGGTATACCAGACTTTCACCCCCTCTCCCTGTGGGAGTTACAGATGGGTCAATATATGGGGCTATGGGAGGTACATACACTGGCCATAAAGATAAAACAAAACTTCCCCATAAGATGCTCTTACCTTCTGGCCCTTTTGGTTACACTACTGTGACCTGTGGGGGCCACTCTGCTGTTACTCCAGGAATACACAGTAGGCCAGCCTCCAGGCCTTGTCCCCCAAGGTGCCAGAAGGGCCAGCCATCACTGGTCCATGTATCAAAATGTCTAGGGACACGTCTACTTAACAGAGTCTCCAGGGTTTAATGCAGTTGGGCTGACAGCAAGATGTTGCTCTGCTGTCCATATCCTGGCTTCCATAACAGCTCTTTGGTTTGCATGTACAGTTATATAGGAGAGGCAGCAAGGTGTGTTAACATATCCACAGGCCTCAAGGCTCCTTTTCAGGACTTCTCATTCAAATGCAGGAACACTGTCCATAAGCAAACTGACCAGCTCCATAGACTGTTGTTATCCCACTTCAGGCCATTGTACCTCTCTATCATGCCTGCCCCAGTAGGGTTATATGGTACATGAAACTTCGAGTTTATTCCTTATTGCTGTACCCATTCCTGTATCACATGTCCAATAAAGTGGATGCCTTGATCCCTCTCAATCACCTGTGACTGGCCATAAGTTGCAAAAAGATACTCTAGGCCCGTCTTGGTGGTTTGCTGATCTGTACGACATGCAGGAAAAGCAACCAACAGTCCAGTAGCTGTGTCCACACAAGTCATAGCATACTGATATCCTTCTGATATGAGCAGAGGCCCAATATAGTCTATCTGCCTCCTGACAAAGGTATCAGCCCCTTTACTATTGTCCCATGTTGCTGTGGGATTCAGTTTAAGTCCCTCCTAGGGCATACAAGGCATTACTTTGGGGCTCGGCTGACTTCTTCAAAGGTCAACAGCAAGCCCCACTGACAGGCTACAGACCACATTGTCTTCTGCCCCACGTGCAACAAATGCTGATGTAACCATTGGGCTACATCAGAGGCAGGCTTTCCTTCTAACCAATGCACCTGGGCCAGTATGTCTGCTTCATAATTCCCTGGGGAAGCCAAAAGCAAATGGCCTGTCACATGATATACAGTAACTATCTTAGTCTGGCAAGAGGCCCATAGGTCTTGCCACAACACTTGCCCCCAAAGGGGCCGGTGACCAACCATCCAGTTGGCATGATACCATGTTGGTAGCCACAGGGTCAAGCCCTGCTTGATGGCCCAGTTGTCAGTGCAGACAACTATAGGGGAGGGCTCCTGGGTGATCATGAGCCATACTGCCCACAACACAGCCCATTGGCTGCTCTTCCCCTCTCCATTCTCCATCCATACTGTCTCAGGCTTAGGATGGAAAGCCACAGCCCTCCACTTCAGGGGCTGCCCATGACTGGAGCCATCTGTATACCGAACATCTTCAGGTACAGGGGCTTTTCCCTCCTGATAAGGACTCTCAGCTACTAATGGCTCAAAAGCAAGTTCTTCCTGCTTTCCATTGGCCACAACAAGCATTAGAGTTCTTCACTTAAGTGGCTAAGTAGAGAGGATCCTACACTGCTGTAAATATGCACCCAATTTGACCAGTGTAAGCATCTCTGCTGTGCCATTCCATGGCCTTTGGGTCCAGTCTGACCCCCAGCCTGCAATGGGATAAGTGATTATTACCTTGGTTGGAGCTGTTCCAGTGAAGGGCTCCATAACCAGCAAAGTGTGCCACATAGCAGTCAGTTGCTTCTCTATCAAGGTGTACCGGACCTCTGCTCCTTTCCATAGTTGTGACCAGAATCCAATAGGTTGGCATGTCCATTCAAGCTGCTGCCAAAGACTCCATCCATAACCATCTTCGGTTACATGAACATCTAGCCCACAGGGCCTTGATGAGTCCATTACACTCAAGGCTTGTACAGTCTTGACTGCTCGGGTTGCAGCAGTAAAAGCAGCTGCACGTGTCTCATCCCAGTCCCACCTGACGCCCTTTCATACCAACTGGTATAAGGGCTTCAGAATTTGTGCCAAGTGCGGGATGAATACTCTCCAGTAGCCCAAAAGACCCCAAAACTCCTGTAATACTGCCACAGTGGTAGGGGTAGGGATAGCCTGGACCTTGTCTATGACTGCTTCAGGGATAACTTTAGTTTTACCAAACAACCCCCAAGAACTTTATAGACAAACCAGGTCCCTGAACCCTGGTGCTGTTCACAGCCCATCCTTTCTCCTGTAGATGTTGCAGCAGTCTAGGACTGCCCCTTCTAAATCTGAAAGAGAATCAGACATGAGCAAAATATCATCAATGTAGTGATACAACTGCACCATTTGCGGTTTCTTTTATGTGGCCAAGTCATGGACTACAAGTCTGTGACAGTTGGTGGGACTGTGGAGGTATCCCTATGGAAGAACAATGAATGTCCACTGCTGGCCTTCGCACATGAAGGCAAACTGTTCCTGACTTTCCTGTGCTATGTGTGTCAATAGAGAAGAAGGCATTAGCAAGGTCTGCAACATGGGGACCTTGAACCCGCCCCCAGTCGAACCACAATGCCCAGTTGTCATCCTGGGGGTGTGAGGGCTCAGGTCGAGCCTGAGTGCTGTTTCTCAGGAAGTCTTGCAGGGACACAGGCAGGACTTGGGGCTTTGACTCCAGCTTCTGTGTCCTGGACCTCAGCAGCTGGAATTGTTGCTCTGGCCTTATTTGGTGCCACAGTTCTAACAAGATACTATTGGGCTGCCCACCAAGATATTCTTTCACTATCCCGGCCTTTATCAAATCAACCCACATCTGGGTCCTCAAGACTTTCACGGGGCACTTTGCACCTCTCCTTTCAGTTGTAGCCCATACTTCCTTCTGTGCTCTTATTGTTTCAACCTCCCCCAGATCTTCTAAAGTACGAGTAGCCTCACTTAGGGGTTGTCCTATGTTGGGGGCAAGAGTAGTCACTAGGGACCTAAACAGAGATGGGGGAGCTATGTGGATTACCAAATTTCTCATTCCTATGGTGAACAACTCCTCATCAGGGCCCTGGGGTTCCATATTATAGATGATAATTTTCATTCCCAGCTCCAGTAACACCTGCTGGAGCTCTTCATATGTATTTCCATCTAGTGGGTAAGTATGGCAAATCACCCTGATTAGGCCAAACTGCCCTGATGGCTGCTGTCAGCCAATCCAGGAGCACCTGATTCCCTGACGTATGATGGGCCCTTTGCAACCACTGCTGGAGGAAGGGATGAGTTGTCAGGGAAGCCAGTCTACCCATTTCAGAACCTGACATAACAATGTTTTCCACCCCCATATCCCTGACACACAAAAACCATGTAGGCAGATTTTCCAATGGCTTCTGTGGATACCGGATGCTCATATCAACCAGCTCATGGGAATAGGGGTGGAGCATGGAGTGCTCCAAAACCTGGAGAGTGGGCAGCTCTCCCCCTGAGGAGCCCGTGGCTGTTGCATTTTTATTTTCTTAATTACATCTGGGTGGGCCTTTAATATGGGAGAGGCTGGTACCTTGGGTGGTGGCCTCAGCTACAGATTTGTCCTCAGCCCCACCACCTCCTCCTCTTTGCACATGTCCTCTACCATCTCCAGGGCTGAAGGCACCGCTCTTTCCCCCCGTCCCCCATGACCTCCTGCTGCCTCTTCCCTCACTGCTAACGTATCTTCCAGGAACACAACTTGCCTTCTCAATAAGTCTCTCTTTCTTAAAGGCATCCCATAGGTCATTGCCCAGCTCCTCCAAGCAATGCTTAAGTGTGTGTCTCTCCTGCTGAAGTCTCTCTCTCCCCTTGATAACACTCTCTCTCCAATAACACGTTCCACTATCTCGAGGAAACTACATCCCAAAGTCCTGGCTGCCACACAGCCACTCAGGGCCTCTAGGGAGTCTTCTATCCTATGGAGGGCTAATTCTACAGCTTCCAGTGTTTCCACCATTCCCCAATTCTGGGAAAGGCCCCACCCCTCTAGGAGGTGCTTTACCCTAGACCAAATTCCCACTAGGGGCTCCCCAATTGGAAGCCCTACAGATAGGGGGCTTCCAGGTGAAGCTGCACCCTCTACCACTGCAGCCACTGGGGCCTCCCACCATCCACGGCGGGGGAGGGGAGTTCTGGGTATCTCCCCACCATCTCTAGGGGCAGCCTGCCAAGTTTTGCATCCATGTAGACATATTTTGGGTTCAGAATGTCCTGCCCACTACTGCCAGATGTAACTCTGGGGGGAAATCCCACAGCAAAATACCTTTGAAACCAAAATCAGTCAAAGGGAGAAATAAAGTGGGAAACCCATTTATTTCTTACAAGCAGTCCACTTCTGCTCTTCCATGTCTCTTATGACCCGGCTGCAGAAGTAGAGGCCGTACCCAACCTCTCAGTGTAGATATGACTTTGTGCACCCTTGTAATTACCTATTGATATAGAGATGGACTACTCTCCACCCCCTTGGAAACACCTGTTGATATGGAGATTCACTAAGACCAGGTGAAATATTGCAACTTTACTCACACTGGGTTCTGTTGCCTCAATTGAGTTTACAACCTTAGGCAGCTTAGTTGTTGCCTGCGGTTTGCTACTGTTTCAGTAATGCCCTGTGGGAAGCCTGCTACCCAACTACCTTGAGCTGAGCCCTGAGTTAAATCAAATAGCCATCATTCTGAATAGAGACTTCTGAGAAAATTTGGACAAAATATTGACTGTGTTCCAAGAATGTTAATTTTCAGAGAGTTTCATAAAGAGTCAGATCTTTCCATTGTTTACAATGCTGTCAGTTTTTGGCTGCTCTTCCACTGAGCTGGGGCAGAGGATGGATAGGAATAGCCCCAAGTTAAAATGTCATAGACCCCATTGTCTCACCAAGGCTCAGTGGGTTCTCTTGCACAGACAATTTTCAGCTCATTCTGTGCCTTGGGTGCATTGCCAGAGTTGTGCAATGGTTCATCTTAGTTCTTGTGCATGTATTTTCATCGTTTTAAAGTAGAAGATTACTGAAATTCTCATTCTGACATTATGGAAGCCAAATTGCTTGTATTTAGTTTTTAATGCTAGTATATCTGGTTAGATTCTAAATGTCCTTCCTCCCTATCTCCCTGCCTGCCAGAAGTACAATGTTTACCATATGGCAGGTGCTAATTTAGGTGCTGGAAGTCTAATAATGAAAAAACCTGACCAGGTCTTTGGCTTTTGTATTGTTCACTGTTTTGTTACCACTTTGGAACATAGGGTTTTGGCATAGAGTGAGTGCCAAATAAATACCTGATGAAGACATGAAGACCTCCTAGAGTAAGGACTAGATGATCTAGGCATTTAGCGGATAAGATAGTGTCAAAGAACACTGTAGAAAATAGGACACATCTAACTTAGTTCCACAAATGACTTCTCAATCCATCCCCATCAACCCAATAGTTAATGGCTATTTATCAAACAAGAGAATGTTACTAGATTTAGTACTATGATATCTCTTTTTGACTAT
The DNA here is from genome assembly GCA_029783875.1 of Phataginus tricuspis. NCBI lineage: Eukaryota > Metazoa > Chordata > Mammalia > Pholidota > Manidae > Phataginus > Phataginus tricuspis. The sequence goes on along the minus strand of JAQQAC010004253.1, from coordinate 8,948,915 downwards.
TATAAAGAAAATCTTAAGAAAGGCATTGCTGGAGGATTCGAGATGGCAGCGTGAGAGATGAGACAGAGAATTCCTCCCCAAATCACAGATAGTTCAAAAATATAGTTAATACAACTAACCCTAAAACAGCAACAGGAAAGAAGGCTGCACCAGACTGCATACAGACATCACGAACAGAGCAGACCTCACAAAACAGGGTAACGTAAAAAAGCCTTGATCCTGTGGGACCCAGGCCCTTCCCCCACCCCAGTTCACCGGCAGGAGGAAGAGAAATGGAGCCGGCAAGGGGGTGGAAGCCTGGGACTGCTGAGTGATTGTGGGGACTGCTAGTGACTGGGACTGCTAGTGACTACTAGCCCTGGAGATCTGCTTTGTGAACAGAAACCTATACTGTGTGGTGCTCTGGAGGATGGGGAGCTGGGACAGGCGGAGTGCTTGAGAAACAGATTCCAGCTGTTTGTGGAGGATGGGATCCACACCCGGTTGCTCTGGGACAAGGTAAAGGCAGGCAGTCTGAGAGGCTTCTGAGCAGCCAGAGGGCTGCTGAAGGGCTGGGGTTTTCACGGAGCTTGCTGCACAGAGAAGGAATAGGGGGACAAGGTTGTCTGGGGGCGCTCTGCCCAGAAGATCAGGAACTTCGAGGAGCTTCATGCACTCCTTCCCCCTGGCTGGCTACTCACCTCCATGGCCCCCCCACTGTGGTTCAGAGCCTGCTGCACCTTCCTCTTGGCCTGACAGCACTGGCTCGCAAACCGGCAATCACTGCACTGGCGTCAGGCGTCAGGCCAGTCAGAAGGAGGCGCCCCTACAACAGCTAGAGATGCAACGCACAGAGGCTTACACCTGTGTGCTCGGTCCACTGGCTCTGCTACTGGAGACAGGCGTAGCAGACGGGAATCAGGAAACATATCCTTCCTCCCCCCAGGCACCAGCTCTGCTCTTCTACAACCCCCAACCTCACTCTAGGAGCTGAGCAGCTCCAGAGACTGGAGCTTATGGGCACTAGAGGGTGCCACACAGAAATATGAAACATCAAAAGAACATGGTTCAGACCAAAATCTCACAAACCCCAGAAAAAGGGCCAAATGAAACTGAACTCATCAATCTTCCTGAAAGAGAGTTCAAAATAAAAATCATAAACATGTTTATGGAGGTACAGAAAAATATTCAAGAACTCAGGAATGAATTTAAGATTAAGATTCAATCATTAAGAAATTCCATATCTGATATGAACATACGATGGATGTATTTAAAAGCAGATTTGATGTAGTAGAAGAGATGGTAAATGGAATAAAAATTAGAGAAGAGAAATACAAAGAGGCTGAGGCACAGAGAGAAAAAAGAATCTCTAAGAATGAAAGAATATTGAGAGAACTGTGTGACCAATCCAAATGGAACAATATTCATGTAATAGGGGTACCAGAATAAGAATAGAGAGAAAAAGGGATAGAAAGTGTCACTGAGGAGGTAATTGCTATAAACTTCTCCAATCTGGGGAAGGAGATAGTCTCTCAAGCCATGGGTATGCAAAGATCTCCCAACACAAGGGACCCAAGGAAGACAACATCAAGACATATAATAATAAAAATGGCAAAGATCAAGGATAAAGACAGACTTTTAAAAGTAGCTAGAGAGAGAAAAAAGATCACATACAAAGGAAAATCCATCAGGCTATCATCAGATTTCTCAACAGAAATCTTACTGGCCAGAAGGGAGTGGCATGATGTATTTAACGCAATGAAGCAGAAGGACCTCAAACCAAGAATACTCTATCCGGTAAGATTATTATTTAAATTTGAAGGAAGGATTAAACAATTTTCAGACAAGCAAAACTGAGATAATTTACCTCCCACAAACCACCTCTACAGTGCATTTTGGAGGGACTCCTATAGATGGAAGTATTCCTAAGGCTAAATAGATGTCACCCAAGGGATAGGCAAAGAGTACAGAATATGATTCATAGCATACAAAGAATGGAGGAGGAAGAAAAAGGAGGGAAAAAAAGATTCTTTAGGTTGTATTTGTAATAGCATAGGAAGTGAGTTAAATTAGACTGTTAGATAGTAAGGGAATTACCCTTAAAACTTTGGTAACCACAAATCTAAAGCCTGCAATGGCAATAAGTACATACCTATTGATAATCACCCTAAATGTAAATGGTCTGAATGCACCAATCAAAAGATGTAGAGTCATTGAATGGATAAAAAAACAAGACCCCTCGTTTCAGATGTGGATCAAGCTCAGAGCTCCATGCACTGCTCATTTTTCCTGCAGTCTGTAAAAGAAAGCATCTCCTGAGAACATGAAGTCGGAAAGGAATCCTAGGATAACATCTACTTCCCATTTCCAAATTTTACTCCAGGTTTACATTTTTAGTTAGCATTTTCATTTTGAAGAGGAAGGTGGACAACCAAGTAGAAATGTTCAGTGGTACTGTACTAAATGTAGGAAGAAGACTTGATATTGTAGGAAGGTCAGGTCTTAAAATTTGAGAGACAAACTTGCACAAGTAATATTTTAAGTTTCAGAATGATACTAGTTTGTACCAGAAATTATACGATAGAATGGTTTATTTCAATAATCTTCCAGGTCCCCTTGGATCTTGGACTCCTTTTGTTAGGAAGGAAAGGACTCAGCTTGGTGTCGCAGGGAAGTCATATATAGTGAGACGAGAGACCAAAGTCAAGAAAGCAAAGTTTAATGCACTCTGCAGAGAGTAGCAGAGCAGGCCTGCCTAAGGTAATACAGGCCCAGGTGCTCATTCTGAGGCTTCTTTTATGTGGTTTTGGCAGGGCAGAGAGATCCTTGATTGACAGCTGTCAGCTCTCTAGGCTGGCTCTGATTGGTGAAGTGGGGACAGGGTCTGTGCCTCTCATGTTTCTTATATGGGGGGACCCTGGACATTTCCTGAGTCACTCTTGGATCCTGTGGCTTCATCTGATTAACTCTCTGAGTCATTTTTGGCTTTCTGGTTCTATTTGATCAACTCCCTGAATCCTCTTTGGGGGCCCTCTCTCCTTTTCATCCAGCTCATTTCTGTCTTTCTGCCTAACACTTCCTATGATTTTTTGCTCACTCCCAAATGGAAAGTGAGAAGATCGTGGGATGACACTTCATCAAAACCAGTGACTGACTGATAAGAGAACATGAAAGCCTCAGTTTCTTTGACTTGTAAATATGTGACTGACATTCCTGAGTTTCCCTCGCAAGAACCAGATGAAACTCACCTCTGGGGCTTTGCCTGAAATGCACCTTTGCTTGGTTTCCTCCCCTTCTTTGCCCTGTTTTGCCCCACTCCTTTACCAGTTTCTTCTGGAACTACTTTTTAAGGAAATCACTTGTACACAATCTTCATCTCAAAGTTTGCTTCTGGAAAAACTGACCGAAGCAAGAGCAAATATTTTTTAAATCTGTATTTCCTTGTGTTGAACATATAAATCTCAAGCTACTCTCCTATTCTCATGCATTCCCAGGCTGCTGGCACTGGAAATTGCAAATTATATTTCCCTGACCTTCCAGGTAGTTTTGGTTAGGTTCCAGGCAGCTACTGATGTGATATGAGAAGGCAGGAAGAAAAGAGAAGCCATATTTCTGTATTTCTTCCAACAGAAGCAATAATATCACAGGGACTCTGGGACTCGGGGAAACATCACTGTCTTTTTTCCGTGCCAGCCACTGGGGTGGTCACGCCTTTCTGCAGGTGCTGATCTGTGAACAGCATCACCTTTCCACCAGTGCTCTTGCCAGACCTCCAGCCAGTGACGGGACCAATTCGTCACATTAATTCCCCCATTGTTTGAAATATTTAGAATAGATTCTGTGTTTGTGATTGGCCATTGATGAGTAAACTTGCTTTTCTTCAACATTATTTTTAAGTTTTTAAAATAAAACATTGAGCCTAAATCAAGTAAATGGTCATTTTAGGATGTGATTTGGGGTAGCAATGGTGACTACAGGTGAGACAGAGCAGGGAGATGGGACAAGGGTCAATACTCTATAAAACCTACTTAGCCTACAAAAAAGACCCAGCTGATTTCTTTAACTTAATCTATATGCTGTTATTCCTCTTCTTTCAACCCTTTAATCAATCAAATAACTTTGTAACCGGGACATTGGATAGACTTCTAAAGTGTAAATGAACCTATGTGGGCAAAGAATGCCAAGATCTATATCAACACAGTTCCCTAAATAACCCTATTCTTAAGACAAAACTTCAAAGGAATTACGAATCACTTGTATACATCATGCCTTATGCTGACCCCTACCCAAAAAGCCCTATAAAACCCCCAACTCTAAACCCTTAAAGGTACCTTCTCTCTGAGGTTGTCTGCATTCCCTTCTGAGTGCATACTGTCTTGTATCAAATACACTTTCTTGTTGCATAAGCTGATTGCACTTTTGTTTCTGAACTCTTTTCCATGATAAAGATGAGAATGCTCCAACTTCAACCTCTGGTGGTGGTAAATGTCTGTCACTTTGCTATTTCATTCAGCTTTAGTCTCAATACAATCCTTTTCTCTCTCCCTGTTTTATTCAGACCAGTAGAGAACTGAAAGTTCTCAGAACATAAACTCACTCCATCCAGTGCTCTGTGGCTCCCCCAAATCCTGGGGTGGTAGGGATTTACTTCCCATGCCGTGCAGATCAAGCAGACACTGGACACCAGGTGACCCTGGCTCCAGGGGTTGGCAGGGGATCTGCTCTGTGCTGAGCAGGAGTTCAATGAACTTCCCTTTCCTCCTTCTGTTCTTCCTTGTCCTCTACTGCCTTACACCAGCTGACATTCACTTCTACTCTTGCTTTAATAAATTCCTTCCTTACCTACACTCGACTGACCTAGCTGAGAATTCTTTCTCAATCAGAGTCAAGAATGCTTCCCTGTTGGGTAGAGGTTTCACCTAGTGCACAGAGGAGAGACCTGCATCCCCAGATGCAGCTTCCAGAAAACAGGAGGACTTAGGAGAGGTACAGCTGCCACTGCACTGAAAAAGCTTCAGAAATAAAAATAAAAGCTCAAGACTGAAGTCTTGATTTAAGGTGTGGTTAAAAGAACAAGAGTTTCTATGGAGGCCATAAAATAATCTCTTGTTGCTACTAGTCTCAAGGCCTCTATTTTCTCTACACTCTCTTTCTTGGTGATCTCATTTATTCCTATGAATTATAATAACTATTTATAGATTTGGAAGTGATCACAATATAGCTTCAACTCAGACTTCTCTCTGGACCACAGTGCTTTACCACAGACTCAACATCCAAAACAGGGCTCATTTGTCTTCCCTTCAAAGGAAAGGAAGCATTTAGTTTCTAGCTATTTTGTTTTAGGTATTTTTATGTTAATTCTGATATTCATAATAACTATACGATCATAGATAGTATCCTCATATTCAAATAAGGAAATAAAAGCTAAGACAGTTGATATAGAACCATTTAAGTCTTGCTTAAAGGTAGAACAAGGATTTAACCCCACTTGTCCGATTCCAAAGTCCCTAGTCCTCTGCAGCATGAGCTACAACAAAAACAATCACAGGTGGACAACCAGCATCAGAAGTAGGGGGTAATACACTTGGGAGGGGAAGGTTGCAGGAGTTACTCAAGAGGCAGCAAATCAAAGACTCATCTAAGGAGGCTTCATTAAGTATAACAATGCTGAATAAGAAAGGACTATATTTTTGTGAATATGAAGATGAATATAGCAACTGGAAGTAAGTAGCAAATTGAAATATTAGAGGGAATCAGCAAATGCAAAAGGAAGAAAATAAGGAGTCCAGTTTGACTATCTTTCCTTAGTAGAGGTTTGAAAATTGACTCAAGGAAGAAAGTTGACCCAAGTAGTGTTGCTGAAAGATACATAGAAGATGCCTTTGAAATGTGTTTAGAAAATAGATTGCATGCAAAACAAAAACAAAATGAGAAACCACAGATTTTTGTTTTTTTTTAATCAGAAGGGACATGTTCTCAAAATAATGCTTAAAACTTGAATTAAGCTAGCATTTCAATATTTTGGGAAGATATCACATGCATTCTTTTATGTTAAATTGTAAATCCAGTGTTCCAGATTTGGACAATTATGTTCAATTTTTGAAAAATAATGAAAACTACCAGGACTTCTCAGTAGATTCCTATATCTCTTTTCTGAGTCTGTCCTGCCTTGGCAATTTTTTAATCTCAAAAACTGTAAACTGGGGACACTCCTCCAAGAGGGTTTGGACAGTGCATCTTGGTTTCTATCACAAGGAGGGACATTCCTGATGGTGGATTCTTTCTCAGCCTGCATCACCAAGTGAGTGTGATTTGAAACAGTCTCTAGCCAATCGACAGAGTGAGAAATAAACCTTTATTGTTTTAAGACCGCTAGCTCTGGGGGGATGTTAATTACCTAGGCCACCTTGACCTATACAAAAATTGGTACTCAAAGTACATTGCTGAACAGCAACCTAAAATACATCAAGCAATTAACATGTGCTTAATTATCAGGATGAGGATAGAAAGAAAATTGTTATTAGAGGCTGGAAAGATGAAAATCCATTTTGTGCAATGAGTGAAATGAGCACTTTTGGGTTTTTTTGGGATAAACATTTTGTATCTAACAAACTTCTTGCTGCAGAAGAGGGCACCAGAAAACAAATTTTGTTTGATAGTGTGTGTTGGTTACTATGTCTCTGGTGAGTTATTAAAGGAAAGACATGCTCAGAAAAAAATTGGCCAGTTCACAAGCTGGGATGGAGAGAGAGAGAGATCCTACAGTTCTTAGATTTATGGAATTACAAGAGGCAACTGCTACTCAAATCCTAAACATTAAAAGACAAAATTGAGAAAAGCTTAAAATAACACCTGATCAAAACATGGCTTTTCAGCAAAGATCAGATTAGGGATATGATTAATATGCCCATCATTAAGGTACCTGGAAGCATAAATTATGGAGTCTAGTAAATTACATGATCATAGGCTAATTATTTTCTCTCAGAAATTTAGATACGATTCTCTTATTTTTGGCTTTTACATTGCCACTGAGAAAGGCAGCCTAGTTATCTTTTAAAATATTTTAATTTTCTCTCTATGCTTTTATAATCTCTTTGTCTTCATTGCCCTGAAATTTGATTTTGGTGTATTTAGGTATGGTTTCATTTATATTTATCCTCTTGATCGATTTTTTGCCAGTGGATTTTTTCTCAGTTATTACCTTTCCCGATATTGCCTTTCTGCTATTTGCTTTTGTCTCTCCTGGAATTACAGTTGGATTTATATTAGATCTTAATTCTGTCTTTTAGATTGTTTACTTCTCTTTCATATTTTATCCTTTCATATCTTTGGGCTGTATTCAAGTAAGATTTTGGATCTGTTGATTAATTTTTCCATTAGTTATATTAATTAATTAATTTTAAAATTAATTTTTCTATTATACAAACAACTGTTTTCAATTCCCATAATTATATTGTTATTTCTGGAGAATCTCTTGGTACATTGCCAAATATGCCTGGTCATTTTTATAGCACATTGTTTCTTGCTCATTTTTTTGGATTCTAGCTTTTATTTCATTAAATGTATTAAATGTACTCATTTTATATTCTTCAACTGAAAATTTCCATATCTAAAGTCTTGAGAATTCTAAATTTACTTTTTGTTATCTCTGCTGACTCTTTCTTGGGGAATTGTTTATTCAACTATTTGGTAAATTTTTAATTATGAAGTCATAAGTAGGCAAACTTGATCTTTGGGAATTAGATATTAAGGAGACTGGATGAAAATTCTTTTATCTAGAGAGGGCTTGACTTATTTCTGCCAGAGACAAGGGAGAATTACAAAACTGGACAATTTAAATTTAATTTCTTACATTGAATTTTTCCTGATTCTTTCTGCAGTTTCATTTCTTATATAATCTACATTAAAATTATTTTAAAACCATAGAAAATTTGCAATATCTGTATGTCTTTCACCAAGATTTCCTGAATTCTTAATATTTTGCCACATTTGTAGTCTCATCTGAGGGGCATTGCCCCAGGCAAGGTCACTCTGGTTTCAGTGAAGTGGGATAACAGCAATGGATTGTGGGGAAGTTGGGGTTCCTATGGCCAGGATCCTCACTGAACTTAAACCACCTGATGATATAACTGGCCTGTGGCTAGGCTACCGCTTCCACACCTTTAGGCAATAAGCTATTATTGTGCTACATGGAGAGCTCGGCCCAGTGCTTTGGGCAGAGGCAGAGACGCTAGTGCTCGACCTACAGCTGGGAGAACAAGCCGGGTAATAAACCCTCTCACCCCAAAGAACGTTTGCTGTCATTTTCTTTCATCACATTGGATCCATAGGGAACTTGCCCGGGACTGAAACCCATTGGCAAGACAATTGGCAAAAGTCAGCAAGGTTCATTGTTGCCCAAGGAAAAAGACAGGCTGCCCTTATGGGAGGGGTGCTTCAGTGGGCTGCCCTGTGAATGGGGAGACAGTGAATTGTCCCCCAATGGGTATGTGGTCTGAGGTGGCTTGCCTCCTAGAGGGCTGGGCCCACCCCAGGACTGGAGGCAAGTGGAGGTGACACCTGAGGCAATAGGGGTGGCCCTTGGTATAGTAAGTAGGTCTTTTGAGAGACAGTGCCGTGAGGCTGCGGGGACTGTGGATTGGCTGCTTCTCACAGTATTAAAAAAGTCTGCAGAGGAGAAGGACATGCTCCTGAAAAAGACCCAAGAATAGGCAGCCCAAGAACGTGAGCTGCAGACTTCTGTGGATTCCCTGAAGAAGGAAATGCATTGATGTGAGAGGAGGCAGCATGAGAATGCGTGCAGCAAGGTGCCATTAAAGAGGTGAAAGATTCCTTACAGAACAAGACAGCAGCACTGTCGGGTGTCCTGAATCAGGAAAAGGCCATGAAGGAAAAAGATGAACTGCTCAGTGAAGCACAGGTGGAGGTGGCATGAGAACGCCAGCTGCAAAGCATTGAGCTGAAGGTAAGAGAGCTGCTGAAGGCTGAGCTAGCATTGCTGTGAGGCACTGTAGGAAAGGTAAAGGTGGTAGCAGAAGAGGCACTCAGGGGAAGGGAGAGGAAGGTGTCAGAAGCCCTGGAAACAGAGGAGCTGGGGAAGGATGAAGGGGTGTTGCTGGAGGCCCTGACCCCTCCTGTATTGAAAGTGCACCCAGTGGTTGTAAAGAAAATAAAGACCCAGCAGCTGAAGGTTCCCCAAGAAGAGGAGCAGCTCCCTCCCCAGGTCGTGGAACACTCTATTGTCCACCCCTATACTCAGGCTGAGCTGGTGGATTTGGGCTCCCAGTTTAGGCAGAAGCCCTTGGAGTCAATATCAGCTTGGCTCCCGCGTGTGTGGGACTTAGGGGTGGATGGAATTGTCCTGTCGGGATCAGAGATGGGAAAGCTGTCTTCCCTGACAGTGCAGCCTGCCTGAAGGCAGTGAGTACAAAATGCACATCAGACCCCAGGGAGTCACTCTTTCCTTGATTGGCTCATGGCTGCACTTTGTGCTTTGTGGCCCAATCAGGGTGATCTACCATCCTCTCCTGTTAGATGGCAGACGTATGCTGAGCTCCAATAGGTGTTACGAGAGGTAGGCATAAGAAATGCCATCTATAGTCCAGAGAATTATGGCCCAGATGAAGAGATTTTTCACTACTGGGATGAGAAATATTGTGTTTCAAATGGTTACCACATCCCTCTTTGGGTCTCCAGTGGCCATTCTTTCCCCTCACTTAGGGCATCCCATAAGCGAGGTAGCATGTACAGTAGCAGACTTAGGAGAGGCTAAAGCAATGAGAACACAGTTTGAGGGGAAGTTTGAGGTATCTGCCCTGAGGGACCAGGGGGGAACCGGAGACCACATGTTGAAATAGCTATTCATTGGTCCCCAGTGAACATACGTGTCCTGGCTGTGGTGGACACTGGGCTGAATGTTCACTGATTAATGGTAACCCTGAGCGGTTCCCCGTGACCCCCACTATCATAGATGGATGTGGGGGGAAGGCTATCAGAATGAAACAAGCTCAAATCTCTTTGGGAATAGGGCATCTACCCACAAAAGAGTATACTGTGTATATAACTCCTATCCCTAAGTATATTTTGGGGATTGATATCCTGCAGGGTCTATGGTTGCAGACCACTGCAGGTGAGTTCAGACTGAAAGTACGTGTGGTCAAGGTAGTTCTGAGGGGACATGCTAGGCACTCACCCATAGCTTAGCCTGTACCTTGGTGAGTGAATAATACAAAACAATACAAACTGCCTGGAGGGCATAAAGAGATTGGAGAAACCCTCCAAGAACTGGAAAAGGTGGATATTATAAAACCCACCCATAGTCCTTTCAATTCCCCAGTGTGGCCAGTAAAAAAGCCAGATGGCTCCTGGCATATGACTGTGGATTACAGAGAACTGAATAAAGTCATACCCCCTATGCATGCTGCTGTCCCCTCTATTGCAGGCCTGATGGATACCCTTAGGCGTGAACTAGGAACATATCATTATGTGGTAGATCTTGCTAATGCCTTCTTTTCCATTGACATTGAGCAGGAAAGTCAGAAACAGTTTGCTTTCATGTCGGAAGGACAGCAATGGACTTTCACTGTCCTTCCACAGGGATACCTCCACAGCCCCACCATCTGTCATGGACTTGTAGCCCAGGACTTGGCTACATGGGAGAAACTGCCAACCTTTCTGGTGAGGCTTTATCATTATATTGATGATGTCATACTAATGTCCGATCTGATTCTCTTTCAGATCTAGAAGGTGCAACATCTAGACTGCTGCAACATCTACAGGAGAAAGGACAGGCTGTGAACAGCACCAAGGTTCAGGGAACTTGTTTGTCTGTAAAGTTATTGGGGGTCATCTGGTCAGGTAAGACCAAAGTGATACCAGAAGCAGTTATAGATAAAGCCCAGGCCTTTCCTAACCCTACAACTGTAGCATTGCTACAGGAGTTTCTGGGTCTTCTAGGCTACTGGAGAGTGTTTATCCTGCATTTGCCACAAATTCTGAAGCCCTTAAAGTGGTTGGTACAAAAAGGCATCAGGTGGGACTTGGATGAGACATGTGCATCTGCCTTTATTACAGCAAAACGGGCAGTCAAGGCCGTGCAGGCCTCGAGTGTGATAGACCCATGAAGGCCCTGTGTGCTGGGTGTTCATGTGACTGAAGATGGTTATGGCTGGGGTCTCTGGCAGCGAATTGAACGAACTCGCCAACCCATTGGATTCTGGTCACAACTCTGGAAAGGGGCAGAGGTACGATACACTTTGATAGAAAAACAACTGGCTGCCATGTATCACGCCTTGCTGGCTACAGAACCCATCACTGGAATGGCCCCGATAAAGATAATAACCACCTATCCCATTTTGGGGTGGGTACGAAACTGGACCCAAAAGCCGAGGAGTGGTGTGGCACAAATGCCCACACTAGCCAAGTGGGGTGCTTACCTACAGCAGCGTAATGTCCTCTCTAGTAGCCCCTTGAGTGAAGAACTCCAGTGCTTATTGGGGTCAGTGACATATACTAGTGAAAAGCAGGAAGAACTTGCTTTTGAACCATTAGTAGCAGAGAGTCCCTATTGGGAAGGAAGAGCCCCTGTATCCAAAGATGCATGGTACACAGACAGACCCAGCCGTGGGCAGCCCCCAAAATGGAGGGCCATAGCTTTCCATACTAAGACTGAGACAATATGGATGGAAGATGGTGAGGGGAAGAGCAGCCAATGGGCAGAGTTGTGAGCTGTGTGGCTTGTGATCAGCCAGGAGCCCTCCCCTATAGTTGTCTGCACTGACAGCTGGGCTGTCTATTGGGGCTTGAGCCTGTGTACTACCAGCCTAGTACCAGCCTAGTACCATGCCAACTGGCTGGTTGGTCACCGACCCCTTTGGGGGCAAGAATTGTGGCAAGACTTATGCGCCTGTGCTCAGACTAAAATAATTACAGTATACCATGTGACAGGTCATTTGCCACTGGCATCCCCAGAAAATGATGAAGCAGATAAATTGGCCCAGATATGTTGGTTAGAAGGAAAGCCTGCCTCTGATTGAGCCCAATGGTTACATCAGCATTTCTTGCATGTGGGGCAAAAGACAATGTGGGCTGTAGCCCATTGGTGGTGCTTGCCTTTGACTTTTGAAGAAGTATAGCCTGGCAGGAGTGTGTCATGTGCTCCAAAAGGGACTTACACCAAGTTCCACAGCAACATGGGACAATAGCTAAGGGGTCTATACCCCTCGTCAGGTGGCAGATAGACTATATTGGGCCTCTACCTGTGTCAGAAGGATATTGGTATGCAATGACTTGTGTGGACACAGCTACTGGTCTTCTGGTTGCTTTTCCTACTCGTTGTGCAGACCAGCAGACAACCAAAAGAGGCCTGGAACGACTTTTTGCTGCCTATGGGCAAACACAGGTAATTGAGAGTGATCAGGGCACCCATTTTACTGGACATACACTGCAAGAATGGGTGCAACAGCTGGGAATCAAATGGGAGTTTCATTGCCATACAATCCTACCACAGCAGGTGTGATAGAGAGGCACAATGGCTTGTTAAAATCCGCACTAAAGTCAGATACCAATAGTCTGCGGGGATGGTCAGTCCACTTATGGACCGTGCTACCCCTTTTGAATGAGAGACCCCAAAAGGGAGCCCTGAGCCCCATAGACATGTTAACACATATGGCTGCCTCCCCTATACAACTGCAAGTGCGAACCAAGGAAGAATCACTGAAGCCGAGGTTCGGCCACCAGAATAACATCTTGCTGCCAGCACCAACTGCACCGAATCCCAGGGACTCCATTGAGTGGACTTGGCCTTGGACCTTTTGACACATGGACCAACGATGGCCTCCTGGCACCTTGGGGACAAGGCCTGGAAGCTGGCCTTCTGTGTATTCCTGGAATAACAGCAGAGTGGCCGCCAAAGGTCACAGTGCCATATCCTGAATGGCCAGAAGGTAGGAGCATCTTACCGGGGAGTTTTGTTTTATCATTATGGCCAGTGCATGCACCTCCAGTGGCACTATATATACACCCTTCGGTAACCCCCATGGGGAATGGAGTAAAAGTATGGTATACCAGACCTGGAAGGGACCCCCTTCCTCCTATAGTCCTATCACAGGACCACTCTCTGGCATGCATCGTACCTGATGGACAAGATTTGCCTATGTTGGTGGCATTAAAACATGTGTCTTACCGCCCCTAAAGTCTTTGTGGATTGGGAACCTCCTCTGGCTTGAGGATTATTATAATTTTTGTTACCTGTATCTTAAATTTTTATTATCTCTAAGTTGTTGTTACCCTCTGTTGCTATTGTGGAATATGGTTACAGTGCTCCAGCTTTCTCACACAGGGACCACTGCGGAAGATGGAAAGCGTGTAGATTGTAAGGCGAGAATCCTGGAGGGGTGGAGTGTGGGGAAGTTGGGGTTCCTATGGCCAGGATCCTCACTGAACTTAAACCACCTGATGATGTAACTCGCGTGTTGCTGGGCTACTGCTTTCAAACCTGTATGCAATAAGCTATTATTGTGAAATATATGGAGAGCTTGGCCCAGTGCTCTGGGCAGAGGCAGAGACGCTAGTGCTCAACCTACTGCTGGGGGAACAAGCCGGGTAATAAACCCTCTCACCAGCCTAAAGAACGTTTGCTGTCATTTTCTTTGGTCACATTGAACCCATAGTGAACTTGCCTGGGGCTGAAACCCATTGGCAAGACGTAGATCATTAAGGGTGAAAGGGTTATATGTCTGCCTCTGGGTGGTTCGCAATCTGTCTCCTCTCTGCCTCCAGCCAGAGTACTGGATGGAGCTCTTTATATAGCAATACTGACTCTAAGGCTTATTGTCAACTGGTGTGTAAGCATTAGTCTAGCAGTTGGCCAAATACATCATCAAGCAGTTTAGGGTCAGGTGAGGATCCTGGCCATAGGGACTTTCATTTTCGCTACCTTGGTCTCTTTTCCTTTACGTATCATCTATCTTATTAAACTTTTCTGGAACCAATTTAGAACAAACTTCAGACATGTTGTGCTATCACCCATGAATTTTCCAGTGTATATTTCTTAAGAAGATTACCATCTTGTTCTAACATTACCATCAAGCAATTATCTAAGAAGGAAACAACCATTGGTGTAGTAACAATATGATCTAATCCACAGATCCCACTGCAGTTCTGCTATCACTATCAAGACCTTTCCCTTTTGGCTAAGGATCCATTAAATATGGATAAAACATTGCATTTTCCTTCATTTTATTTCTAATTCCTCAGCCTTTTCCTTTTGTATTTGATAGTCTTTTCTGACTTCTACTCATTGTTCACATTTCTGCCTGTTCTTACACATAGAATAATTTAAATCTTCATGTACTGGTAGAAAAATCTTTCACTTCCTAAAATCTTCTCTTCTCTAGGCTAAATTTCTTAATTGTTTTGATTGCATCTTATATATCATATTTCCTAGTTTGGTTCTCCATCTTTTAAAACATATATTCCAATTAAAAAATATTGTGACTAGGCATCTGATTATAGAATAAGCAAAGATAATTTTGTAAATTGGATACAGATTTGCAACTAAAACCTTAGAGAATTTTCAGAGATGAGAGACTAGACATGATTACAGTAAGATTGCAAGCATGAGAGTGTTGCCTCTTTTCCATAGTAGACTGTTTTTCTTTTTTGGTCCCATCTCAGACACATCAAAGAAAGTAATGAAATTAGATTAGGGTAGTGGAATATCAAGAGCTTCTTCCAATCTTCATTTTAGTCCATGTGCTTATGTAATTTGCATGGCTATAATTATAGTGTATATTCCAAGTTAGTCTATTCTTTTCAATTATTTCATAAACCTTTGCCCTATTGCTTTGGTGTTCATAAATATAGATTTACTGTTTCATGACATTCCATAAAACTGGTTTGCTGTAATTAACCTAATATGTCCATATTACTCTGTGTAGGTGTGCATGATTGTATTGCCAATGGGTTTTAGCCCCAAGCAAGTTCACTATGGATTCAGTGAGACTGAGGAATGACAGTGGAACGTTCTTGGGGTGAAAGAGTTTATTACCCAGTTTGTCCTCCCAGTGATAAGTCGAGCACTAGAATTACATCTGCATCTAACAGTCTGAAGGTCTGTAATCCTCCTTTGTCTCTGCCTCTGCCCAGAGCACTGGGCAGAGTTCTTTATATTAAATAGAGGCTCAGCCAATAACAGCTTATTGTCTAAGGGTTTGGAAGCAGTAGCCTAGCAGCAGGCCAGTTACATCATCAAGTAGTTTAGGTTCAAGTGAGGATCCTGCGCATAGGAACCTTCACTTTATTAAGTGATTTTATAATTATCTACCATTATGGATAATGTTGGGGGAAAAAACTCTTTAATAAGATAATTTTTTTCTCATTTTAAAAAGTTATTTCATTAAACACAGTTCTAGTAATAGCATTATTAAGCCAAAACAGAAATATTTTTAAAGCTCATGTAATTACTTTCATGAAGACTTGGGGCTAATTGCAATTCATCAGAAAACAGTTAGTGTACAAGAAGTTTAAAAAATCAGATTTTATCCATATATTTTTTATGATGTGATCTTCTGGATCTCTTTAAATAACTCTGGTCAACCAACATGGGTTTTTGCTCTATTTTCCTAGTAATTGTATTAATGCCAGTCAAGTAGTACATTTTTTACTTCTTAGAATCAGAGGTATAGATAGTCATATGGAAAATCTATGATAAACTCTGATGGTCAAATTAAATTGTATTGTCAGCCTTTGCTGCAATTAAAAACATTTCAATAACTTGCAACACAAGAATTTGTTTTTTGTTTATGGCCGTGTGGAGCAATTTTTGTGCAGCTCAGCCTGGTTTTGCAGCATTTAGGTGTATGTATATTCTTATTCTAAGGTCCAAGAAGAAGGGATTGTCCTCGTCTCAATGCAATTGTCATGGCAAAGGGAAGAACTGCAAAAGACCTAACCAAAACCAGCAGTTCATTTTAAGCTTCTGCTTGTGATCAGCACAGTATTACTTCCACTTATATTCCATTGGCCCAAGCAAGCCACTTAGCCAAGCCTCATAAAGGAATGGGGAAATATACTCTACCTATAGATACCTACCTTGAGTTAACATTGAGGTGGATATGGATATATGACAATCCTCATATGAGGTGAAAAGATAGTTTGGGATAGGTCTTTGCTTACATAATACCCATTCCCTATATATTTCCTATTATAGAATTTAACACATTTTATTGATATTATGTGTCGCTGTATTTATTTTCTTGTGTAAACTTCAAGTTCCTCAAGGGCAGAAATAATGCTTTACTCATGTTTTGTATATCCTCAGTACTCTAGGACAGAATGCAGCATATATAGGTTCTCAAAATAATTAGGTTGTACTGAATGGTTTTAGTCTATGCTTCTCCTGGAATAATGATCAGCTTCTATGTTCTTTGGCCTTAGAACTAGAGAAAAGTAATACAAGTTAATGTTGTCCAAAATTACTAGATTTCCTAATGTGCCTTTTTATGTAAGAAGAGATTACTGATTTATTCTTAAATTCATTTCGGGATGACAGGAGAAGGAGAAGTCCTCTCATTTGTGTTAGGTAACAGTACAGGTGCATATTAACACTGCTTTCATTCAAAAGCCCAGGGCATATTTAACTGCACTCTCCTAATTCAATAGAAGCTCTCTGATCAAGTCAGGCTCTCCTTGAGAACATACATGTATAACAGCTGACTTCTCTATTCTCAGAGAAAGAAATTAAAAGGTTACCTGCTGAAGAAAGGAAATTTTCTTAGAAAATTATTTTATAAGGTTTGGAATCTGGGTGTAGAGCCCAAGTACATATTGTCACCACTGAAAAAATGAATTGAGATGTTTGGGAAGTTGAGGAAGAGAAAGAAACTATTGAAAGACAAAGCAAATTCAAAAGTGGACCCTTACAGTCAGGGCCAACTTATCTGCTAGGCACAAAAGAAACAGTGCCTAGGGCTATGATACTTATAATGGCCCATGAAAACGATAATAATTTTAATATTTTTTAAATCTGAAGAAAAAATGAAAAAGAAATAAGTATCTATTAATAAATCCATACGGGAATATATATCTTTATACCAACATGGTCAAAAATTATAATTTTTAATATGTGTTAAGGAGGAAGGGACCCCCAAAGGCAAAGGTGTCATAACATGGCCCTGTTTACTGTGAGTAAATCTTTCAAAATAGGAGGAGAGGATATAGAGCCATTGAGCTGAGGCAAGCCCTCCACAACTGCAGGCTTGGCCTCACCCTCAGGGATGTGGGTAGAATGACCTTCATCTTTTCCAGTATGTTCAGTTAATGATAGAGCATGATTTTGGAGGCAAAATCATAAAGAAAAATTATTTTGGGGGGCCTCTAGATCATTTTTCTCTCCATCCCTCTCTCCTCTGTCTCGGTCTCTATCTATATACATGCATATATACATATATATATGAACTGTTCAAAGATAAACAGGCATATTAACAATTCTAGTAGTTTATTGGAGCCAATTTCTATTCCAGTTGGGCACTTCCCCAAACTGGAAGTGGTTAGGAGTGCCCTGCAGTCAGGAGTCAGGGGAAAGATGCTTAGACAAAGTGCAGGAGCAAAGAAGGGAAATTATTTGATTAGCTATAGGTTTAAGCTTTGTTGGCTGTTTGTGATTGGCTGTCCTTAGTGTTTTGATTTCATAACCTTAAGGTATTTATGGGCTTAGACTTTTGTTGCCTTACATAGGTCACCATGACATTAAAGCTACCTCCTTGCTTAATTATTTAACAGTATACATACCTACACACACACAGGCATGCATATTGCCAGTCATGCAGGTCAGTAAATATTTACTGAGTACTTATGATGTGTTGGGCCCCCTTCTTGACATTTAAGATATGTTAGTTAATAAAGAAAGAAAAAAAGCCCACAGTCTCTGATCTGGACCAGTGGATATCAAAATGTGGTCTGCAGACCAGCTGATGGCTTTTTTCTTTTTTTTTTTTTTTTTTTTTTTTTTTTTTTTTTAAAAAAATTTATTATGGGGGGGAAAAAAAAAAAGTGTTTGGAGAATTTTTTTTTTTTTTTTTTTTTTTGAATTTTAAAAAAAATT